>QEPC01009365.1:3704395-3799307 GCA_003113815.1 Sphenodon punctatus | reverse complement strand
AATGTTACAATTATTTTTCTCAGGCATTTTTAAAACAGACTGAGGGGGTGTCTTGAAAGTTAGTTTAGAAGAAAGCCTCTTCCAGTGTAAGAGTTAACTATAGGTGATTTCAGAAGTTATGGGCCTCCCTCTTACCACAGTGAATCCCCTGTGGTGGAGGAGAGACCTGTAATGTCTAATGGGGTTCCCGCTAGATGTTCACCCCAGTGAACCTCCGGCAGGAATCAGATTAATCACAGTTCCGGAAGTGAGGCTGGCCTCACCTCTGGAATCATGGTTAGTGTAACCACGATCCGGGATCGGCAGAAGGTAACGTCTATTACCTCTGCTGGCTCGGATCGTGGCCCAGACCACCTTGCAGGATCGGGCGCAGCAGCCAGATTAGCCGCTGCATCCGCCCATCTCCTGGAGGGCAGACGGCTGGGGGAGCATGGGGGGGGCGGGGCTGTGCGGGTGCATGACAGACAGCCTGATTCCTGTCCAGGATCCGAAACAGATCCCAGACTATGGTTAGAGGGAGGCCCGGCATGTCTAAAATCACCCCTAAACAGGGTGGGGTGCATTCAGTCGTTGAAGGTTGTGGTGATTTTTTGAGACAGGTCTGGGCTAGCATTTTTTAGACCCCATAATATACTTGACTTTTTGTCTTTTTGTGGAAATTCTTAAATGCAAAGACAACACATTGTCTTTTTTTATTATTTTAATTTCTGAAAATAAATAAATAAATATATATATTTTTTGCCGAGGTGGGCTCAGTCTGCAGAACCGGCTCCGATGAGGACCACTCCCCAGGCAGAAGCACTTGTTATTGATCTCATGCTGCGGTGGCAGCAGAGGCAAGTAAGGCTGCTGAGGCGAGGCGGAGGCTGAGGCTGACGGGAGAGCGGGAGCGGCGCAGCAGGGGCAGTTGGTCCAGCACAGACCACGTGACACCGCAGCGGGGAATATCAGAGCGGCGACACTCCTGTGGTGGCGAGGAGGAAAGTGAGGGGAAACAGACACTGTTCTCGGCCTCCCCTGCCCCTCCCCCCCTTCTCCGGCGCCGGTTACCGGATGTGCCGAGGGCTATTTAAACCATGGACTGGCGGCTGCGCCGCAGGCCGCATGCAAGCATCCGCGAACTGAAGGGCTGCTGCCAAAGGGTGCGGCCTTTTGGGGCCCTTCGGGGTCTGGAGCGGGAGGAGGGGTGAAGTTTTGTTGAGCGAGAGGGTGGAGGTAGGGAGAAACAGGAGGTGGAAATGGAGGAAGGAGAGCAGAGGAGGATAGTACCTAAGCTAGATCTCGGTGCCACTCTTGGAGATGTGAGTAGGGGAGTTGTGGAGAGGGGGTTGCCTCTTGATGGGGTATCTTGGGTGGGTTTGGGGTTGGAGAGATGAGAATGGGAGGAGTGTGATGAGTTTTGTATGACCACTGATGCGGGGTTGGTGGGACCACCTCCCCCTGGTGAGAGAAGGGTGGAGGTGGTCAGGATTTCCCTGGTGGCAGCAGGGGATGATTTGACAGAATGTGGGACCTACCCTGTTGTTGTGGGGGAGGTCATAGAATGGGATATTAGTGAATCATGAGAGGGTATGGGTTTGATAATTGTTGATTATGTTGTATTTAAATGATATTTAAATTGTATATTATGTTAAAATGCTTTGATAATGACTTGGGTCCCCTGTGCGGAGAAACCCAGGACGTATTTTGTTGTTGTTGTAAGCCACCTCGAGTCCTATGGGAGAGAGTGCGGGGTATAAATAAAAATGGAAATGGAAATGGAAAAAATGGAAATGACTTACCAGCTGTCAGCTATCACTCCAGAGGCTGTCCTTGTGGCGGATTGGCTTGTTTCATCTCACAGGAAGTACCTGTCAAGGTTATTGAGATTGGTTCAGTCCCTTCTCTTGCCCTGGGCTTGGTCCTTCAAATTGGCCCTTCCATACTCTTGATTGTCACCACCTATATACCGCCTGCCAATGTGGGTTCATACAAGAAATATAAGTGGGACATGCTGGAACCGTTTCTCGAGGCTCTTGAAACCAAATACTCAGGAGGCCTGCTCATAGTTACTGGAGATTTTAATGCCAGACTGGGGCCCAATGATCTTTTTCTCAAACCATACTGTGACCCTCCTCCCCCTGATCCCCTGGGATTAGTGAAGCCCAGAGCATCTAAGGATGGCAGACTTAATTCATCAAGAATTAGGCTGGCTAAGCTGGCTTCGGACCTTAATTTACACCTGCTTAATGGGGCCAGATTTGGGGATCCTGAAGGTGAATTCACATTTCTTGGCTATAATGGATCTAGTACTGTTGATTATATCCTGGTTTCCCCTCCTGTATTACCCCTTGTTCTGGCCTTTGTGGTAGGGATAGGATTGGCCTCGAACCACCTCCCACTGATATGCTCCTTGGCAGTGCCCACTTTTGCTTCCCCACAGGCATTACAGGATTCTTTGGAGACCGTTTTTACCAGATTAGACATCCATAGGGCCCCACATTGGGATGAATTGCTGTCCAAACAACTTTGTGATTTCATCAAAGATCTGTGCAGTGGTATTCGAGGGCAGCTACTTGTCTCCCTTCAGGATTCTGAGACAGTTGAACTCTTCAACTCACTTTCTGAGCAGCTCTTTCAGTATATTTGTTCCTGGACAAGGGCTCCCTACTGGTGCTATGCGGGAAGCCATAAGCCTTGGTTCGATGGGGAATGCCGAGCGGCTAAAGTCTTATTACGTTCTATTAACATAAGCTACAAGGAGGGCCATATTCCCCAGTTGCCGGCCAATTATTTTGATCTTCGATCTAATTACAGGAGACTTATTAAAGAAAAGAAGAGGCTTCACCATGAGTCACGGTGGATTAGGCTCCTGCAGGTGGCAGATCAAAATAACAACACTAAAGAATTCTGGTGCCTGGTTAATGGGTCCATTACCCAGGAACTTAGAGTTTCCATATTTCCTATATCTCCTTTAATTTGGACTGGACATTTTTCTAGTCTGTATAACCTGTCCGGCGGAGCCCCTCAGCAACTAGAGCTGCCCAAGATTATGGGGGAGATACCTTCTTGGCCTCCTATTCAGGAGGGTGAGGTTGAAGCCCTTGTGGACTCTCTGAAACATTCTAAAGTCCCAAAGCCAGATCTTATTCAGGCAGAATTTATCAAGGCCCACAGAGACTGGTGGCTCCCCCTCATGGCAGCACTTTTCACGGCTATAAATAGCTCTGGAACTATATCAAAGGACTGGCAGAAGGCCATAATTATTCACATCTATAAAAAAGCCCCTTCCCAGGACCCTGGGAATTACAGGCCTATAAGTCTCCTCAGCGTGGTTGGGAAGCTATATGCCAAATTCCTTCCAACCAAGTTCATTTGTTGGCTTGGGAAATCTAACTCAATAGCTCCGGAGCAAGCCAGTTTTCAGGAGGGGCGCTCCACCATCGATCATTGTGCCATTCTCCACCACCTTATTAGTAAACACAAGGAACGGAATGGATCATTGTATGTCACCTTTCTCAATCTAAAGGCAGCATTTGATTCAATCGATAGACAATTTGGCCCAAAGTATAGATCTAATTCATCAATAGACAAAAGGCTCTTTATGCTTATCTGCTCCCTGTACTCTAACTCCGCTCTTTCGGTCAGGGTTGATTGGCAGGGTCACATTACCTCCCCAGTGGCCACTAGTGCAGGGGTCAAGCAGGGCTGTGTGCTGGTCCCTGCACTTTTCAATTTCTACATCAATGATGTGATCACCCTAATGGCTGATACAAAATTGTCCCCCCTAAATTGGCCTCTAGGCCAACTGGATGTCTCCTTTATGCCGACGACGTGGCTTTACTATCGCAGACCCGTGTCAGCTTGGTCAGGCAGCTCTCTGTCTTTGCGATTTTCTGTGATATCCATAAATTGACTATCAATGTCCAGAAGTCTAAAATTGTGGTCTTCTCTGGTAGGAGGAAGACTCACAATTGGTTTATAGCAGGACAGCCCCTTCAGCAGGTCCCAAGTTTTCGTTACTTGGGGATGCTTTTTCACAAGTCAGGGAGCTGGAGAGACCATATCCGACGGGCTATATCTGTAGTCAAGGGCTCTTCCCGTTCCATATTTAGATTTTTCACGTGTTCAGGCAGGAGCGCAGTGGAAATAGCCATCCAGGTCCATAACAGCAAGGCCAGGACCCAGGCTCTATATGGTGCTGAATTATGGGCACCCTTTCTCTCCAACTCCTTTAATTCTCTCCAGGCCAGATTCCTCCAGGGGCTCCTATGCATTCCTAAGGGCACGCCACATGCTGCCATTAGACAGGAAGCTGGCCAGTTTAGTTGGCAGCAGGTGGCTATCGAATGCGCCCTGAAGTTCTGGGCTAAAATAGAAGTCAATAGTACCCCAGGCTTGCTTATAGATCTTAGAGAAGACTCCTATGTTAGCCCATGGATAGTGAAGGTAGGGTCTATTTTGAGGCACATGGGCTTCTCAAAGGAGTAATTAATGCACAAGCCCCCAGCCGCACTCATTAAGGAAATTGTCTATAGATGGCGAGATATAGGGAGGCAGGGGGAGCTGGCTAGTATTAGGGCGTCACCCCATATGCGGGCCTATCTGTCCTGGGTGCCTAAAACGGGACAGATGGCCCGCTACCTTCAAGTGGCAATTTCACCAAGAGGGCGGACCCTTATTGCATGCACCAGAGTAAATGCCCTCCCTACTTCCCTTTTAGAAGGGCGTATTAGAGGGGTTCCCTTTGATAACAGACTCTGTCCTTTTGGCCATCTGGCAGTGGAAACTACCGAGCATTTAATTTTTGATTGCCATCTGTATGATTCACCCAGGAACTATTATAGGGAAACCTCTGGGGTGGTCCGAACAGGTTTTGCTTGATTACCTACTGGATAATCCAAATCCAGGGATCATTACAAACCTGTCTTGCAGCTTTCCAGATTAGGGATCAATTTATAAACTTGATGCCCATCCCCACTTTGTCACTGTCTCCCCCTGGGACCACCAACTGATAAGGAAGTGTTCTCTATTGCCTCTTATCTGAATCTTGCTGTTTAGTATTACTGTAATAGTCCCAGCCGGAAGGGAGTGGACTACTCCCCTGCTTATCTATTGTTTAGCTGCCCAGGCCATGTCGTGGGCCTGGTTAAATTATTCCCCCTGGTCTCCCCGTCCAGAGCACCAACCTGGATGTGTGGGCGGATGGTGTGTGCCAATCAACTAAGTGTACCCTATATGGATTTGGGCTAAATTATATTAATTTATTTACATTGTTGCCCTTCATGTTTTTATTTTTTTATTTCTGATTATTTGATTTTTTTGTTTACTCATTCTATTGTTATGCTTTACTATTAATTTTATAATCCAGTTAGTTATGTGTATCAGAATGCTTTGTTTTTTTATGATATGCACCTCCTATGGAGGTTCATGCTGCTATGGCCTAAGGCCACGCTAATAAAATTTATCTATCTATCTATCACAGGCCACAGAGCTTGGGTCTTGTAATTGTTCGCGGTGAAATACAATCCGAGTCATTTTTGTTCAAAAATTTAAAAATGTTTCTACAAAACAAAATGCTGTGAGGTGAATGTCCGTAAGAGTCAAAAAACTCGCCCTGGTTATGTTCTGTTAGGTAGATCGCAAGCCAGTGTTCTCCAGGCTGGGTATGGGTGTGTGTGTTGACCACTAGGCCTACAGGCCTTTGCCTCAATCTCCCCTTGGGAAGCCAGTCACTTGGGAACACATCCAAGAAAGTCTCTCTCGTGTAAGGGTCTGATGATAAAACACGTATTAGCTGTATGGTATGCATGTCACATATGGTCAAACAGCACGTTTCTCCTTTGATTTTTCTCTATCACAATGTCAAAAACAGCATAAACGATCATGTTGACAGTGATGGGTAAGGCAGCAGCAAAGTGTATTTCTGCCCTCAGGTTTGCATTTTAAAATTAAGGGCTGAAGCGGCAAACCACTGCAGCAGCAGTCACCAACGGAAAGCTCTCTTCCACACAAAGCAGCACAGGTCGGAAGAGAGCTTTCCGATGCCTGCACTTGCGGCTTCCTGCGGTTGCTGTCGCGGTATTTTCTCCACTGCAGATTTCAAGCGAAAGCGGCAGGTTTGCAACAAAGTTTCCCCTTTGCAGCATGTTTCCGTCGCCCGGAAACTGTTTCCTGTTGGCTCCGTGTGACGCGCCACCGCAACTCCCCCTACTGACCCAATTTGATTGGCTTTAACAGAGACACGGACCGCCCTTATCTTTTGTTTCTATTTAAATTTCATTCTGCTGCCCCTTTAAATTGAGGGAGGGGCTCCTACCATTTCCCTCCCTCTTGATCCCTATTCGAGTCCTAATTCCTGCTGTGTGCTGAGCAGAGGACGTGGAGCTGCGACACCATAATGCGAGAAGAGATTCCTTCCAGCTGAATTGGTTGATCCGTTTTTGTCAGTTTTTGGCTATGGCTCCTGTCTCAACGTGAGCAGACCTTACTAGTCCAGTGTCTTATGGAGAAGCTGGAATTTACATCCTTGGGTAAATTATTTGGCATAACTCCTGAGAATATCGGGGTTCTCTTTTTCATGCTTTTTGGGGAAGACTATACTGGTCATCAAGAACGAAATATGTTGTAGGTTAAAAGATATTACTTCTAAAGAAGATTTGACAGTACTTAAACTTCTGAAAGTAGCCCCAGGATTGGGTGCAATAAAGAAAAGTGTTTCCTTTGAGCCCTATTTGGACCTTTTAGCACATAAAGTCCTATGTAGAACTTATACCCTTTTTAGATTACACCTTATTCAAACTGCTGTAACAGAAGGACGGTATGCACACTTTCCCTATGAATTGCGCTGCTGCACTTGTAGCATGAAGGAGGTTGAGTCTTTGCAAGACCTGGTTTTTAGATGTCAATCATTATCAAAACCTTAGATCTGTTTGGCTCTACCCAGTTATAGGGATAAAGGCTAAGATAGACCAGGAGAATGCATACAAATTACTTTTTAACTTGTCATCTAAAAATGATCTCTCTTCGATAGCGTTATTCTATTGGTTGGCAATAAAAAAAAAGAGGGCAAAAGTGAGAGCAAATCTAATGAGTCTAACTTCTTCTGATGAAGCGTAATTTGAAATCAAACCTAATTATTTATCTGTTTGTACTACTGGTTATTATGATTTTATTGATTTATTTAAGGAATATTTGACTACTTATATTAAGGTCGTTTTTATTTGTTATGACTCTCAGTCGAATGCTATTTTTGGATAGAGTTGGGGGGGTGTTTATCTAAAGTGCTTAGAGTTTCTTATTAATGGATTATTGTATTAATGTTTCTTTTATTATTTTACTTTTTATTTTGATTATTTATTATCTAGACTAAAGGTAGCCCTATTTGTTACGGGCTCTTTTAAGATGGAATGTTATGTATTAGGTAGAATTCTGTGTTTAATTATTTGATGTGGTCAAACTTTCTTGCATATATGTTTTTGGGGGACATGGAGAGAGTCAGTGCCGTAAATAAAGACTTAGATTGATCATAATCATACTACAAAGAAACCTTTTGTATAAGTGACTGTGTAAGTGGCCACACACTACTACTGATACAAATTACAAAGTAGCAGCAGCCACTGTGAACAGCAGTGTAGTTTATTTGCACTTTATTTAGAGGACGGAGGGTCCTGTCCTGCCCCGCGACCACCGTCCCCCTATCCCCATCCTCCAAACCTTCATCAGCTACTTTCACGCTCGACTGCTAAATATGTATGTTTCTATCTTAATCTACTTTCTTTTGTGTGTGTGTGTACGTTACATGACCATTATATATACACATTACATTACCATGTATACATTACCATTAATTTACCATCATTAATTACAGCTCAGATTAAAGTGAGCTCACTTTGGCTTCCTGACTCCTCCTCCTTGGATTTGATAGCAACTACTAGGAGGTGTCATTTCACCAGGAGGACAGCCAGCAGCAGCCAGAAGTTAAGTTTCAAATTTTAAAAAAAACAAAAAACTGATTTGTCTAAATGTATTTCAATAAATAACTATTGTTATTATTTCTTACAAATAATACTTTCAGTACTTGATTATATACTTAATTGCTTACATATATTTGCATAATTATTCATAATTAGAAATATAAATAATCATAGTTTACATAAATGCTTAAATAATTGCTAGGAAAAAGGAATATGTTATGAGAATAATAAGCAATTTTATATATGATGGTTGTGACTGCATTTTAAGCATTCTATAAAATGGACCTTAATTTTGATATTTGCTTAGGCTATGAAGAACATCTGGTTCATTGGTGATTCTTATATTACACGACTTGAGCAATTTTGCAAAAATGAAAACAAACAATGCAATTTCCATTTGAAAGACGTTCATGTGAGGTGGCTCAGAAGGGGTGGCCTGAGATAGTGTAATGTCTTGGCCACTTTAAAGAAAGAAAAACAATTAATTTCTTCAACTTCTGCACTTCCATCTTGCTTAAGTGATCCACTCTGGTGGAAATGATATAGGAGTACTCAAAGGTGTTGAGCTGATTGACTTCATGAAAAGGGATCTACTTGAAATAAGTAATGTATTCAGTGGATGTAAAATCTTGTTTTCTAACCTAATCATGAGGCAATGTAACAGATACAGCACAAACATGCATGCTATGAACAAATGTATAAAGAATGTCAACAAGTCAGTCGGAGGATTTATGAGAGACATGGACATGCATTCTGTTTGGCACCATAACATTACCCCAGATGATAAGTCTTTTTCTTAACAATGGTGTGCATCTAGCCACCTTGGGCCTGTCAATATTCTACCAAAACATTCGCTCTCTGATTGTGGATACTGTACTGTAATAGCAATTGAATGTTTACTTCTGTTGTTCTAGTGTATGGATTGACTTCACTGATTGTGAAGTCACTAACTACCGCTGGTGCTTACAATCTCTTTTTTTTACCTGTTTTATGGTGATCTAATCGTAACAAAGTCTCAAACGTTCAATAATACTGTGGTCATGTATAATTTTTTGATTCAACATAATGATAAATATTATTTTGTCTCTAAACGTCTGGAAGTAACGTGCTACAGAGAAATCGAAAGGACTACCAGGAGGAAAAGGACAGAGGGTCAAAAACCACACATGATCAGGAACAAAAAAGCCTTCCAAGCATCAAGAATACCATTTACAATGGGGTTCCTTCACAAAGACAGTTACTTCACCTCACTCCTGGGAGGGCTGTCTATTTAAAAGGCGGCCCACCAGATGTGCAGGTGGAGCAGAGGCGAGGCAGGCTGTCCCGCTGGCAGTACTCCAGAACATCCCAGAGCACCGCCAGCAGAGCAGGCCTCCCAACATTGAGGCACCAGCTGGAGGTGGGGCTGCCGTCTGTCTTCTTGGTGGACAGCCGCTGACGTCCCGTTCTCAGTAGGGGGTTGCCCTGACAATTCCATAGCTTTGTGTGAGCAGACGGCAGGCTCTGGCAACTGCTGGGTCTGTTTAAAAATGATTCCGGTGCAGCTGCAAGCAGGCAGACTCTGGGGTGCACCCCATGACTTCCTCCAGGGTTGTGAATCCCCACGTCCATGTGAAAATACCCACTGTGGGAATTAAGATGGAGGTTGCTTCATTTTGCGATGAAATAATCATGGTGGTGGTCAAGAGTAGTTTAAACCTATTTTTGGTTTTTTATACTGTATCTTAGCCCTGTTTTAATATTGTATAATATTTATGATAATTTTAACTGATTTTATTGTATTTTAATGTTGGAAGCCGCCTCGAGCTGCATGGCAGGAGGGGCGGGGTAAAAATCTATAAAATAAATAAATAAATAAATAAAATATAAACCAATCAAAGGTAGTTTAAAACTAGCTGGAACTGGCTTTCATCAAGCAAACTTTTTCAGACATTCCAGATCCTCCTGTAACAATAGCAGTTACTCTTGACCGATTCCAGAGCCAGCACACCACAACTTCAGATATAAAACACGAGTGGCTTCCTATAACAAAGATCTGAAATCATATGCCAAGCAGATGAAGTCCAAATTTAAAGACTAACTCCAACTCACTTGCTAGCTTACATTCTTCCACCACAATACGAGTGAATTTTTAAAACGTTTCACGGATGGTAGATTTTGCAAGACATGGATTCTAATGTTTATGCCCTGGCAATTCAACTCCAGGCACGTGAAATTCTCTACACTAATTCATTGTTCTCGGAGGCTACGAGGAAGAATGCAAAACCAGCAACATGTGGTCTTGATTGTAAAAAACAAACAAACAGAAAAAACAACAACTTAGATTTACATTTGTGAGACTCATCTGCAAGTATGTGTATCATCTGCTTAAGCTGAAAGCATTTTTGTCAAATTTTAGTTTCATCCAGAATAAATTAACAGGTTAGGAGTGGTGAAAGTGAGAAAACTTGTAATGGGGTATAAAATGCTCAATGCCAAAGTAGGTGAGAAAACTCTGATTCTGCATCAGAATATTTAAGAACAAAGAGTGAAGTGTGACGTTCAAGTTTTCTCCCCCCCTCCTCCCCCATTTTACCACCTTTCATAGATTATTTAATAATATTGCAAGCAGGTTTCTCTTATTTCAGTGCTTTGATTCTGTGCAGAGTATGGTACTAATTAGTAGTTCTTAAAATCTGTTATTAGTTCTATTAACTGCCATTCTTTAAACACAAATTATTATTTTTTAAATTTTAATCCTGTCTAATATCTTAAGGAGAACTTTATCTCCTTTGGACAATTTCTTTTTGCAAGCTTCCTAAAGAGGCCTAGTTAATACACATTTCAAATATTTATAGATTAAAGCCAACCTTTGAGAAAGCATTTTTTGAAAATGCCAGTGGTCAAAACTCTTTTGAAACTAGGGCACTTTAAAACAGCGATTAAAACCACAAGTGATCAAAAACTGTTCAATACTGAATTAAGATGGGAATTTATTCCAGTGTGTATGAGACACCAATGCAAAACAGCCCCTGAAGTCAGAAGAGGGCAGAACCTGTTATTGATAGGAATGCAGATAATCTGAAACACAAGGAACTGAATCATTTTCTGTTAAAATGCCTGAAACCAAAAGGAGGCATGGAAACAAATTCCATGTTGCAATATTGCTTAATTTGTAGAAAATGAATTGCCAGGGCCCAAACCTGCCCCAGAAGCCACGCCTCCCAGCCCAGAGCTTGTTGGAGCAGGGAACAGGTATCCAGCTAGCAACCCAACCACTTGACTAACCTGCCTTTACAGCTGAATATAAAATTCTCGTGATGTAATCTACATAATTGGCCAGCACAGAGGATGGGACAGAAAAGCCAGATAAAGTATTCAGTTTTTTTTCTGGTTTTCAGTTCCACCCCTGAAAATGGCCAATATCGGCCTTTTCCAGGTCTCACTCATTTCATGGTGCACACTTTTACTGGAAACGTTTCCTGGGGCTCAGCCCCTCCTTGAATTTAAGCCTCTCCACAAATTAAGCCTCGCGTAGCAGTGACTATCCGACACTGAGACATGGAGTTGGAAATTGTGTCCTAGGAGTTAGAAATTGTCTGAAAAATATTTCATGCCATTTTGGGTCTCCCAGATTGTGGGCCAGCTGCTTAGCTTAGGGCAGTATTTGGAGAGATCTTCATTAAGGCCAAAGCCTTAAATTCATCTTTATCTCATTTGTTAAGGTTCTTGGCTATGGAGGAGCAGAAGTTTCCTGAACTTTGGCTTATTGACCATTGTAAATAATTTGGACTTTGCAGGCAAATTTTGGCTAAATTCTCACTAAGCTATTTGGGCTTAGGAGATTCTTTTATAAATGGAAAATCATTACTTTCCTTCAAATATGCCATAAAGAAATGAGTAGCTGATTAGCCATGCAGGAGGCTATGGCATGTTATACAAGCCTAGATATTTGCTTTGTGCATCTGCATTTAGAAACAGAAGCATGAACTGTAGGGGCTGAGAGACAGCAGGAGCCTGGAACACTGAAGTCTGAGTTGCCCGGAAGGACTGGAAGTCAGAAGCGGGGACGCCCGCTTAGCTCCCTGGAGCGGGAGGCGGCAGGGACATACCCAGACTCCGAGGACTCTCGAGCGACTCTGGGTGGGAGTAAAAGGGGGGCTCAGAGGTAGCCCAGGACAGAGTTGGGACTCGGGGCTATGTCCCCAGAGAACAGGGGCTGTGACCCCAGAAGGTGGGGCAGTGACCCCGAGGTATTCCCTGGTGAGGGGCAGCTGTGAGACCCCGAGCGGGCCAGGGAAAGGTGAATAAAAAGTCCAAAATTTTGGGGTGCATCCGGTGGTCCTTCCTGTACCCCCCAAAATGGACCCCCATCAGGGGGAGATCCTGCCAGTGGTGGAGAATGCAGGTATTTTGGGTTTTTTTAGGGGGGACCCCGGTAGGGGGGAAACTCCCCTATGTCCCTGGAGGGTACAGGGTGGGCAACCCGTACGCACCCCTAGCCACCTGGCCAGGACCAGAGCACAGGGAATGCAGACAGACCAGCGGACCCCAGTGAGGAAGCTGGATGTGGCAATTGAGCCCACTCTGGAGGCTGAGGGACCTCCAGTGCACATGGTGCCCGGTGTGGTGGCCATCTGGTTCATAGTGCTGGTGGTGGAGCTAGACCTATGGGAGGGCCTCGCAGGTTGGTTGAGACCAGCTATAAAGGGGTGATGGGAGGCCAGTAGGGGTACCCTACAAGCACGTATGGGGTGTGGCTTGAAAGGGAACCCTGACAAAAGCCCGGAGGGCAAGAAGCCCTGAGGTGGTGAAGCCCCAAGGGAGGTGGTGTAGCCCTGTAATTCCCAAAGTGGAATGGGTTGAGAGATACCCTGTACAGTTAAACAGGGAGACGATTAAGTCAGCTAACCGAATAAGACGCCAAAGGTTGGGGCATGTTGGGTGCTAGATTAGCAGGGCGGCGAATGAGCCAGCTACCTTTGCCCTAGAAGATGAGCTAATTCCCTAGACAGGGCTGACCGGGGCAAGAGACCCAGTCAGCCTGTCATGCGTGTGGGGCAGATTAGCAGGGGGGTGACTGAGCCAGCTAACCTAGGCCCCTGGTGAAGAAAATTACAACCCTAGGAGGGGGCTGTGGGGTAGGTTAGCAGGGGGGCAACTGAGCTGGCTAACCTAGGACCCTGGTGGAGAAAATTACAGCCCTAGGAGGGGGGCTGTGGGGCAGGATAGCAGGGGGGGCGACTGAGCCAGCTAACCTAGGCCCAGTGTGGAGACCCGAAACTAACTCCCTTGACAGGAAGGACAAGAGGAGAGTCCTCCTGTCAAGTTAATGGGGGAGAGGGACCCCGTTAACAAAGAGGCCATGGGCCTGGTGGAAGGGTTAACCGCTGGGTAGTGGCAGCCTCCCCGGTGAGGGACTGGACCCCGGTGGGGCCAACTCGGAAATGGGGGAGGGGTGTAACAGGGAAATGCTGGGTGCCCCTGTTCCAAGGGAGACAGGAGGGGCTGTCTCTTTAAGAGAGAGCCGTCCAGGCGGCAACTCCACAGGTGGCAGGGTTTTAAAAGTTGCCCGCCTGTACTTGAATGGGGCGGAGGCCACAGGGAGACAGGCCAGCGGCGGAAGCGTGTGCCCGGATGGACTGGAAGTCCCCAGAAGGAGCCGGGGCTTGGGAGAGTAACCAGACCATCCCTAGGGGCTCGGAGGAGGAGCCCAACCCTAGGGGCTGAGAGACAGCAGGAGGCTGGAACACTGAACTGTGAGTTGCCCAGAAGGGCTGGAAGTCAGAAGCGGGGACACTCGCTTAACTCCTCGGAGGGGGAGGCTGCAGGGACATACCCAGATGAAGAGGACTCTCGAGGAGGGAGTCAAAGGGGGGGCTCAGAGGTAGCCCAGGACAGAGTCGGGACTCGGGGCTGGGACCCCAGATAAAGTGGGGCTGCATCCCCAGAAGGTAGGGGCTGCGTCCCCGAGGTATTCCCTGGGGTTGCGACCCTGAGGTGTTCCCTGGCAAGGGGCAGCTGTGAGACCCCAAGCGGGCCAGGGAAAGATTAATAAAAAGTGCAAACGTTTGGGGTGCGTCCGGTGGTCCTTCCCGTGCTTCCCAAAATGGACCCCCGGCAGGGTGGAGATCCTGCTACACTGCTTTAAAATGGTATGATATACACTTACCACCATTTTGGAAAATAAACATGTTAAGATTGCTCATTTCTACCCACTAGTGATCTTGGCACCCAGAGGTGCATTTTAAAGTTAAGTCCAGCCAGTTTGGTGTCATTGGTAAAAAGAGTAGGAAAAGTGTATTGGAGGGGTGGGGGGGTAACTCCAACTAGAGTTTTCAACACACTGAAGATAGTAACACCCCTTTACATAAGGGGACTATCTCGTATTAACAGATTTAATCCACCCTGGTTGTCTAAAATAGAGCGTGGAGAGGATAATTTGTATACTGAGACTCTGGATGGCACAGTAACAAGGACCAGGGAAAGGTCACTTTTATGTCATATAAAAGAATGAAATGTGTCATATAAAAGGAAGACTGCCTGCTACAGCAGATTACAATTGGGCTGATTTAATTGATTTAAGTACATATACAACTGATGCAATGAAGGTTAAATGGGACCGATTCCTGTCCAGTAGTGGAGCAGAGGAATCTGGAAATTGAGGAAGGCGGCTTTGTTAGCTTCTTTTGGAAATTTACCATCTGAAGAGCAGGATAATATTCTAGCACGGCTGGGTGTGCTGTAGAATAAATTGCTGGGAATTAGGAGGGGGAAATCAAGCTATTGTATGAGCTGAAATTAATGCAAAAATTTCAGGAGGTAACCCAAAGGCAGTATCCTAGGATTAGTGCAGGGCAGCTGAATCAGGGAGAGGTTTGTTCCAAGTTGATACCTGAAGTAGGGCTGGTGCCAATAGGAGAAGGGGGGACAGGAGGTAACGCGCCACGGTTCCGTGAATGTGGTTGGTCAGCCAGGTATAGATAACCTTGAAATAAGTGATCTGGGGAAGAGAGGACTACCCTGGTAGAGGTTCATATTGAGTGGAATAATAATCTGCCCCCCATGTTTCCGATGGAGGCTATGGGGAGTCCCATGGAAACTGGTGGGAAGGAGCTTTTTCCTATGCAGGAGTCATTTGGAACTGGTCCCCCATTAGTGTGGGAATTCCTTTACAGTCTGATGGAAATGGTGCGGTTTGTTACAATGAGTTGGGAGTCGAGGTAGATAATATGATGCCTCCATGACTTAGATCTGGTGACTCTACAGTTATGCCTTCGATCATTTCATGGAATTTGGCTGGTTTAAAGAATTGGGTGATTCTGACTGTATGGCTTATATTATGAAACATGATATGATGATGATCCAGGAGATGTGGTGTACTGATTCTTCTTCTTAAATTGTTATATTCATGGTTATGATGTTATAATCTACCAGTCTTTGTTTCTGAGGTAGGTGGTCGTCTCCATGCTGGTCTTGTAACCTTCATTGTTAAAGATTCAAGATGGCAAGTAGAAAATTGCTTTCCTGTTTGAATATTTGTTTGGCTGTTAGAATTATAGTGCCGCGAGCTCTCTCCTGGCCTATATCCCCCCTTGTGCAGTAGAGGATCCAGTCAATGACATTTGGGATGTATTTTCCTCCTACAAAGAGCAGCTTAAAATGGACTTTTTGGCAGAAAAAGTATAATTTACCAGTGACTTTAATGCAAGGACAAGGGGACTGTCCTGGGATGGTGAGGACTATAATATCATTAATAATGACATTTGGGGTATTGAAGCCCCCATATTTATTGATCAGGGCATGAATTATTATGGTTCTAAGTTGTGCCCGTTTTTAATGTTGTATAATTTTAGAACAATTAATGGCTCTTACCTGAGAGCAAGAGCATCCATTGAAATCACTTATAGTTCTACTCAAAGTTTTAGTAGAATTGAATTTTTTTAATTTATTTTTTTATTGAAGCATCAGCTTGGCTAGATATCCTGGAAGTTGAGATTTCTTGCTGTTCAGAAAGTGATCACTTTCCACTAAGTCTTTGCCTGAATATGGGGTGTATACTGGTCCGACTGAATTCCTTTTTAGGAACTTTGGGGGCTGGTGATGTTACGCCATGTGACAAATTGGTCCCTTTGATGGTTAATCAAAGGGTGAAATGGACGATAGGATAGTGGATATTTTTTCCAATAAACTTAGAGGGCTTGAAAACTCAGATACGGGAACTGACAATTACATCAACAGTCTCAGAAGAGATTTTGGAAGGGTGTCATCATATCACTGAGTGTTTAAACCCATGGTTTTTTAAAATGTGTCTAAGGTGAGGTCTAATGGAAGTCAAGAAGGGGTGAGAGCACCATGGTTTGATTAGGATTGTCTAAGGCAGAAAAGGCAGTTGAATTTAAAAAAACAAACAACTAGAAATACAAAAAAAATCTGCCCAGATGACAAAGGATACTTCGAGGATGGAGGAATATAAAACCCTAGTTCAGAGAAAGAAAAAGTTATATCAAGAACAGCAGTGGGAGAACCTTAGATATGCTATTCTCAATGAAGATCATAAGGTGTTTTTGAATTGAGTGGCTGGGGGAGGGACAGCGAATTACAGGGTGATTCTGGACTAATATTTCATCAGAAACCTGGGTAAAATATTTCTCAGCCCAGTTTTCATTAAATATAAACTGTGATGTTTCGCCAAGTAAGGAACCAGCTTCATCTGGGCATATTGACTCTTACCTATTAACAGTTGAACAAATGGAATATCTAATTGGGCAGCAAATGAGAAATAAGGCACCAGGGCCGGACGGAGTACTAGCGGAGGCATATCAGTGAGATATTGACTGGCGGGCTACTGTGTCGATGGCATGGTTTAATGCCAAAATGAATACATCTCAAATACCAAAAGCGTGGAAAGGTATTATTATAATACCGATTTATAAGACGGGCCGTAGGGATGAGCCAGAATCTTATCATCCAATTAGTTTGATAAATGTGTCAGTGAACATTTTTACGAGCCACCTTTTATTTCATTTGTCAGCTTGGGTAGTAGAAAAGAATCGGTTGTTAAAAGAACAGGCTGGCTTTGGGGAAGGGTATTACACTTTAGAGCATGTGTTCACTCTTCAGTATTTAAGACATAAGTATACCAACATTTTAAAATCATCATTATATGCAACATTTATTGACCTTTCCGCAGCATTTGACTATCAACAGAGATTTATTGTGGGCCAAGTTTTTTAAGTTAGGCATTGACGCGGCTTTGTTGAAAATATTGATGCACTAATATCATACAAATACCTGGGCCCAGGTCAGGTTTGGCCTAAATGGTGAGCTGAAACCAAAGTTTTCCACCTGTAGAGAAGTTTGTCAAGGATGTATCCTGGCCCCACTGTTATTCAGCCTTTATATGAATTATAGCGGTTATATGGCTAATACAGATTTTCATCCTCCTAAATTGCTCACTACAACAGTAAATATTTTGAGGTATGCTGATGCGGTGATAATTTCCAGAACTCCCATTGGGCTACAGAGAGCTTTGACTCAATTTGAGCAGCTGTGGGCTTCATCTTAGCTATTCAAAGACTAAAGTTATGCGTTGGGGAAATTGGTTTATGAAGTATCTCTGGAATATGTCGAACAACAGACTTGAGGTGGTTCAGGAATATAGATACATGGCCTTATGTTTTCCTATCCTTCTACTTGGAATAGTCATATCCGGCATTTTAAAATCAGGGCTATGCAATCTGCTCAAGCGGTAAAGTGCTTTCATGATCTGTATTGCAACAAAAATCACCTTTAGCCGCTGCAGACGTTTTCCAGTCAAAGGTGGTGTCCCAAATTCTTTATGGGGTAGAAATCTGCGGATATATGGCAGATTCCATCCTTGACATTCCCCAGAGTAAGTTTTTTTTGTCAATTGCTTGGACTTGCACCTTCTGTTACCTCAGCTTTTTTTGCAACTGGAACTAGGTGCAGAATCATTAGTAACTATTTCCATTAGAAGGCTTTTGGGATATTGGTTTAAAATGTTAACCTTTTGCCCAACTCGATTCCCAAAGATGTGTTATATCGAGAATCTCGAGCATCCTCGCTTACATCAATTTGTAGCCAACGCTCTTAACTATGGGGTTTGGTTATTATGTTGAATATAATTGCAGGATCTTTTCTTTATTGGAGAAAAGTTTAGTTCTCCAGAGATGTCAAGACATCGCTCATCAACATGATCTTGCTACTACCCGATTTAGTAGGATAGCTCCGGTTTATATCCTTTGGAAAAAATTGATTAGGAAACAGGCATATTTGCAAATAGGTTTGAATAAGAAACTTACGACCACCTTATGCAGGTTACGTATGGAACAAATGCCAACAGCCGTTTGGGGTGGTTGAAGGCGACAACTTCCTCCAAAACAACAAAGGTGTTGCCCTTGTCTTCTTTGTTGTGGAAGATAAGATTAATTATGTTTTGGAATGTCCTTTTTAAAAGAATATTAGAGATCTTTATCTTCTTAGGCCATTGTTGAGTAAAGTTAGATTTTTTCAAAGGTTGAAAAATTGATATGGTTGCTTCATCAGAAAAAGGGTAATGTTACAACTAATCTTGCACTTTTTGTTTTTAGAGCAGAGGTGATTAGACGTCAATATCCAACGATTGTATCCTCTGTATAAGTGGTCTTTTGAGATTTTATGGATGTTTTATATGTATAATTATTGGGTTTTTGTAATTTATATTTTTATTCTCGGTTGGTTGGGTCATGGCAAAAGTTTGTGCCTGTATAATAAAATATTGATTGATATATTGATAACACCACTACCACCAGGGTCCCGTGTTTGTTCACTGCGTTTTCCCAATTGCCTACAGTAGAGAAAAATTCCGTGGACATGGGATTTTGACTGTTACATAGACTTGCACATGACTATCACCACCATGAGTCAGGGAAGTATTTGCTAGGACATAGAAACCCTGTGGTTATAAAAACCACGCCACTCTTTGCGTTTGCAACTTGTAAATGGATTAAACCTTTTAGTCTAACTCCCCCAGAGTAACAGTACTCCCAAGGGGGGAAAGGAGACAGAGTTTTGTTGGTTTTTAGTGGATTATGTTTTTCCTTCCTCTTCCTCCATATTTTTTTCTTATCAAATGAAGATGTTTATGTTTGTATCTACAGTATCTGCGTTTCTCTCAATTTTAAGGCCATTAAAACTATAGCCATTCGCGACTCCACCCCCCAATTAGAAAGGAGGATTCAGAGCAGTAGGCATTCTCTCTGTAGGTATTTTAGATCAACTTTTTGACTGATTGTGGAAAGAATCCATGGGCCTTTCCAGATGAAAGATGAGTTTTAACAGCATTTAAGAGTTACTAAAGGCAGCCAGTATGAAAAGTGGGGTTTGAAGACCTTTTGAGTAATAGCGAAAGAGCAGCCCATGTATTTAAAGACATGGAATATGGGGATGTGGAAAAGGCCCTGTTGGATGCTACTGACAAATTACAGTGGAACTAGAAGACCAAGGGGTGGGTGGGCGGAAATCAACTGAACAGACAAAATTTTATGAAGGCATTTTCTGTAAAGTAGTCCAGTACCTAGCGGGAAGCCCATTTTAAGTCATGATGTGAAGAACTAATGTACGCAGCTATGACGTCTGTGCAGAACAAGGGTTTCCAAGTGAGAAAACTAGAAACTCAGGGATTTTGAGTGTGAAGGATTAGTCCTTCAGATCCAAAAGATGAAAGTTGAGGTTAACCTCGTAGACGAGGCTGCATTAGGGAGATCTACAGTTTCTCCTGCATACTTGAAGAGGACTTCAAAGCTGTCCACAATAGCTGGCATTATTCCTAACCAAGGCAGCTATGTAAAAAAATAAATATAGTAGTCCATGCATAATACATGCACGATCATGAAAAGACATGATCATGAAAAGACATGAGAAAAGCAAGCGGCATCTTTGCGAAGAACCTTTTACTGGGTTTCCCCATAGCAGATCAGATCAATGGTCCATCTAGCCTAGTATCCTGTCCTGCTAAATAATTTTAGCAATACAAAATAAAATCTTAAGAACAATATTAGAACTCCCTCGAGGTGCACCCATACCTTTGCTGAGAACAGAAACAGGTATCTCCCCCCCGCCCACCTCAAGGATTAAGTCTTTGCTCTTGAGCTATTGGCTAAGAGTCCGTGATATGGATGTTGACCGCCTACCAAGCATGTGCTTGAAAGAGCAGTCAAATATGTTTGCGACCTACAATTGGTATAGGGCAGTGGACAGGTATTTGTCCCAGAGTGGTCTCACGACACTGGACTTGACCCAAAGTCCTCGGTTACATGCAAAGTGGATGATCCAAACCAGGACAGTGGATATTCTTCTGCAATCAGGAAGAGCGGCAATAGTCGATCAGAAAATTGCTACCTGGTACCCCGTGTTTAAATCCGGACCAGAGTATGAGCCATACCTTAGCAAAATATCTAATTTTAGAGCCAGGAGAGCGTTGACACTAAGATTTAACATGACCACCAGAGTTTTAGAGGGTCGGTACCAGGGAATCCCCTTAGAACAAAGACTTTGCTTATGTGGACAACCAAAGGTTGAAGGTTTACAGCATTATCTCCTCTCCTGCCCTTTGTATAGTAGTCTACGGGAAGATATATTGGGCCAGTAGCAGAAGGGAAAGGAACATTAGGACCCACATCTCCAGATTTCCTACTTGCTGGCTAATTCCAACAAAGATACTACCAGCAAAGTTGCCACATTGGCGCTGGGGATGGAAATTACTAGGAGACATTTTATGGGGGGGAACCTTTCCTAGTGCTTAGTTAGGGAGGTCTAGTCTTAATTTGGCTGAATGCCCCTGCTAGGGCAACCCTCTCTCTGTGGAGGCCAGCTAACTAGGAAGATTACAATGGTATGAAACAGACAGGGGGTGATAACGGGTAATAAATATTATAAACAGAATGCTTCTTATCAGACTCAGACCTGTCTCCCATTATCTGTAATGCTTATGGACTGTTACTGCCTTAGTGTTGTACCCAATGGTGGGATACAAGTTGTGCTGTGTGTTTATAGTCACTGTGTTTCGGATTTTCCATGGAACTATCTTTGTAGCCACAGTGTTATCTAGCTGTTATGGGCTTGATGGTTACCACCTCCCATGAACCTTTTGGTATTTCAACTGCCTTGGACTGTTTGCTACGCCGAGGAGATACGATGTCAATGTTTTAATTATTTTTACTTATCTCTAATAAGGGGTTTTAGTGTAAATGTATTTGATTGAGAGTAAGAGGACGCTATACCCCCTGATCCATTAAGATAAGATCTGGATAGGGTTAAGTTGCAAAGTATCGTACAGTACAGAGATTAGTTTGTGGACAGATTGACTGACATTTCAATCCGTACACCCCATTTGATATTTTAATGTTTATACAGACTGCTTGAAGTACAGCCTACTGGATATTTTGTGTGTGCATAGTTTATTTGATAACCTTATGCTGAGGTGCATTCTATTATTGTTATTTTAAATTTAAATTTTTTAAATTGTTTGGTTAATATTTAATTTTGTTATAACCATTGGTTAAGACAATAAAGTATTATATACGTTAAATATCCAAAACAGCGAAATAATTTTCAAGGAAACGACAATACACAAATAAATCAGTGCTTCCCCCAACTCTCAATCTGGGACACAAGATCAGCTTGAATGTCTCTGCAACATGTTAGACGTTAGGTAGGCGGTAGCCCTGCAGTGAGCCAGGACTAAGGGATTTGAAATTTCAGTTCAACTGTGCACCAGATTTGAAAGCTAGTCACCTAGCTTGCTTGTTCTTGTTGTGGGATTATCCTTTGCTGTAGGGTAACCCCTGCTCCTTTTTGAGCAGTCTTGAGTGTTTGGTAATTGCAATCAGCCAGTTGCAGCTGTTGCACACTACAGGGACACCATGCAGTTATTAACTATACTCAGTTCTGAAGCAAGCATGGGAGTTTCCATTAAGGGCAACCCTTCCTGCACACTCTTTAGTAGCAGGCCAATCAACAGCAAGTTACACTAGGGGTATGAGGCTGGCAGCCATTTTGTCTGCCAGCTAGATCCATCCTGCCCTACCAAGATGATATAACTGGGAGATTCCAGATTGACCTTGAATTGGATTTAACAATTTGCTTAACTTTACAGGTTGCTTAGACTTTCAGCGGGGTGTGTGTTAAAAGTAATTGCAATGCTGTTTTAAATTCCAGGCGGCGAGAAAGGGAATGGCGATTCCATACAGTTGGTTACTGGTTATAGTTAAAGAGGGTAAGGAAAGTTAATTTCCTAAAGGTCTGTTATCTGACTTCTAAGTAATGGGGTGTATGCGTGTGTAAATAGGGTTTTGAAAATATAAACTCTTGTGATTAATTTCACCCAGAGACTACATTTCCTAGAAAACCCTACCCCTAGCTATGAGTGACTGGAATTTTCCTCTTCCTTGCGGAAGTACAATGTTGGGAAGGGGGCAGAGTGGAGAGACCAGGGCACATTGAGGTCTGGAGAGGAAGAGTAACCACAAGAAGCAAGAAAGCAGGCTTGTGATGGCCTGGTGAAATACCAGCAGAAAGCGAGACTCTGGGAAACGGGCCCGAAACTCCTCCCTGCCACATTGTTGACTGAGCCTGTTCTGAAAACTGCATGCATTACTTGTGCTTGGGAAAGCTGGGATTAGAATGGACCCTAGATGAGGCCTAAACAACTGGACAAGCCTAGCAGACAGCTGAAGACTGAAGCTACTTCCCCTTGAATGACAACTGCTTAGAACTGCACTTGTGTGACACTCCTTGGTCTGGTAGCTCTATTCAATCAAACCCCTTTTCTTTAACAATGCCTCCATGCCATTATTAGAACTCACTAAGACTAGTCCTGGAAATTGCTAGCACTGAAATGCCTTCAGCACTTGCCTCCAATCCATGCTGCTACACTGACACTATCCGTTCCTAGGATTATTACATTGTGATTAAAAACAGAGCTCGTGTGGTCTTGTGTAAGAAGGCTGGCAGCCATTTTGTTTGCCAGCCTTGCAGAGGAGACAGAGCTGGAAGATTCTAGATTGATCTGTAGTTGACGTTTTGCCTGTAACTTTACAGAGAAGGTGGTTTTGGCAGCAGTCAGAGAAAGTATTAGTAATTATACACCAGAGGTCAAGCACTGATTGACTTGAATCCTATCAAGCCAGGATCACATGATCAGGAACATGTTATGACCATTTATTTATATATGCATGCACGCCCTTTGCATTATTCCCCTTTCACTCAAAAGTAGTAATACCAGTTCATCAATGGCTATGACAGTTACCATGTTGAAATTGTTAAGTTTATAATTTTCTTCAATACCTATTGAAATTATTAAATGCAAACTCAGCATTAAATGCAAACAGCTCAGCAGCACTTACCATCTGCTTGCCATCCGTTGTCCCTGGAGGTTTGTCCTGCTGCTGCCGTTGCTGTCCCGCTGGCTGGAGGGGGGTCTCAGGACATCTGTAAAGGAAGGGGGTTGTGAGTAGGGTTTTGGACTGGCTCACCCTCCCCCCCCCTCCCCCTGCGCTCCGGTGACCGGAAGTGTGGGGAGAAAGTTAAAAGGACTTCCGGCGGCTGCGCCGGCGGCCGCAGCCGGCAGCCACAAGCCAAAGGGCTGCGGCCAAAGGGCGTGGCCCTTTGGGGCCCTTCGGGGCATGGAGGGGATAGAGGGGGAGAGTATGGGGGACGAGGGAAATGTAGGGGTAAGGGGATGTATGGTGGAGATGGAGGAAGATGAGCAGGTAGAGTTAGAGGTACTCCCTGGGGAGTCAAATAGGGAAGTTAAGGGGGACGAATTGCTGGTATGTGGTGATGAGGGGGAAGGAGAGAGGGGTTGCTGATGGGGTAGCTTGGATGGGGTTGGGAGTTCAGAAAGGGGAAGATGAGGAAGTGGACAGGATTGGTGGGGCCACCTCCTCCCGGTGAGAGAGGGATTGTGGTGGTGAGAGTTTCCCTGGTGGCAGCAGGGAACGAGTGGCAAGAATGTGGGACCTTCCCCATGGTGATGGGGGAGGTCATTGAATGGGATATTGGTGATGCATAAGGGGGGGGGATTTTTCTGATGATTTTGATTGTGATATTTGGGTCTGCTGTGTCTGATCTTTTGTATTTGAAATGTTGAAATTTTTGTATTGCTCTAGTCATTATTATGTTAATTGTTTATTGACTTGGGGTTCCCTGTGTGGACTATAGCCCCAGACTGTAGTTGTATTGTGTTGTGAGCCGCCTCGAGTCCTTCGGGAGAGAGGCGGGGTATAAATTAAAATGGAAATGGAAACTGGGTCACTGTGTCTTGTGTCAAATTGGTCCCTGTTGAAACTCAGCTGCTGCCATTCTTTTCCCAGATAGCAAACATGATGATCATGCTCAGATCCCCCGGCAGTAAGCTCTGTCACAACCATCACCAAGACGACCATGGCAGTAAGCTTCCTCTGAGCTGCTGAACCTCCAAGCCCTCTGGCCACAGTGGCCAACTGTCATCAGGAAATCCTAGCTCCCCCTGATAGCTCCCCCACGCTGGAACCCGGAAGTGCCGAGAAGCATTTAAAACCCAGACCGGCAGCTGCGCCATCAGCCGCCAGCCGTCGGCCGCGAGCCAAAGGGCTGCAGCCCTTTGGGGCCCTTCGGGGCCAGGAGGGGGGGTACCCTTTGAGGAAGAAAGAATTGAGGGGGAGGGGAAATTATGTGCAAGCAGTGTTTTGTGGAAATGAGGTTGGGGAATTGATGGAAGGGGATGGGAGAAGAGTTATAGAAGAGAGTAGGGAAGAGTGGTGTGTTGGGGGTGTGCCTTGGGTCGGATTGGGGTATAAGATAGGAGAGGGGGAGGAGGAAGAGGAACTGTTTAGGAGGATTGATGTAGGGTTGGTGGGACCACCTCCCCCTGGTGAGAGGAGGGTGGAGGTGGTCAGGTTTCCCTCTGTGGCAGCGGGGGATGATCTGGCTGAGCGGGTTGTTGGTGGGATCTACCCTGTGTTTGTGGGTGAGATCATAGAATGGTTTATTGGGTGAGTTAAGGGATGTGATTGGGAACATACTGTTTTTTGTTTTTCTTGCTTAAATTGTATATTATGTTAGATATTTGTTTATGCTTCTGGGCCCCTGCGTGGAAAACCCAGAAAATGTTATGTATTTTGTAAGCCGCCTCGAGTCCTTCGGGAGAGAGCGCGGGGTAGAAATAAATATGGAATGGAATGGAATAAAAAGGTGACACTGCTTTTCTCTGTTCTCCGCTCCCCCCCCCAGGTCCACTATAGAACCCGTGATCTCGAGTGGGCAGGGCCGGTTAGCTCTCCCCCAGGAGCCTTCCTCAACTAAACCCCAGGTTTGTTCCTATTCCTGGCTAGCGGGTCACTAGTGCCCCAACCAAGTTGGTGCCCTAGGCGGCCGTCTAGTTCACCTAACAGCTGCACCGGCCCTGGATGTAATGAGACTTGGTGGGCTAAGTGGGGACAACCTTTAATGTAACACCAAGGGGACGTTACGGCCACCAAATGGTGGCCACATCTCCTCACTGTCAGGCCTACAGGTTACTGCCTGAGGGGGGAGAAAAGGGGTTTGTGGGATGTAGGTTTGAACATATTGGACAATGGAATAAGAGGACCCCATGTGTCATCCTAACCCCGGTAGAAGACCACTGGTTTCAAACCAGGGTCTGCTGCCCCCAGAAGGATGCCATGGTCACAGATCTACCTCAGCAATGAAGTCTGAGTTACAGCCCTCAAGCCTCATCAGCATTGCCTCACCCCTGGGGCTCTGATAGGCCAGAAGTGATCTTCATTCTGATTGGTGGTGGAAACCCTATATATAATTTCCTGGGCATTGCCAGAGTTTTGACAGAGCTACCAGACGGCGGGGCTGATCCCAAGCCCCACGTGTGGCACACACAAACTACATGCACCCCTGGTTACGGGGATATTGTGGCTCGATCTGCATGGGATTCGCACACGCAGCGTGCGTGTGTGGGGTGTGTGTGTGTTTGGAATTACAGCCAGTGACTTGGCCTATGCTCCATAACAGGGGTTGGTTCGAAACAGCCATTCTGATGTTGTGGAACAGTTTCACAACATCGGGAACGGATGGCGTCAAAAGTCTGATTGGAGGAAGTTTCCGATCGGAATTCCAATGGAACTGTTTTGCGCAGGCAGAAAATGGCTGCCACTGTACAACAAGATGGCACGTGCAAATAGTCAGATTTATTTTCCCCCATTTGGTCTGATCGGACCAAACAAAACACTTGGTTCCATCAGAGATGGAAACCGGGCAAAAACGCCCTGGCCCTTGGTTTCTCCTGCTCATGATCCCTCTTCTCTGCCCTGCCCCTGCCTACTCCCTCACCTCAGAACCGTCTGCCAGTCTCCTGACCCTGAGCAATCCTTGAACTGCCCCTGGCCCTTGCCCCCTCCAGATCACCACAACTTTGTTGCTACCTGTGCACCTGCTTCCATTAGTCCGTGTAGACTAAACCCCTTGACCTGACTCGACTGCACACACTCTGCTCGAGCCACCACCCCACAGCTGGGATCCTGACACCCTCTAGGTGAACCAATTGTTATGAAATCTCATGTGCCTAGTCATCATTAGGCCTTCTGTGCCTGTACCAGGTTTGCTTGGAACTAGCCAATGGGTCAAGTTATTAAGGATACATGCACACAGGAAGGACGATAACATATGCTTTTTACTTCCATAGAAGACCAGATTAAAAAAGCGGCAGGCCTAGATCTCTCCCTCATTCTTGAGTGCATGCCCTCCCACCCCTCCCATCCCCCGAGCTCAGTCTTTCATTGTTTCATTACAATAATTAATAATAATAATTAATAATAATAAATGAGTGGGGGGGATGAGTAATTAGCCAGATTAGAAGACTTACGAAGGAAACAGCAAACTTCACAGAAATTCTGGTTCAAAAAAGCATCAGACGCTCTCGCATGAAAGAGGGTGGCTGCTGTGCCGGTCTCAAATGTAAGAGATGGAGACAAAGTGTGTTATCTTTTATTAGACCAACTTGCACACTCTCGCTAACAAAGTTGGTCCAATAAAAGATAGCATCTCAACGACTTTGCCTCCATCTTTTACATGAAACTATTTGCTCTGCAGTTCTTGGCAATTTCAGATCAGTCTTTCAATGAGATTTCCAGCTTTTCTTAGTTTTGGCGTCACCACTGACACTGAAGAACAATTTGGCCGCAGTCCAACGTGCAATTTGCACGTTATTCTACTTCCAAATGGGTGATTTAAGAACTGAGGCGAAATTGGTCTGGTAGCATACTAGAACATTTGTTGATGGTCAAAACCAAAAGACGAGAACAATCTCTGTTTATTGTTCAGCTGATTAGCCAGTTAATCATTTAACTGATTGACTACATTACCACATAATACCACAATGTGCCATGCTGTTTTCCCATTTACCATATTGCAGCTTGCCACTTGTCCATACTTCCTTTCCTGCTTATGCCCTCTTCCACCTCTGGACCTGGGTAGACAAGTAATGGTAACATTTGGTTATGCGGTAAAGAGGAAATACAGAACCCAATACACTGTTGTGGCATTATTGGTTAGCCGTTGCGGTAACCAGTTTATGGCTGAATGGCCACCAAATTATCTGGAATGGTGGATATTAACCACGAATAATAATGACACTCATTAGTTAAACCCTAGTTAGACATCACGGCTTGCTGGTGGCCAGTGGGAGGAAGGGGGAGGGTGGGTTGAAAACTGTTGCATAGAGCGGACCCAGTCTGCTCCGCAACATCTGCCATTTGGGGATGCGGCTACAGGGAATCAACAGGGACTCCTTCCACTCTGGGTCCCTGCAGCCCCATCCTTAAGTGGCAGCAGCAAAATAAATATTTCTAGAGCGCCACACCACCAAATGATGCCCAGAGCGCTTTACAAGATGAAAATACAACATATAAAATCCATTAAAAATAGAAAATCTATGTAAAATCAATTTTAAAGGGGTAGGAAACAGGGGAAGGACAACACACATTAAGGGAAACTGGCAGGGGATCCTAAAAGCACCTACAGAATCAATGAGTTTTCAGTCACTTTTTCATAAAGGAGAGGAGGGAGGAACCATGGTCCTTTTCAAATGGGTCATGGTGGGGGGATGGGTGTGCGCCCATTCCCACGGGTGCACATCCATCTCCACCCACCTCTACCCATGGAACATCAGGCATTGGAGCCCATTGCTCGATGGGTGGGTGATGGGTGTAGTGCAGGAGCGTGTATGCACCCCCACCCATCCCCCGCAGCATTCTCACGGGTGCCTCCATGCACAAAACTGCATGGAGTTGGGTGGGGGCGTCTCGTGTGAAAAGGACCTAAGATGGACGTCTGGAGGGAGCAAGTTCCACCTTGAGGGCTTTGCCGCAGCAAAGGCCCAGTCACCCACCGACTTAAAACACAATGGCAGGATCCCCAAACAGCAGGTGGTTGCTGAGCACAGATAACCATCAGTGTGAGGCTCTGCTGAATAATAACGGAATAATAATTCCAACAATAAATAATAGTAAATAATGTAAACAATTCATATTATTATTAATACATTTTTTCCCCATCTCATCTGAAAAAAGATAAATGCAAGGATCTTCCATCAGCCAGCTCACTTTTAAGCATAGTCGTATGGGTGCCTGTTTGTAAAAGAATTACACTCTGATGCTCAGACATGTATAATACAGGGAATCTTAATGGTTTCCCCTAAAGGGCTTTCAGGGTGAGGCCTTGAGTTTGTTGTACGACATCCTATATACTTGTAGAGTGTGACCTTTGGGAAGGGTTCTCAACCAAAGCACCAGTGCGGCTGGAACCAGGGGAGGAAGTTGCTGGTCAGCTGGATGGAAGTGACTTTAAAAACGTTTTCCAGGGGACCTGCAAGGAAAGATGGAAGGCTGGGAGGCTGAAGGCAGCAAGTGACATGGCCAGAGGAAGCCAAGACCAGGTCCCTAACCTGGAACAAAGAGTGCTGTGACCAGAGGCCCAACAAGGGGTTAGCAGAGATGAATGGGTTCATCCTGTCAAGTCCATCAGGATATTCACACTTTTAAAAAAAGATGAGCCATTCATAAGTTGCAACCTTAGCTGTGATCTTGGGGTTTCAATCCAACATTCTCAGCCTTCCAAACGGAAACGGTAAATTGATGTGTCGCCTGACCTACAAAATGAGTCATGTTATCAAGCAAGACCGCATTTGGTACACAAGAAGAAATCCTATTATTCCCACACCCATTTCTGAGGCCTATATGTAAAATACAGACTATTCCACAACCTGCATGTTCATTTGTATTGGCTTTATGGGAAATTCAAATAATAATAAATGTTCCATTTCCCCTTTCAAATGTAGCATGCTGTATTCGTTATCTTGGCTAGACCAGCCAGAGGGACAAGTTGTTGCCAGGTTTTTGGTTAATATTGAATTGGTTATTGATTTATTGGATCCTTTTTCTAATTGATAGATAATTACGCAGGTTCAAAACCTGGACAAACAGCTAAATCATGGAAATACCCAGAGTGACTCAAATGACTAAATAAATGAAAAGAGAGACATAATTAGTAATAAGAATATCATTCAAAATATTTATGAAAACATAGTAAGAGCATTTTCTATGGGACAAGACCCCAAAACAGAATAGGTGGTTTAGAAAAGTATTTCAAAAAGGTACATGTTACGTAGATATAATTAAAGTTAAAACTTAAGATTGTTTTAAGTATTGAAAGTACAAAAGTTAAATAAACTTAAAACTAGCATAGTTACCCAGGCATATAAGCTTAAGGAAGATAGAAGAAAATCATGTGACCAGAGGATCACCATGGTGACCAAAGAGCACCACTAGAGAGTTCATGGCATCTGAAGTAACATTTCCATGGTGACTTAAAACTTTTATTTAAAAAACCTGACGTCACACTCCAGCTAAGTAATTCATATATTAATAACTGCCAATAGCATAGTTTTAAAAAAATTGATGCATGCATAAAATTATAAATGTTCGTGGTTAAGATATTGGGGAACTAAAGTCATTACCTCCGCCCATGAAATATCCTGTTTTTATAAAACTGTTTTAAACCTCAATCTTGCAACCCATTTGTGCAATAGAGATGTTTCATCTGCTGTATGCCTCTACTTCCCTAAACGTGAACTTACTCATATTTTCCTAAACATTAACTAACAAGGTTATAAGTTAAGTAGGGGGAAAGCTATCAGAAGACCAAATATGTCCAGGCCTTTATGTCCAAACTAAAGCCGATATGTCCAGACTATAGCCAATATGTTAAACCTATCTCACATGTCAAAACTGAGGGTAACGAAGTCCAATTTATATCTTTTGGGTCTTTGAGCTAAAAAAAATATGAAATTAATACTACACTTATTGAATGAGACAAAAGAGAAAGTAGTTGAGATGATCCCTTCTATTAGCCCAACTTCTGTTAGTGAGTGAGTGTGTATAGGCAACTGAAGAACAGATCCATAAAGCTCATACGCTTGTGCCAAGACTAGGATGTGCTGGGTTGGGAAGCAGCAATAAAGTTATGGATAAAGCTCTCTCATGGCTCCCAACTAGGACTTCTTGCCTTCTATGTTAGGGATCCATATAAAAACTCTTGGGACCTGTCGCTAACCAGTTTTTTAAACCATCTTGGCATAGCAGTGGAACATCTCCATACCCAGCCTATGGGTGTAGTGAAAACCACGGTCTTGACGAGATTCATGGATGTTTATAGGCAGAAGGACATCACGGCAGTAAGGCAGACGCACCACCTAAGAGACTATATTGGATATATACCAAATGAGGGGGAGGTTGCATCTTACTTGAAGGAAAAGCTATCAGCACAGGGGAAGTACCTGATGATGTGCGCCCGACTAAATGTCCTACCAGCTAAAGTCTTGCAGGGACGCAATTCAGGGGATAGCATTTGAAGATAGACTGTGCATCAAACACTGTGCCCCTTTGATGCATCAGAAGTGGAGACTGTTCACCATATATTCTTTTCCTGCCAGATGTATAATACAATCCACAAGAGCTATCTTTCCCCACTCATTGAGAAATACCCGGGAAGGACGCCACTTAATTTACTATGGTATGCATTGAATGATTCAAAATTCACGTCAGCTACCATAAAATTTCTTATCCAGGCCTTTGTTATAAGGAAACAATTTATGGAGTCTAAGCCTTTGGAGGAGGCTGAGGAGGGCACTCATGGCACACAATAAATTGGCAGGGCAAGAAGATGTTATACTAAAATAAGAGAAGCTATTACAACAAACATATCTGAGCTCCCTGCAATAGTGATTCTGGGTATTTAGTTTATTATACATTTTATATTTGTTCTGGGGGTTATTTTTATTATTGAATGGTGTAAGTAACAGGATTGCATGCATTGTGTGAGATGATGTGATGTCATAGCTCTTATTTGGGTATATGAAATAGTAGGGTCAGTGGTTTTTGGGAGAAACTATAACTGTTTTAATTTGTACGTGTGTATGTTACTATGCCCTATGGCTACGTAAAATAAAATAATAATTATTATTTATTTAAAGACGTGGGGCCGAGAGATTACCTCCTTCCCTTATTGGTCCCCAGGGAGGACGGGTGGTATCAAGGGGCATTTGCCCTGATGATTTGCCTAAAGTATGTGAAGTTTTTGTCAACGACCCAGTGGTTATTGACTTATGCTCCAAAATACCCTCATACCAGAAGGGGGGCTTGTCTTGGTACAACCAACTTATGGAGATGCTGGAATCGGCAATCACTTATAGGGTACAGATAGGGGCTTCCCATGGGGAGAGTAGGTCCCTCCCTGCCTGGTTTGATAAAGACTGCTGGGCTGAAAGGAGGATACTTGGATCATTGGCCCGGAAACTTAAATCATCTTCTTTGGGGACGTATCGTAGCCAACTTCAGCTCCAGCAGAAAATTTATCAAAGGCTTCTGGTCAGCAAAAAGGAGCAGTACTCTAAGTTTTTATGGAATAAACTACATAAGGCTGTTGAAGATAAGAACTCCCAGAAATTTTGGACCCTGGTGCACGCTCTTGCTAGACCTAGAGATAAGCTGTGTCCCCCCCTAATTAAGGCCAAACTCTGGGGACAATTTTATGGTAGGCTATATTCAAATATATTGGGGGCGGAGGAATATCTTAGCGGACAACCCCAGTATGGTTTTGACTTATGGCCTCCAGTTTCCCCTGAAGAGGTTAAAGCCCTCATTTTGGGCTTGAAAGTAGGGACGGCTCCAGGACCTGATAGGGTTACCCCTGAAGTTCTTAAACATCCAGATTGGTGGGCAGCTATCCTAGCTCCGCTGTTTTCAGAAATCAACAAAAGAGGAATAATTCCATCCTCAAGGCTTAAAAGCACATTGATCCCCATCTTTAAGAAAAGGGGATCTTTTCCTGCCATCTAACTATCGCCCGATTAGCCTGCTTAGTATAACTGGGAAACTGTATAAGCGCCACTTGCTGGGGAAGCTGATCTCGCGGCTTAATGAGGCGGAGCTCATTGTACCTGAGCAGGCGGGCTTCATGGCAGGCAGAGTCACTATCGATCATGTTCTAGTTTTTGCAGCTCTAATCTCTAAATACACAGCGAACAAAGGGAGGCTTATATGGGGTCCATGGAAGGCATTCGATTCGATCTCTAGAGAATGCCTCTGGTTAAAGTTAACATCACTGTCCATTGAACCCCGATTGCTGTATTTGATTATCCAGCTACATTCTGGCAATTCTCTGCAGGTCAGGATGAGCCCTTTAGGAGAGCTATCTGCGCCAATATTGGTGGAGCGAGGGGTCAGGCAGGGTTGCCTGCTGGTCCCCATATTATTCAATCTTTTTTTGAATGATGCTGTCCAGTTCATGAAGATCAAAGATACGCACGCACCTCTGCTGGGGCAGAGGCACCTGTCTATGATGCTTTACCGCAGATGATACTATTCTTCTTTCTCAGATCCCGATTGGCCTGAAGAGACAGCTGAATCTTTTGGGGGACTATTGTGATAAAGAAAAGCTGAAAATAAACTATTCCAAATCAAAGATCCTAGTGGCTGGTCAGAGGAAATTTAAATCCTTACCTTCCTGGAATATTAATGGAGAGCGCCTGTCGCAGGTGTCCCACTTTAAATTCCTGGGAGTTATTTTTGCCGCTGGTGCGAATTGGAACTCGCACTATAAATTAGTAAAAAAACACAGGCAAGACAATCTGCTATGGCGATTCTCAGATTTTATTTTGGCCAAGGGGGGGAAGCTGATAACTCCGGCTCTTTCCCTTTTCAGAGCTAAGGTTCTTGGGCAGGCATTTTATGCAGCCCCTGTGTGGGCCTTAGACTTTCTGGATAAACTAGAATGCCTCCAGAACAGCTTCCTGGCTTCTCTGTTGGGTATTCCGCGAGGTTCCCCACAGATAATTTCTAGAGGCGAGAAGGTTCCAGACCTGAGAGGGACCAGGTATGCCAACTGATCATAAATTATTGGCTAAAGATAGCGGCCCTCCCGAGAGAAGGGAACTCCCTTCTGGTAGAAGCTCGTGATTCGGGTCTGCTAAACCCATGGCTACGGCAGGTCTCCCATTGGGTCCAGCGGCTGGGGTTCTCTCTCAAACTGCAGGGAAGGGTAGGTCCAGCTGCTTTTAAGCAATTAGTTCGGCAACGAATTAAGGATCAATCCCTCCAGACGGAGAGAGCTTTGCTAGGTCGGCAGAAGGTGGCCCGGCCCTAGTAATCTCAATCTGTGAAACTCCCAGGCCGGATACTTTTTCTCTCTTTAAATGGCCCAATGCAGCACACAGATTTGCATTTACCAGACTCCAAACGAATACCTTCCCCTCTGCTTCCACAGAGGCCAGGTATAGGGGTCTCCCTCACAACCAGCGAGTCTGTTTGCTTTGCGAAGGGGAAAGGAAGATACCATTCCCCACATTTTGCTTGATTGTTCGGCATTAGTGGGCTTAAGAGTTAAGTATTTGGGACCATTTATTGTGGACCTGAAGCGGTACAATAGGCCAGGCTGGCTTAGGAAGCTCCTCGATCACTCAGACTCTCCTTTGACAAGAGCGGTGGCAGCCTTTGCACACCGAGTGTTGTTACTGAGGGATTCAATCCCCCCAAAGCAAGGGGTCCTCAGATCCTAGACTATGCCAAGTCCGTTTGGAGGGATATGGCAAGTGGGGCCTGTGGCTGGCCAATGTCCAGGGAGTTCAAGTTGGCATCTGGAGGGGTAAAGAGGTTAGATTCAACAATACGGAAGGAATTTTAAATAGGTTACTGGGTAAGGTTATTTGTTACCTCTCTTGTTCCTACTAATGAAGGAGGTTTTGTATAAGGAAGGGGTCATGTTTGATTGTTTGACTGTTATTATTCCTTGTTTCCGTTGTATACTTTGCATTGTACTTGGTATTATTTTAATTTGTAAAAGCCTCGGCTATGCAATAAATAATACTGATTGAATTAGATCCCAAATTCCCCCCATTTGAGGGGAATCTTTGGCGCATTTAGATAATTTATTCTGAGGAGCAATCTGGCTGACACTCCAGGCAGTCAGGATGTGCCGAAAAGCCCCCTCTGAACAGTTTCAAGTGAGCTTTTAAGAAGCTATCCAACAAGGAAGATTAAACATTAGCTGATTACTGACAATTAATTAACAATGTCAACGAAACACAGAAACTGAATTAATAATAATTATATCATCAACACGATGATCATCTTGTAGAGAATCCCAGGGAAGAGGAGAGGTTAATTACTCACGGCTAGCAGGAGAGCAGCAAGCTGACCGCATCCATGCCTCTGGATGGTGTTAACTGCCAGACAGATAATTAATTATCATAACTGTAAAGCAAGCAGCATGAAAAAATATTGAAATATTACCCCATTTCCATTCTATTACCTATCCAAGACACTCTATAGGCTAGTCTTGGGACTGCAAGGCATTCCTGGACCGGATCCTTCTGGGGAGTGACCTAGACATTTTCTTTTGCTGGTGGAGTGCGTGTACTTACATACTTGAGCAATCGATTCACAAGCCATTGTTAGTAATGTTAGTAATTTGTAACCTATCGCTATAATCTGCCACTGTACCAGGACTGGAGGGTAGTAAAAAATGTAACCCCGATATTTAAAAGGGGATCCTGGAAACTACAGATAAGTAAGCTTGATGTCTGTGCCGGGCAAAATGGTGGAAACTATCATTAAGAACAGAATCGCTGGGCATGTTGATAATCAGGGCTTAATGGGGGAGAGTCAACATGGATTTAGCAAAGGTAAGTCAGTCATGCTTCACTAATCTATTGGAATTCTTTGAAGGCGTAAATAAGCATGTGGACATGGGAGACAGCAGATACAGTGTACCTGGGTTTCCAGAAAGCATTTGATAAGGTCCCACATAACAGACTCTTGAGAAAATTAACAAGTCATGGGATAAGAGGTAGCGTGTTGTTATGGATCAGTAACTGGTTAAAGGATAGGAAGCAAAGAGTAGGACTAAACTTGGTGTGCCTCAGGGATGTATATTGGGACCGGTGCTGTTTAATGTATTTCTTAATGATCTGGAAAAGGGCGTTAAGAGTGAGCTGATCAAATTTGTGGATGACACCAAGTTAGTCAAGGTAGTTAAAACATGAACAGACTGAGGAACTGCAACGGGATCTTACGAGACTGGGTGCCAGGGCATCTAAAAAGGCAGATGAGATTTAATGTGGACAAGTGCAAAGAGATGCACGTAGGGAAAAATAATCTATGAGTACTATGAGTACACAATGCTGGGTACTAAACTAGGAGTTATCACTCAGGAAAGGGATCTGGGAGTGATTGTGGATAATACACTGAAATCCTCAGCCCAGTGTGCAGCAGCAGCAGTCAAAAAAGCAAACAGAATGTTAGGAGTTATTGGCAAAGGGATAGAGAATAAAACTGAGGATGTCATGATGCCTCTATACAAATCAATGGTGCGACCACACCTGGAATAGTGTGTGCAGTTCTGGCTGCCTCATCTCAATAAAGATCTAGCTGAACTAGAAAAGACAGAGAAGGGCAACAAGAATTATAAAGAGTATGGAACGGCTTCCGTACAAAGAGGCTTGACAAGCTGGGTCTCTTCAGCTTAGAGAAGAGAAGACTGAGAGGAGACATGATAGAGGTTTATAAAATCTTGAGTGGCATGGAACGAGTAGATAGGAAACTCGTATTTACCCTCTCAAATTGTACTAGAACTAGGGGACGCTCCATGACACTAGCTGCCGGCAGATTTAACACAAATAAAAGGAAGTACTTTTTCACTCAACGCATAATTAACTTACAGAATTTTTTACCAGAAGATGTTCTCAAGGCCAGTAGTATAGCTGGGTTTAAAAAAGGCCTGGATAAGTTCTTGGAGAGTGGGTCCATTAATGGCTATTAACCAAGGAATTTACAGGATGAACTTCTTACTTTCGGGAGCTGGGAGTGAACAACGGGGAATGGATTGCCCATTGTGACAGTTGGTTCTTCTCCCATACAATGAGATTGGCCACTGTTGGAGACAGGATGCTGGGCTTGATGGACCATTGGTCTGACTCACTATAGCGCTACTTATGTTCTTATGAAGCCAGGAATTCCCCAAGGATTAATCCCAGGACTGACAAGGACTCCCTTGGTTGGGAGATCAAGATCTTAGCAGGTTAGAGGTGATAGATATTTTTACTAATGGCAATAGTACCCCGGTTAGAAAAGGGAATGGAAAACCAGAGATTTGAAAGAAATATAAACACTCTAGCTTCTGGGTTTTAAATCAAACTCCAGTGGGGTAAAGATGACACTTTCTGGTGGAGGTGACTCCACAACTGCCTATCTTGGGGGGTTTCTTGCATGTTTTCTATGGGGAACTAATAGAGGCCATTATCGCAGATAGTGCTGACAAATACCAAATTTATTATTCACAGTTAATATCCGTTATACTGAACAGTGTGGAGGTTATCTGGTAACTACCAGTTCCCGTGGAGGTTAACTGCCAAACCAGAATGCCGGATATTACCATTTACCACATTACCACACAACTGTACCAAGTCTGGAGGGAGGAAGGGAGTAACAAAACACAGGACAAATGGTAATACGGTAAGAATTAATTTGGTTCACCAAATATCTACCAGACATTTACTGAATACTGGACATCGACAGAGAGGTTACACAGTTATAACTGTACGCGGAGAGGTTAAAGGAAAGGTTCTGCCAAATACCAGGCAGAAGTGGACACTAGTTTCATCTCTAATCACAGACTGGCCAAGAAACTGGAAAAGAGGGTCCGCTGTTCTGGACTGGGGTGATAGTCATACGTTTCTAGGTTCTCACGTGTTCTTGGGCAGGATTTTCAGTTCAAAACGATCAAATTTGGGTGGCTAGAGTTGGGCACTTAGTAGTTGGATACCTATATAAATGGCCAGCGGAGTTCAACACCTGTAAGGTTAAGAATATAAGATGACATACTGAGTCAGACCTATGGACCACCTAGCCTAGCCTCCTGTCTCCAACAGTGACCCACGCAGGATGTTCCAGGGAGAGAACACATGGAATAGGACATTTATGGAGTGAATTAGAGCTAATTTGTTACCCATGGGTAATTCCCACATTTTTGACTACTATTTTGGGTATCGAAATCTGTATGCGAATACCAAATGAATACTCAAAAACATGAAATTTTGGTTACTGATTTTTCAGGTACCAGACATTATCCAAGAAGACAAGGTAAGACACAAAAAATTTGCAAAATCTGGGACATAATCTTGAAAACTGCGCTCACGTGCATTGACAGTCCATTGTGCCATGCATGGGGCCCATGCAGAGGGGACTTGGGATTGGGGCCAATGCCAGCCTGATTATGCCAGATCTTAATCCATTACATCAATGCTACCCACTAGCCCCTCTGAGCTAGTGCTGAACCGGATACTTATTTATTACCTCTGGCTAATACCTGCGTTTTCAAGTGTACCCGAATATCCAGAACATTGGTAATTTCCAGTACCAATTTTCCAATTACCAATTGATATATCAGAAGAGAAAATAAAAATATTGGGGCAGAAAAAAAATCAGGACTGGAAGTTGACTTTTCAGGGTGAGAAGTCAACTTTCCAGGACAGAAAACCCAAAAAAATAGGTGTCAGAAGTAACCAGAAGTCAACATTCTGGGACATTGGGTCCTTGAATCAGGTCGCAGTCTGGTACCCAATGTTGTCGGATCAATTCAGGAACTGGAAATTTGTCAGGTGTACCTGTTTTGGTGGGTACTTATTTCACCTCTACTCTGGGCTAATCCAAATTTTATGCAATCCTGGGGTAAAGAACATTTGAGGGATACGTATATCTGAATTACATATTGTTTGTTTTTAATTTCTTACAGAAATTTAATTTACTTTTTGTTTTGAGAGCCAGGAGGTTGCTTGTCACAGGATTGTCATTTAAACCCTTTTCACACAACACCTCTACCAGGGGAGAAAGCCTTAGCCCACACAAGCTGCTCTCTGCATCCCCTTCCTTTGCCAGGATGGGTTGCATGAATGACAGACCAGTTTGCTGCTAACAGAGATGTGAAGCAATGAACCTGAAATGGGGAACTAATTTGCAACCTGCAAGTAATACCCAAAATCCCAGGTACCCCATTGGGTGTCCAGTTGGTACCCAATCATCGAGTCAGGCATAATACCTGGTGTTATCGTTACCAAGTTGCTAATTTTCTGTTTTGCCAACATATTTTGTGCTTGACCAACTTATTCTCTTACTGTTTTGCTTTCTAAAATGTGTTTCCGGATGTTCCTGTCCCTTTTCCTAATTCAGTACACGGCAGAATCGCTAACAGAAAACCAGAAATTCAGTAACAGAAATATTTCAGTAAAGCAGATCGCGAAAGATTCAGCTCTCCAAAGTCCAATAGGCTCTTCCTTGGGTCACATCCTGAGCTGCTGCTAATGAGTGACGCTCATTGGGTACGTATTAATACCCAATATCACTGAGTCAAGTCAGGTACCACAATTTTACCAGGCACACCCATGTTTACAGGTGGCCGTTTCCGCTCTACAGAGCGCACACTGTGCCAGATGTTCTGCTCAGGGACACCATCATATCAGCTCTACTGACCTCAGGGCTATCTCTAGTGACTTTCTATTTCCCACCATAAATCTAGAGAATGGCTGAAACCAGTGGGTAACTTTGAAGGCCTGGGGGGCGGGGGGTACTTTAAGCCTCAGAGAACTTCACCCATTAAAATCAATGGAGCTGGGCCTCTGGCTTCAGTGGGTGGAGGATTTGCCCTTACATTTCTATTGTTAAATATTGACCGGTCTACCCACTTTTGCAGGTAATTATTTCTACAGCAGACTCTGTCCCTCACCTCTCACAGCCCATGTGTCCTACCAATTCCTCACCTATTAATTCAACCAGAAACCTGATAAAATTGTGTTTCAGTAAAGCCAAGATTCTAGAGATGCACAGTGGTAGCAAGGCAACTGTGGCTTTAGAGTGCTGTTGTACAGGAACCCCTTCCTTACTCCATATGGTAGAGGCATGTGCAATTTGTAAGGCGGTCTTGGGAGCAACAGGGGACCAGCAAGCTACCTTAAAATTAGTCACTTGATTGGGAGCCTACAGCAAGCATCAGGAATTGGCACTTTTTAAGAGATCAGATCATCTTCACGCTGAAAGTTATTTGCCTGCAATAATGTATTCTAGTATTTTAGCACAGAAGATGATGTATTTTATTCTCATTTTGTAAGCCACACTGAACCTTAGAAAGGTGGGGGCATAAATTTAAATAAGACTGAACTACAGAGTAAAAGCTGATGCATTTTATGGTTTCCATTTCTTAAGTTCATTTAGGAGCTAGCTAGCCATTTAAAGGCTCCAAGAGTCCAAAGATATTCCCACTTTATACTCCACAGAACAAACATGCTCTATAGAGAGCCTCTTTAGCTAAGAAAACTCTATGGATGAAAGCAGTAACTAACTAACCCTCAAGATAGGTAGAATTGATCAATCTGTTTTGAGTGCTACAGGCCTGCCTGCTGTCTGACATCCTCTTAGAAGTACATTGCAGATTAATCTCTCCCAAGTCAGCTTTTTCTACAAGACACTGAAAGAGCCTCGCTTCTAATACCTAGTCTCATTTGATCTGAATGGGATTGGAGAGAATGAGTCCCTTTCAAACTTCCCCAACTCTCAAAGTGGGTTGAATCAGAGAGAAAAATCAGCAAGATTATTTCAGGAAACCAGCAGTATCTCATTCTGCATTGCTAATCTTAACTCAGTATCCTAAATTATCATCATCATCAAAGCTTGCTTTGCAACACTAAACTTTGCTCAACATTCCTTTGAAAATCTTTCTGTAGCTCAGCCCTAAGAACTCTCCCTATAATCCCTCCCATCTCAAACACCAGCAGTATTTGCTGTTGTAGCAAGGAGATCACATGCTTCCTCCCTGCTATTTATTCATCCCAGTGTCAGGTGCTTAATTGAAGTCATCTGTGCTCCACCCCCACCAGCTACTCAGCTCAGCAGACAGTCCTCTCACCTGAGAGCAGACATGGCTTGTCCTCTTTTCCCCAGTCTGTGTTATCTGGTGAAGCCATGGAAACACAGGGTGTATAATAATCAGTTTAATCACTGGGCTGCATCCATAGTGATTTTGTCTTTGCAAAGATTTCATGGGTTCCTTGACTTTGTGCCGGGTGTTATCTCATTGACTTCTACAAAAGTACTGGATAAGCATCCAGATAAGTCTTGGTAAGACTGGAGCCACACACCCAAGGCCCAAATAAGTGCTCCCTGAGGGTAAGAGATCATGCAGCATTTCTAGAGCAGACTAATTCAGTGGAAAGTGTCTGCAGCTGTGATTTGAGGAGGCAAAAGTAGTCATGGCCGCTAGCATTACAGCTATAGGGCCAAATTTAGAGTGCAGACTACTAGCATTTAGCACAGGCTTGAGTTTCATTGACTCTAGTGGGATTTGTGCTTTGCGTATTAGACCTATCCACTCATAGGATCACACCCCTGTTGTTTGTTTCTGACACAGCTAATTGAAAAAGGTGGCCTCACCTTTTTTTCCCCCTCTTTTTAAAACTTCCTCAACAATAAAACTTCCTAAAGGCCTTCTCTGCTAAAATACACCAGGGTCTGCTCAGCAAGGAAGAAACAGGACGTAGACTCTGATCCTTTCTTGCACATATGCTTTCCTGAACTCCTAGGAGCAAAGCCATTGAAGTCTAAAAGAGTGAGGCTTTGGAGGACAAAGGCTGTAATACGTTTTCCTCTGGGGCCCTGACTCTTAATCCTGCAGGGAGCTCTCTATAGACAGACTCCAGCATCTGCACTGGAGCTCACTGTAGGATTAGGGCCCCGATAATTGGAATCCATGAGCCAATGTAGCCCAGAAACCTGTATTTCTCATAAGTGTCCTCTTGGCCACCCTAGGCATGCTGCCCATCCCCCTCACAGTGCTCCTTCAATCCCCTTAGCTGTGTCCTGACTCCTCCACCTGAGTTCCTCAGACTTCTGTGCTGTGCCCCCCTCCCCTTCTTTAAATGGACAAATGCACGGGCACAGCAAAGGGGGCTGAGGAAATGCTGGGAAATAGATGGCCAGATCCTCTTAGCTGTGCCCCTCGCTCCGCCCGCCTCAACAGTGGTCCCTCAGACTCCCTTAGTCGATCCCCCACCAGTCCCTCAGATGCCTTATTTGTGTCCCGCTCATCCACACCGCAGCGCTTCCACAGAACCTCTTAGCTCTGCCCACCACACATCCTACAGCACTCCCTGAGACCCAATTGCTGCACATAACATGCATCCTGGTTCTCAGCCTCTCCACCCAGTTCTAACTCACGCTATGCCCACAAAGCCCAGACATCTCACTTCTCCTGGTCCCCTTAAATCCTCCTCCCCTTCCAGACAACCCTGGAATCCTAACTTGGTAATTGCCCAGTGCAAGAGATTTCCAAACTGTGGGTCAGAACTCTAAATGGGATTATTATTTATCAACTAGTACATTCCATGTCCAAAGTGCTTTACAAGCCTGATCTAGCTAGCTTAGCCTCGCAACCACCATGTGAGGCAGGTCATTATTATTCCCATTTTACAGATGGAAAACTGAGGCTGAACGAGAGTGACTTTCCCAAGAACACTCAATGAATTCATGGCTAAGACAAAGATCTCCTAGGACCAAGTCCAACACCTTATCCACTAGGCTACACTGGATTGCACCAGCTATGGATAGGGTTGGGATTCTGACAGATGCTATCCGTTGCATATTTTTGCTGCCATCTGGAATTGCACGATTGTATTTAAATTAGGGCTGAAACGAGCAGCTAAATTGCAGCTTGCAAGAAATGTTGCCATATCGGGAACCGGGATCAATTGCCTGACCGTTTCCCGATACTGATGTGATTTTTTGATACTTGCAACACCATGAGAAACTATCCCAATTTACTGAACTTACTGCTTACCATTTACCACTTAGCGCATTGGTGAGGATACCATTTTCTTCTGGGTTTGTTGTTTCTGCAGTTCTGAGTCAGTTGCTATGTGAATAGCCCACCCTATAACCTACCCCCAATGCCCTTTAACCTACACTCGAGAGCCTCCAATCAGAATTATTCCCCTTTGCTTTGATCAATCTGTAGCTGGATTGCAGATTAGTAAAGGAATCTGTGTACCAGTCAATGAGTGACAAGGAAATACGGGGGGGAAATGGAGGGCAAGAAAAGCAGCATTGCATCGGTTTTACCTCTTGGGATTTGGAATGGATGGTAAAGCAGTAAAGGGGATCCTGGTAAGCAGAAAGTCGGTAAATGAAATGTTGGTCGAAAGACATTACAGAGTACTGAGAGGTTCTCAATTTGACCAAGGTGGCATCGGGAACCAGAATTTCAATGAGATTTCCTGTTTTGGCAAAATCTCGTTTCAGCCCTAATTTAAAACTCTAAATAGGGTCCTTTGGGCAAAAATGTTGAGAGCCATTTATTTCAGTGCCAAACACAGACACTCCCCTCAGTCAAAGGCCCAAACCCAAAAGCAAGAGTCACCAGTGGAGACTCTCTCCTCAAAGTTTGTGCGAGAGAATTCCAACCCCTCTGACTCCCCGTCATGGTCACTGCAAATGCTGCTTGGATCCATGTTGCTGTGAGCAGATGGGCACAAGGCAGGGCAGGGCATCAATTTCCTATCACTCATTCTAAGTGTCTGGTCTGGCAATTGGGCATCGCTTTCATGACTGTGGGGCAGACCTCTTTCTGCTTGTTTCCTTTTCAGACCCAGGGCTTTAGCCCTTGCACGGGAAGAGCTGAGTGTTTATTAATTAGGCCTAGCAATCTACACCATCTGACCCAAGCCCTGGTTAACAGTGTGTGAAAGGCAACCCAATGTTATTGCAGCAAGGCAATAACTCATGTTTCTGAAACACGCTGTGAGGAGACATAAAAGTCCTGGATTTTTGTAAACAAAAGAGAGGTTTTGTGGCAGCTCAAGGACTGTTTTGAAGGCGCCTATCATGAGCAAAGGGGGATGCTACAATTGGAAGGGAATGTGCAGTTTTGGCATCTCAAAAACTCTGACTGGTGAAAAGGAGAACGAAGAGCCAGGTTTATTCCACCCCTCGGGCCTTCTGTAATGCTTTAAATTATGGAGTTTGGGGGACTGTACTAGATAATATTTTATTTATTTATTCAATATTTTTCTACCCCGCACTCTCCTGCTCACAGAGCAGCTCAGGGTGGCTCACAAAACGTATACTCAACAATAATCATACTAAACCAAACACATAATATACAATTTAAAATACATGAAAATACTAAAAATATACTAAAAGGGCAGAACCCCCTCCCTCCCTAACCCACCCATCTCCCTCTCCAAAGGCCCAGCAGAACAGCCAGGTCTTACACTGTCTTCGGAAAGAGGAGAGATCCGGGGCCAGGCCAGGCGGCATAACCTTGGCCAAGCCTGACTCTTCATTATCTGATTTGACCATTCTCCTTTCCTTAGAAAACTGTCTGCTGGAAGTTCTTGCCTGGTCTCTCAAGAAGCGTCTGCCTAGCAGAACTCCATTACTGCTCCCAAGGCCACTGGGGCAGGTGCATTTGCAACCCCTCTGCACCTCCTCTGGCCGTGCCCCCTTTACCTGGAAGGCACTGGCCTCTCCCCGCACCCAGTGCCCCACCCCAGGCCTTGCCTTTTGAAGGCCAGTCTTGGCCTCTCCCTCCAGAGCGGAATCACTGAAGTTGCTGAGCAACGGAGACAGGCAGCACCGAGGGCAGGACGAGCCCTGTTCCAGTGGCACTCAGCATCTTCCAAGAGGGCAGCAAGCAGAAGCCTCTGGGAAGTTCTAGGGAGCATCCTGCAAGACAAGGCAAAGCAGTCAGGGTCTCTCCATTATACATCATGGCGACAGGGGTGTGGCTAGCATAGGGACAGGAGGGACATGTGTCCCAGAGCCCAAGCTGAGCGGGGGTGGGCGGGGGCACAAATCCTGTCCTGTTGCAGTGCGGCTGGGCAGAGACTGAGCTGAATGGAAGTTTACTCTAGAACCTGTCCAGCGGGCAGCACCATTGGTGGCACGAGGCAGGCAGTGCAGCTGCAGCCTCCAGGAATGGTGCTGGGGGGAGGGAAGGGAGAGGGGTTGAACAGCGAAGAGGATGGTGATGGTGGGGCAAATCTATTTCTTGCGCCTGGGCCCATTCCAACCTAGCTATGCCTCTGTTCAGGCTTGAGCTCCGACAGACCTCCAAAGGAATGGAGTTCCTGAGAACGCTTCTCCGTGGGCCCCTGTCATATGAACAAGATTGGCTGGTGATATCTGCAAGACAGTGCTCCTGGCTGACTGCAGGGACAGTGGTTGAGCATGGCAGGAAAAGCAGCCTTTCATATATGGAAGGCTTTAAAGGTCAAAATCAGGACCTTGAATTGTGCCCAGAACGTTATAGGCAGCCAGTGCAGACTGTAAAGCACAGGTGTAACATACTCACAGAGACCTGCCCCAGAAGGAGCTAGGCTGCTAGGCTGAATGGTCATCAAGGGCTCCAGGTAGAGTGCACTGCAGTAATCTAGGTCTGAGTTTATGAAAGCATGGATGATGGTGGCTAGATCTGAATCGGNCCCCCTCCCGATCAATGTGTATAGGGCGGCATTATCGCTCCCCTGCTCTTTAATTTCTATATTAACGATGTTTTCTCCTTGATGGCCGATCCCAAGTTCTTCCCACCTAGACTCTCATCTAGAGCCGTGGGTTGCCTTGCCTACGCTAACGATGTTGCTCTGCTTTCCCAGACTAGGATTAGGTTTAGTAGGCAATTGAACGCCTTTGCCTCTTTCTGCTCCTCTAACAAATTAACCATCGATTATGGGAAATCCAAGGTCATGGTGTTTTCTAATAAAAACAAAACCCATCAATGGTATGTTGAGGGGCATTTGATAGAATAGGTATCATCCTTCCGTGACCTGGGCCTTCTTTTCCATAAATCCGGTAAGTGGAGGGAGTATGTCTCCAGAGCTTTAACTGCAACTAAAGGCCCCTCTCTAGCTATATCTAGCTTGTTTAAGCGTCAGGGTCAAAGAGCAATAGAGCTGGCAAGTCAGGTGTTTAACACTAAGGTGAAATCCCAACTGTTGTATGGAGCGGAACTTTGGGCCCCCTCCTTGGCACACAGGGTCAACTCGGTGCAATCTACATTTTTGATGAGGCTCTTGGGAGACCCCAAAAGTGCACCGCATGTTGTTGCCAGGACTGAGCTGGGCCAAAAATCCTGGCAATTATCTGCCATGGAGTTGGCTACTAAGTTCTGGTGCAAACTATTTCTTAATCGGTGTTCACCATTACTGAGGGAGTTGGAGGGGGATGTATTTGCTAACCCCTGGGTTGAAGGTATGGATGCGTTCCTGACCAAAATGGGGTAGCCTATCTGACCCATAAACCCCCGGACACCATAGTTAAGGAGGTTTTACTCAGAATGAGAGATATTGAGTGGCAAACGGAACTAAGTAGTATTGGTGCCTCCCCCCATCTGGCAATGTACCTCTCATGGGTACCCAGGATGGGCCAGATGACTAAATAACTATCCCCAATTTCAATTAGAGCCAAGCAACTCATCTTCCGAGCACGTGTTAATGCCTTCCCATCGCAGGTCCTAGAGGTACGCTTTCAGGGTGTCCCCTTCCCCGAGCAGGTCTGCCCATTTGATAATTCGGCTGCAGAAACAGTAGGGCACATTATTTTATTCTGCCACCTATATGACTGCCCCAGAAAGGAGTTTATGGAACCTTTGCTGAAGAGATTCCCTGGCAGATCTGAGCCAGCTCTCTTGAGACTCCTAGTAGACAGCTCAGAGTGGCAGGTGATTTCAGACACTGCCTCCTTTCTCCTTCAAGCTGTTCACAGACGCAGGAACTATCTGGAATTTAGACATTGCCAAATTGAAAATGTTTGCTGCTCTACCCCACTGGTCATGGGCCGCTGAGTGGCCTCTTGAGTGGCAACAGGCTGGAGTACTTTGGAATACCGGGATCAGGAATGGGTTGCCCCAAGATGCGATTCATTTTGGAATTTTAGATGTCCATTTATTTGTTTTAGTATGGTTTTATGTTTACTTCTGCAACTTTATTATGCTTCCCCATGGGTGTACCAGCAATGTGACTGGCCCTCTTGGTGGTTTTTTATATTGTGTATAATTGCTTGTAATGGTCAATGGCCACGCAATAAATTTCTTGTTGTTGTTGTATGATCCACCCGATTTTCCTGAACCATCCGATTTTCACTGGATCGGATTAATTCAGAGGTGCACGCTCACTCATCCCCCTGCCCCCCCTCTGCTATCGCTAGGCTCTTCTTTGGCCCATTCATCATTCTAGGATGAATGGGCTTAGAATTGTGGATTGTGGCTTAGAATGTTGAATGGCTCATTGAATTGAATAGGTTCAGTTTTCCATTGCCTTCAATGGGAAATGTTCCCATTGAAGTCAATGGGGGAGAAATATGATCCGATTTCAATATGATTTAAAACGAATTAAATTAAATCAGATTCTGATCTGATTCAAATTTTCAATCCAATGTCTTTTCCCTACTGCTGGGTAAATGCATTCAAAGCAAACCCGCAACACTGAGTGACACTCGCTGCTCTCAAAGGGAACTCTGGGCAATTGGGCCAACCCTTTCTCTCCCCACCCACCAAAAGCCAGGCCAGCCAAGAGAAAATGGCTTCCATCCCAGCTTGCTGGCATCCCGACGCCACCCTGCAACTTGGGAGAACTCAACCGCGATCGTACCGCACAGAGAGAACCCATAGCGGGGCTGCACTGGCCATGAGCAGCAACAAAAGGGACAGGGTTACAAGGAAGGCAAGAGCACGGATGTGGGGGCTGGGACGCTGTGGGGCTCAGGCAGCAGGGAGAGGAGATGGTTGCGCGCTCTGCTGAAGCACCTGGTACCAGCCACTGTTGGAGATAGGCTGCTGGGCTAGATGGACTGTCACGTAGGGTTGTCCCCTCTCTTTTCCCGCCCCCCAAACTACCAAGTTTTGACCCAGAGGCTTCCAGGGAAGCCTCAATTTTGTCAGTTCAGCAAGGGGCTCCCAATAACCCGGGACTAAAGGACATGGCCAAATCAGAAAAAAAAAATGGGCTGTAGGGACTTCCCCCCCCCTTTCTAATGTGGCTCCCCCCTTTAGAGCATCATGATGCTCTATAGGAGGCGCGGTTAAGGGGTGCGATAGCCTCTTTGCCCTGTTCCCTATCTAACGTGACCCACCCCACGGAGCATCATGAGACATAAGGGGCAGGGTTTTGCCATACAGGGGCCTGACTGCCACCAACGCGGGCCCACCGCCTTCCGGGTGAGAAACCCAGAGAAAGGCGGTAACCCTACTGGCCCAGCATGGCAGTCTTTATGTTCCTAAGTCAGGCACGCAGCTGGGCCTTCCTGAGCAGAATGAGAGAAGCTGGAAGCCTGGCTGGGATCATGACTCCTCAAGATGGATGGATTCTCAAATCTTCCTCCTGGGATCTGATCTTTTACTGGAACAGAGAAGACCAGGAATGCTCTGGCTCCCTCCCAGGCAGCGCTAGGGGTTACAATGAAACTCTTCACTTAAGACACCAGTCCTCAACCATCTGTCAGCAGGAAGCGAGAAACCCACAGACTCCACTCACTTTCAGCTTACTGGTTAACCGTTAAATTTTTCCTTAAAGAGGCCTGAGGCTGGTCTAGAAGGAAGTGCTGGGGGGCAGGATTCAGATGCCCTGGCAGAGATCCGTTGCATGTATGTGCAAGGAGAGATCCAGTTATGTACAGACTGTTCAACCACCCACGCACGCCCCACAGGAGTCCCCCAACACAGGGGGGTCCACACGTAAACTTGAAATCATAACACGAGTGTCCGAAGCACCAGCGTTAAATATGGGCTGATGGTGTCCCAAATGCAGAAGCCATGGCTTGTGTGGAAGACCTGTGGCCATTTGGAAGGAGGGCTCTAAACTCCTGGGATTTAAGAATAAATATTTCTATCTTAGGAGGAGGCCCATATCAGCATATTCCTGGATGCAGCCCTGTGTTTTAAGGGGCGGCGTGGTGGTGGTGGTGGGATTTACAGGGACCAAACAGCAGGCAGTGCCGAAAGATAGAATTGGAAGTGCAGTGGCATAGTTTTATTGAACGGGAAGCTATGTTCATGGAGACCCCTCACGGTATCTTTGCTTGCACACCACCTTGTTCCATCAGCGTCATTTTCCCCCCAACTTTAATGCACATAGGTGCAAACCCAATGTGACTCTACCCCTGTTATTGTGGGGTGGGTGTTTCCAGTGTCCTATGGATTACCCAAGATACTCCCAGCCAATGGACGCCATCCTCATTTCTCTATGTGCGCAAGGCAGTTGCATTCACAAATTGCGCACCAAAGGACCACACTAGGTATAAGTGGGCACTAAATTCTCATTCATAGCAAAAGGCATCGTTGCTCCCTAGGGATGGGCGAACGCGGTTTGGAGTTCGGACCGAAGTCAACCAGTTCGGTCGACCGAACTGAACTTCCGAACTGAACTCGATTTTCGAACCGAACCGAATTTCCAAACTCGGTTCTGTTCGCCCATCCCTCTGGCTCCCTCCCTCTTAGCAAATGTACTGTCACACCTACCCACCCCCAGAACCCAGCCCAGCTCCTCCGTGTGATCAACACAAGTGTGGGCTGATCTTGAGTAAGTCTGCCCCATGTAGAGAGGTGTGTGTTTCTCACTCCCACATCACAGACAGTAGCTCATTGACTGTGGCTATACAGCACTGGGAAAGAAGGATTTGGCAGCATACAAGTTAGGTACCTACAACCCTCTTGTGCACCTGGACAAATGAGGATTGCACCCAATGTTTACTCTCCCCCGCTTCCCCCCTCCAAGTCCAAGTGTGTTAGACTAAGATCTGTGCCATTTTACATGATGTGTAGAGAAAGTAAGGTTGCCGTGTTGGTCCCAAATATAGGCAATAGAAACAAAGAGTGGGAACAGGTATGATAGCCACACGGCAGCCTGACCCGGGTTGGGAAGCTGCAGCAGATAGACACGGACCAGTTCGGGCCACACAACAAGCGGCCCACTGATGAGAAGATGCACAAACATGCAGCTGGCCCTGCCCAAGCGCTGTGCCCACTGCCCAGTGCTCCGCCCCCTGCCATGATGGGCAGCTTTGGCGACCCTGATCCAGGCCATGTCTGCCAGGCCACAGCAGACGCGATAGCTCGCTGCGGCCCAATCGGGCAGACCTTAGCCTGGGCCATGACCTGGACATAGTCCGGGGGTGAGAACCCAGGTTAGCCGCCAACACAGCCCAGGGCAACCCCAGGCCAACATCCGGTGGTGTCTGCGCAAACGTGCAGGTGAGGTCTGGTGCAAAATGAGTCAAAGCGAGCCACAGCAGGCCAATGTCATGTGTTTTTACCCAGAGTAATATAGTGATAACTACAGTTGGTGGAGGAGTGCAAGCTTTCAGACCTCACAGTACCCTTCATCGGCGACTGGGGCGGGTGGGTGGAGTCTTGCAAAGCATTGGCATCAGCAGCTTTGTTAACACAGCTCTCAGCATCTTATCTTAACATGCTCCAATGCATCCATACATATATCTCCAAGCTTGGTTTTATTCCACTTTGGGTCTGTTAGAGCTACTGGGCATTAGAAAAATAATAATAATAATAATAATTTTGCACATTTAAAAAAAAAAAAAAAAAAAAGTCTGTTTTACTCCACATTTTAATTTCTATATGCTAAAGTGGATTTTTAAATAAAAATTGGCCACCTAAATGTTAGAAAACCAAAAATGTTTAGTTTCTTTTTAAAATAAAGAAAAACTTATGAAAGGTCAAAGCAAACTTTATCAACACTTCCTTGCAAATTGAGCAATTTGGGCAGGATATTTCCCCCCCTCCAGCAGGCTCTGTGGTTCGGAGAGATAAAGGCGGAATGTGTGCTACAGCTGATAAATCATAGAATCGGCCGCGGGGTGAATGAGTTGTGGGACTGTTAGGTTGTGGTTTCCCAGCTTCTTATTTCTTATCCTTCCTTGGAGTAGTGGATCTCCGCCAAGCGTTCCCTGTTACTAGATGAGAGGAGCTATGTAACCTTCAGAAGAAACTGTGCAATTTTACACTCTGCCCCATGCTTGGACATACTTTGCAATGCCCTCACCGTAAAGATCGTCTACTGCTCAAGGTTCCCTTCTCCCTTGTAACTAAGCTAAACACGTGTGACTTGAACGTATCCCCGTCTCTCCCTTGTTCATCCTCGATTCTAACCCTCTTGCTCCCGAGGCAGGGATCTGTCTGTAATTAATGATTGTTCAATGCTGGGCACATAGCTGGTACTATGTAAATGATTAGTAATAATTATAAACCTGGACTGGATTTGCTGGGTTTCCCCCATGCCACGTTGCCCGTCTGATCTTGTTTTTCCAAGCCCCATCTGTCTGCAACGCCTTTCGGTTCCAGCCTGTTCAGAAGGCGCTTTTATACGATCCCGCTCAGAAGCGGGATCGTTAATTGCCAGCACGTCCCCCCCCGCCTTCCTCTGTACGCTGTGTCTGATGCTCAGAAGAGCATCAGACACGGCGTTGAGTCTTTGTGCACATGCGCACCCTTCTGCGCATGCACACTTTGGCCAAGAACCAGGAAGTGCGGCATAAAGCCGGCACTTCGGGGATCCGCGTCGGAGGGGGCAGGATTGCCTGCCCGGTCTGACGCGTGGGAAGCTCTGAGTTAGCCGTTTAAACGAGCGCCAAAAAATGCGGCTGATCAAAGGATCAGCTGCGTTTCTTGTCTCGTTTAAAAGCACCCCCAGAGCAGGAGCCTGGGAAGAGGGGCTAACCGTGGTCCCACCTGCTGAGCCGCCCCTTCCTGCCTGTTTCCCACCCAGGTATGTAGAGGCTGTAGATGGCTGCCTGAGGGCACCCTTCAGCTTTGGCAACAATTTATAAAATGCACAAGATGTTCTTCGCAGCCTTCTGCTCCCTTACATTTGACAAATATCACCATTGCTTTCTGAATGTGGCATTTTTTGGAGGGGGGTGAGAGGAGGAAGGGGGGGGGTCCCACGGTCCCACCCTCCCCCCTCAGATGGGGAGGTAGAAGAAATGGATTGGGGGTGGGTTGGAATTACAGAATCCCCCAAATGATGTGTGTATGGGGGGGGGAGGGGGAGACTTACATCCCCCACAAGGGGGAAGATTGTGACTCTCTTGGGATGGGTGGGATTTTATTATTTATTAGTATTATGCGAGAGGCGATAGGACACAGAGCATTGTGTTTTTTATTGTATTGTGGGTAGGGAAGGGGGCCGCTGATTCTATTATGTGGTTAATGCTGTTCGTAGTTATATTATTGTTAGTCACCCTGAGATGTTTGGGTTTTTTTTAACTCCGTCTCCAGATTTTCAGGAGTCTTATCTCCACACCCACAGTTCAGCATCATTGCAAGGTACGTGCTGCCACCACAACTTTCAGCCTTTCCTGTCAACGGAGCTGATCTCTGCAAGGAAGTCAAGGGCCCCACAGCCTTCCTGTCTACAAGAGAGCAAGAGCTGAGTACATTGCACAGGAAGAGGAAGCAGGGAAGGGGGAAGAGTAGGAAGACTTGTCCGGTTCCCATATCGTATCACGAGCAGGAACCATACTGGCTTTTAAGGCTCAAGCAACATTTGTGCAAGTCTTAGGGGAGATTTATCTTGGGTCTGATTGTTAGAGATCCATCCTAGAAAGGCACAAACCAGAGGCACTTGTGCCTGAGAGCACAAAAGATGCCTCTTGAGCAAGACATTCTGGTTTGATTTTTTAAGGTTTTTTTAAACACCATTTTCAGCCTATGTTGCTCAGGTAAAGTTGGAGGATGAATACAAGGAAAGGAGACAACACAATGACCCAAAGCAGAGTCAGCTAAGTGGAAACTGATCTGGAGATTAAGGAGGTGGAGCCTCTCCACAGGAACAGAGGGTTAGTTTTCCTTCCAACCATTCTAGTTCTACAATGCCAGAAAATGCAAAGAATAAGGCGATTTCCTGAAGAATATTTCATCATGTCATTCATTCCTCATCTTCTTTTATCGTAGTACCTCCAACACACACGGGTATATATTCTCCGAAGACAGCTTTTACATCTACAGCAGTGCACTACTTGCTAAAGCAATTTCACATCCGGCAGCTAGCTCATGCCGACACCTCATGGATGAAGCTATGCACACTGCTGGGCACAAGGGGACAGATAAGCATGCAGAAAGCGTCTGCATGTGGTCCAACATTTTCCTCTACCACCATCTTGTGGTCACAGCCTTTTTACGAGTAGACTTGCAAAAGGCTCTTTGAAGAACTAAATTTCAGAAGACTAAGAGTAATCGCACCTTCTCACAGGCAAAAGATTAAACCCAACGTGGACTACATAGTCCTGAACTTCTGCAGTACGGACACTTAAGATTAAAAGCTACTCTCACAAAAACCCCTGCCCCCAACCATAAACCTAGCTTTCTTTTCTAAACAACACAGGATATAAAGACAAACTAAGTTATTATATCCCTCCCTGCCCTCATCCGCCTTGCCTCCACCTTCAAGTCCCTCCTCGCAACCCACCTCTTCAGCTCTGCCCTTCCTAATTCCTGCTAATCATCCCCACCCAGGATTATCCCCCACCTGTTACCTGCAAACTCCCAATTTACTGTAACCAAGCCAAGTACGTGTACCTGAGTTCTCACATCCTCATGAATGTTGCATCCCTTGTCTCTGCCACTGTTCCCCCTTCCCTGTCTCCCCTCCCAGCCTTTAGATTGTAAGCTCTTGGGCAGGGACTGTGTCTATCTTAGTCTCTGTAAAGTGCCAGGTACATCGCTGGCGCTATATAAAACCTTATAATAATAATAATTTTAAAAGGTAGCTTGTTAAGAAGAATGAAAAATATCCTACTCTGTTTAGCCTGACAGTTTATCATTAGCAGACTCAGGCTATGTTCTGACAAACAGTTAATTTGATGTAGTTGAACCTCTGTGGTTCTGCCATTGAAGGCTCTGTTCGGGGGCTGCAGCTGGTGCAGAAGGGGGCAGGCTGCCTCCTGATGGGGTGGGACAGGGAGAACCTGACACTGGTGCTCAAGTCTGTGCTGCTTCCAGTAGCATTCTGGGCACAATTAGGAGCCTTCGTATCAGAGAACCACCTCCCCTACTTATGCCCCCTTGTTGCCTGTAAGGTCAATGCTGGGCTGATCTCTTGCACGTGCCATCATTGCAACGTGTTCATACAACACAGACAAGCAGGGAGGTGCTCTCAGTGAATGCTGCTCAGCTTTGGAACTCCCTTCCCTTGGAGGTGAGCATCAGCTTAGCTTTGGGGATCTATTTTATGGGCATATTTTAATATGGTTTTATCTTTGCATTTCATACATATGTTAGCCACCCTGAGTCTCCCGGGAAGGGCAGGATAAAAATCTAACTAATAAGATAAATCTATTGATAGGATCTGTAACATCATGGACAAGAGCAAGATGATAGTTACAATTGAGCAGCTCAATTTTCTCAGCTACATGTGTTTATTTGCACACTGAAATGCATGCACAAGCATGTGAACTACATACTTATGTGGCCACTTGTGCATACATCATTCTGAGAGCCAATGTTGCCTAATGGATAAAAGTGATTGATTTGGACCTGGAAAACTAGAATTCAAATTCCATCTTAGAATTCAAATCCCATCTTCGCCATCAATTCACCAAGTGGCTTTGGGTAAATAATTTCTCTAAACCTCAGTCTCCCATCTGCAAAATGGGAATAACCACCACCTAATTCAGTGTTTTGTGAGAGTGAACTAGAGAAGAGTTGTGCAGCACTTTGAACAATGAAAGTGCTATAGAAATGAAGAATAATTATAAAACTCTAGCTGAAGGTGTACTTTCGACCTCAAGCTATATATTCATTGTCAGGCTCAAACAACTATAAGGGGCCAATTCCCCGTCATTGATGGGGTCCGTCCTCCCCTGGTATCCCCATCCAGCTCCACCTGGATGTCCAGGTGCCAGCTGTGGCAAAGGGTGCATTTCGCCAGTTACACAGCTTAGGCCGTATGTCTCAGACTCAGACCTGGCCACAATCATCCATGCTTTTATTACCTCGAGATTAGACTACTGTAATGTGCTTTATGTGGAGCTTCCCTTGGTGACGGTCCGGATACTGCATCTGGTGCAGAATGCGGCGGCTCGTCTCCTGAAGGGGACGGGCCGACGCAAGTGCATTACTCCAATGCTCTATTCTCTGCACTGGCTGCCGATAGTCTTCTAGGCCCAGTTCAAAGGGTTGGTGTTAACCTTTAAAGCCCTAAACAGCCTGGGCCCCAGCTACCTGCAGGATCGCCTCACCCTCCGGATTCTGGATTGACGTCTGCAGCTGGCCATGGGCGCCCTTCCTGAGGTTCCCCGGGTGTCGACCAGGAGGGCGTTCTCGGTGGCGGCACTGCGGCTGTGGAACTCCCTCCCGTTGGAGGTCCACCTGACCGATGAGCTCCCCTCTTTCCGTAAACAGTGTAAGACCTGGCTGTTCCACTAGGCCTTTGCCGAGGGAGATGGGATGGGTGGGTTACAGTGGGGTTTTATTGTTCAGGGTTTTTTTTTTTTAATTCTGGGAGTGTTGTTTTTAATGAATTTTATTATATGTTTTAAAATGTTGTTAGCTGCCCCAAGATGCTTGTAGCAGGAGGGGGCGGCCTACAAATGCATTATAAATAAATAAAATTCTGTAGAATTAGAAATTCACATAACTTGCAGGACTAAATCTGTTGGAGTTCTTCGTAAACAGTCCTACCATAGTTAAATAACCTCACACATGAACTCGTCCAGTGAGAAAAGGAAATCAAAACCAAAGCTTTATTCCCCTTAAAAGTTCCCCCCCACACAATCTCCCGTATCAAATAACTTGGAAAAAATGACTTAGAAATAGTCTTAAAACAAGTACTGACAGTCTGGATAACTGGAGTTGAGAAGAAATTGCATTTCCAGTTATTTGTTTTTTTGTGGCTCCGCTAGATTATCCTTTCTGGGCCGATGCAACAGAAGCCCAGCGTGGAAGGGCACTTGGTAGGCTCCTGGAAAGCGCTGCGGACTGAACTGCCATTTCATAAAGTGCTTCTTGTATTCCGAACCATAAAGCTGTCAGGATCATCCTTTCTTCAACAAGGAGTAAAAAGAACCTCCAACATAGTACTTCAGTTTAGTCCCTCCCAGTCATAGCTGGTTCGCATTGGCAGAGTCCATTAGCCTCCGAGGCGTTGGCCTTCGCCCCAGGCAAAGCCTCCTGGTCGCTCTTCAGGCAGCGGGTTGTAGTTGGGATCATCTTCAGGTGTATCAAACATTGCTTTCCTGGGAAGCAGAAGAGGGCACATGTTTCACACGCAAGGCAAACAGACATTTTAAAGGCAGAACCACTCTCCATTATAAACAGTCCAGAGAGTGTGTGGTCGCCGTGTTGGGCCCAGGTGACAGAGAGACAAAGTAGTTCAAATTATATCTTTTATCGGGCCAACCGTTGTTGGTGGAAATAAGCAAGCTTTTGAGCCACACAGCCACTCAGGAATGTTGCCTATGGTGTCAGAGGTCCCATGCTCAAATCCCCTTGGGTGCTGTTACTGAGTGGGAGGGAAAGGAACCATACCTTTAGAAAATCCTTTTGTTGCTGTCACAAGAAGGAACTAGGTTTTTTCTTTATTTAAGGTACGGTCCCTTTCCCTCCCACTCAATAACAGCACCTAAGGGAATTTGAACCTGGGACCTCTGGCACCATAGGCAACAGTCTTACCTCTAGACCACCAAGCCGTATTCCTTTGCAGGCTGGCCCCTGGTCCTCAAGTAGGGAGGGACAGGAGGGAGGACCCTGGTGTGCCAGCTGTATGGACACCAATTAGCTGGCCATGTTCCTTTTACAGCCACCAACAAAACAGTTTCCACCAACAAAACTATTTTCTAGATTCCAGGATCAGGGCCCCATGCATAAGACTTTGTGTGAACCTCTGACAGCAAGCAACACTTTTCCCCCCTAAAGTTACGGTTTCTTTCCCTCCCATTCAATAACAGCACCTAAGGAGATTTGAACCTGGGACCTGTGGCACCATAGGCAAAAGTCTTACCTCTAGACCACCAAGCCTTACGCCTTTGCAAGCTTTTGAGTGTTTAAGTTTTGATGTAATGTATATTGTTAACTAGTAATTGTAATTAATTTTCATGTTTTTTGAAGTTTAAGTTAGGGTAAAATTTATTATTTTTTTAAGAGTAAAGTTTTTAGTTTTGAAAATGGTTCTGTCTTGAATGGTTTTTTAAACTGTGAAGTTTTTTGTTTTGGAAAAGCTTACTATAAAGTGGTGGTGCAATAGTCCTATCAGAGTATACAAGTTATTTAAATCCAGGCTGCACTGGTTTTCTAGTTGCTAACTGGTCAGTTCATTTAATGAGGGATCCACTGAAGCAAGCTCTTCAAGTAAAAAAGTTAAGGAAATTCAAATAAGCCTTACTCTTACCCTTAACACCAGATAAACACCAGGTGATCATGTCTCTAGCATTAACAACAGCTAAGTACTGTTAATACATGTGCTGGCTGTTACTCTGGCTAACAAACGGATTGACTGAACACATACTGTGCAGCCCAGAGACACTATACCAACTTCAGTACTCCAAGACCAAAAAGAGGTGGGAATGGGGAGCTGGACCTTGATTTGTACCAATATTTCTTCTAAATCCGTCACTAGAAACACTTGGGGAGGAATCAGAAAGCCATACTGGAAGCTTCTTGGAAGCACCACACACGGAACATTTTCTCTGATCAGAAACTTGAGGTACTAGGCAAGCATGGTTTCAATTCCCAGGGCATGGAATACTACCAAGCTGGAACGCCTTATTGGCTTTTGTACTTGAAAGGTGACCCCTAAGAAAGATGACTAGCAAACAAAGTCTCTCCAGAGACAATGCAGGCAAAAGTACAGCAACATGTTAGCCAGCATAAGGAATGTGATGCCAAGTGAAAGAAAATGGAGACTCTGTAAGGAGGGAAAATTGAAGTGGTATCTAAATTAGTTTTAAGCAAATTTACATATAAGCATATATTTTCCCTGGTGTCCCAAACAAGAAAGTGACACTTACAAAATAGACGGTGTTTTCAAAAGCCTTCCTCCGCCAGGCTGGTTGGGAAAGATATCCTCTAGGAAAAAGTATATGTGCCCAACTGCAATCCCTAGAGTCGACAAAAGAAAGGAGGTGGGGAGGGGTGCGTTAAAAAATATATTTCTAGCTTTCCTTTGACAGCTTAAAGTGCATCACTAGATTTGTATAAAGCAAAAATAAGCTCCGTTGCCTTTTGCATACTACATAATACAAAGGGCTGAGGCATGTTACAGAACTATACCACCTAGCTGTTATTATTAGACATTAGCATTTCGATACCACTTGCAGTGCTCCCAAAGTGCTTTACAATCCTTATCTACTTCGCTCAAACCAACCACAGGAGGTAGGTCATTATTATTCCAGGAACGCTCGCGTGCACACACACACTTGCCAAGGCCACCCAGCAAGCTCATGGGATTTAGACCCTGGTCTCTGAGGTCAAAGACCTAATCCACTAGGTTAAACTGGCTCGCATGGTACTTTATGTACCTAGATCTGTAGGAGATTCAACAGTCTATGGCCACTTTCAGACATGTCCGTCCCCCCCACCCCCGGTGCGCATATTCTGGCTGTGGGGGGGAATGCGCGGCCAGAATATGCGCGGGGATCAGCTAGTCCGAAAGCCCCTCTCCTCCCCCGCGGCTTTGCCGGCAGATGCGCAGGGATGTAGAGCTCGATTTCTTGCTCTGCATCCCTGTGTCTGCCAGCAAAGCTGTGTTGGGGGGGGGGAAAGAGGCTTTCAGACCAACCAATCTCCGCGCATATTCTGGCCGCGAATTCTCCCCCTTTCCGCAGCCAGAATATGCATGGGGTGGGGGGGTAGGCATGCCTGAAAGTGGCCCAAGAGATCCACAAAAAAGTCAAATAAAAGGGAAAGCAACCACAAAGACAAACACCAATGTGTACAAACAAAAAACAGAAAAAGAACTATGGATTTCAGCTTTTATTAGCATTGCAAAGATAATATCTTACCCAGGAGGTCCACAATAATGGAGTTCCCCAAAAGCAATGAAAAGCCCATGAGAACCCAAGGAAGAAAGGGGGCCTGGAAGATGAGCAGACCGAAAAAGTTCATCCGGACGTAGGGATTCCTGCGGCTCCAAATGTAAACAAGCATTATGGTAAATGCCTGGCCCAAGAAAACCAGGTTCACAAATAGGCCAAAAAGCTGGTACAAAGAGTTAAAGAAAATGTCACTGCACTGGTCTTTCTTGTGTGAAGCTCAAGAGTGGAAAACAAGATGGACAAGGTGTCTCTCAGAAGAGAAGTTCCTTTCTGAAAGCCAAACTTAGTCAAAACAAAAAAAAAAACTCCACATACCTGCCCCTTAATTCTAAGGCCAAATAATTACACACTACAGTTAAATCTTTGTTCATTCAGATCAGTTTATTCAACCTAGTTCAGCCTGTATGTTGTACATACATAGTACAGAGGACGTTTCACAGAAATTACCCGTGTGTATGCTTAGAGTCTGCTCATCTGGATAGGAAGGCCGGATCCAGTCAAGGACAGACTGTGGGACTACACAGAGCCCCATGTGTTGGGAGGGCCCAATACATGTGGTGCATGAATAAATCTGAAATGACAATATGAGCTCGAGGTTCACTGGTCTAAAACAGGGCCCGACAGAGCCTCAATTGAAAGGAGCCCCGGTATGTGGCAATTCAGGAGACGATTCCAAAGTACACATGGCAACTCAGGAGGAGACTCCCAAGGAAACGGGGCCCATGACTAAAATTAGAAATAACAATGTATACATAATACATTGTATTATGTAATACATACGGACCTGCAACGCAGGGAGCCAGGGCCCTGCAGGGGATATTCTGTTTCACTGATAAAAAAAATATTATGGTGACATTTTCCTTTTTCCAACTGGGCGAGTCAACATGTCCGACACCTGGGGCCCACACCATCATTTTGCACAGCCCTAACTTCCTTGGATCCAGCGATGCTAGTCACATTTTCCTTCAGACCTGACAAATACCACTCGGGAGAATGCAGGCCAAAAGGACACCACTTTGAGAGGAGGTGGTATTGGGCCAAATCCACAGTGGTGTGTAAAGCTCCTACTGCTCTGCTCCAGTATCCTCTTGATCAGGGGTGGGGAACCTTATCTGTCCATGGGGCCACTTTGAAAATTAGTATAAGCTCCAAGTATAAGCATACAAGTTGGCAGTGGTGGGGGCACTCAAGAAAAGAGGCATGGACCTGTGCCATGAATCTGTCCTCTGTCCGTCTGCTCTTATTGCTGCTCTCTTACCCTGAACTTAGTTTTTCAGTGGCTGGAGGTCAGAACTGGAAAGGGGTCATGTAAAGATTTGCTGGGGGCCACTTGCAGGCCCAAGATGCCCCACCCCTGATCTGGAGGAGGCAAGAGGCTTTGGACCAATGCAGCCCTCAAGTTTTTGGGTCCCAACGTTAGCTGTGAGCACAAACAGCCCATTCACTTAAGTGTAACTTGCATCGGTTTTAAAGGCTAGCGCTAGCAGGAAATTATTGAGCGCATAGTTTAAAAGAGTAGCTGTCAGCACACAGTCAAACTGTCATTGCTCTAATTCAGATATTTTGGATTGATAGTCATAAGAATAGGACCCGAGAAATTTAGAAGCCTGCTTGCATAGAAATATCTCAAAACTTTCTAAAACAGATTTCCGCCCCTCCACATAGGCCCTTTTTACACAGACACTCTAATACCAATAAAATGGGTGTTACATTTTATTATACATGGTACAGGGCAACACTGCAGGCCTGTAACACGGACCCTTTTCACACGAGATGCCTCCACCCAGTTTCGCTTGCGGTGGGTGCATTTCGCTGGGTGGAGGCGTGGGCGTGCTCCTGCCCAACACCCATCTCCACCCACGGAGCAATCGGCAGTGGAGTCCGTTGCCCCGTGGGTGGGTGGAGATGGGTGTTGCGCGGGAGCACGCACGCACCTAAACCCACCGCCCACGGTGTTTACACAGACACCTCCACCCAGCGAAACTGGGTGGAGGCATCTCGTGTGAAAAGGGCCCATGTTGCAGGGCTGCAGGGTTGCCCTGTACCACGTATAATAAAATGTAACACCCATTTTATCGGTGTTAGAGTGTCTGTGTAAAAAGAGCCATAGTCACATTCCAAGCAGAACATCAGGCATGCATTCTCTTAACTCCCAGTAACTCTTGCTTTTGTTAAAGTGTTAAAAGGATACAGTCATTAGAAGTCCACCAAAAAGAAACATAAATACGAAGTCTGCCGTCCGACCTCGGAAAGATCCTTCCTCGAGCATTCGGCAGTAACGATATCTGGAGTCAGAGGTCAGGAAAGTCTGATACGAAGCATGTTTCGCAGGAAGTGAAGGAAAGACTGCTTGGGTTTTTACAAGGGACTGTAAACGTAATCATCCTTTGCAAAAAGGATTTGCAGAGAGGTTTAACAAGTAGGCTCTCTACTTATTCCATTCTAGCTCCAAGTGCACACACATCCAATGGGCAATCTTACTGGCTGACTGCGTAGGGGGACATTGGTTTTGTGGACTGAATTCCCTCTCAAGAAGCAGTATATCTTCCAGGCCAGGAATGAAATGCTCTGGGAGGATGTACTAAATTAACCCTAGCAAGCTGTTGGGGTACAAAAGAGCTAATAAAACATTTTAGCAAACTTCTAGCACTCTATACTGCATGGCTTTGTCAACCATAATGGGCTCAATTGCAGTGATGTTTCATGCCCCTCCCCCTTGTAATTCCTTTTATTTAAGGCTTATACTGGTCCGCTTGACCCCAACTAAATGCATGGGAAACTAAAAGTACTTTGTGCCTAGTGTGTGGGGGTAATATTGACCCCCAAAATACTGTTAAAAATTATAAAAAATAACTAAATGTTGTGTTTGCAATGTACTCATATTTCATGTTACAAAATGGCGGGTCAATTAGACCCTGCTGCCATTCCTGTGTAGTTGGTGGTGTTAACATTGTGATATAGTGTTGTTGACCCTGTTGGTTTTTGTGCTGTTCCTTTTTCCTGTCCTCCCAAAACAAAATCATAATAAAATGTAGATTTGTTTCTAGAAAACTGGTGTCATTTTCAAATTAACCCCCCTGGTTGGTTTTTCCCCCTTTTTAAAAAAAAAATAAAAAATTATGGCTTAACTGGGGTCTGTTTGACCCCAACACCAGATTAATACAGTGGGAATGTCCCAATTGCTAGGGTTAAACCCAATCCTGCCCCATCTGCAGTCAGTGGCAGAACTTTCACTACCGTCTGATGGGTTGAAGATCCCACCCTAACACTCTGGGAGGATCTGTACATCAGAGAGAGAAACAAGTTTTGACAAAAAGATACAAAAATATCATGTTAAATAAAAAATTAAATCCAGCTGCCCCAAAGAACAGGTAGTTTGTAATAAGCCTCCATACCTGTAAGACAGACAAACGTTAGGTGTAAAGTATAATTGTTGCTATCAGAAATATTTATAGTCTTGTTTGTTTTTTAAAAAAAAAATTAGAAACAAGTTTAAAGTTTAGTCAATAAAAGCAAGATTATAATAAAAAGGTTTTTTCAAGGGTTTTTCGCTAGTGTGATAAGTTGCCTTCAGAATGTTTCAGCCGTTTTCCAAGGCGTCACATTTCAGTATGAGACAATCGGCAATTAATATAATGCATAATCAATAATTTAAGTAGCTTTCCTATTCCTGAATTTCCCAAGTAAACATCAATTTTAAAACATGTTGCAAAACCAGGATGTATTCTCAGGGCTGTGAAGGTACGTAAGTAATTAACTAGGTAAGAAATAGAAGGCTGTTTCCCAGGATGGGACGTGCAAGGAGAACAGAAGTTCAGGGACTGTATAAAAATCCACTTGCCAGTTTAAGAAGCGTACTCGTCAGGGACAAAACAGCAAGTAGTTTTTTGCAGCCCAGGGTATTCTGTTCAGTTTGGTAATATTTTAGTTTTTATTATTCGAGACTTCATAGTATTCCAGTAAACATCTAGTACCATTATTTTGCAAAGACAGTGAAGTCTTGCTAATTCAAAATATCTTGAGAGCGCCTACTATACATCCTCTGTAGAAGGAGTTGAAAGTCTGGGTTCTGTAGGAAAAGACTGGGCATGAAGAATAATGAAATGATAATTCTTCAGTGCTACCATATTAAAACTCTTATCTTCCCAGTGAAAGCATAGTCTTGGCTTGAGAAACACATTTAGTTCCTCCTTAAGAAAGTAAAGCAAAATTTGACCAAATTAAAGTTTGTGTGGTCAGATTATGAAGTGTAAGAACTAAGCCGCCTGCATATGTTAAGGAAGGGGCAGGGACCGCTTGAATTTAACTCACATTAGCGTGGTCACGTGAAATCCCTGATTGTGGTCCATGGGGTTTTAGTGTTATTTTTCCTTTCCGCCATTCAATTAAATAATGCAAGACAGGGCTCAAAATCCGGCCCCGTCTTGTGTTATTGGATTTAATGGGGACAGGGGGAAATAAATCTAACCCCCCCACTCCCCATGCCCACCATCGGGGATTTTATGTGACTGCGCTAACATGAGTTAAACTCACGGCGGTCTTTGCCCCTTCCTTAACATGTGCAAACAGCCCTAATCTGTCAGAAGTAATCCGTTACAATCACCATAACTGGTGAGGGAGATGTGTAGCGGGAAGGCTGGGGTTGAGGTGAGGGGTTGCTGCGACCCATATGAAGTTTGGTTTTATTAGACTGTATTTATATTTAATATTCTTTTATTGTACGCTCCCCCGGGTTGCCTTTGGCAGGAGGGGGCAGGATATTCAATTTTAAAATAAATAATTGCTCAGACACAGCAAGACCGAATGAACTGCAGAGAAGTTATTTTCATCCGGTTCAGGGAGGCTACCATCATAAAAAACACGCACATAAAGTACAGAACCCCTCCAAAATATCCGGTTAAATCTTGTGAGTTTGTAAAAACTCCCCATGGGTTTGGCTATGGCATGAAAGGGTTTCCCCACGCATGCTATCCCGTGCAGCGAGCTCCAAGAAGTATCAGGAAAAAGCAGCCAAGAAGTTTGCAATTTGATGTGAAGAAAAAACATAACCCAGAGTTTCAACATCTTCTTAGCCAAGCTTTATAGCACAGCCCTCAAGCTGCTTAGATTCAGCTTGTCAGTGAGCAGGACCTGCACGGGTGCTATCTAGCACCAGCAGTAAGTTGCTGGAAGATCATACTACCCATATGAGCAATCTCTGTAATTCCGCAGTTTTAGCTAAAGGACTGAAATCCATTCCATTCAAGTCCACTAAAACCCTAAATCACTTTAAAGCAGAGGAAGGTCATGCTGTAAATTACAGGTTACTAACAGAAAGGCAGCTTCACAAGAATATGTGCCAGTCAACATCAGTTTCTTAGTTACTCTGGCATATTAAATTATTTAATCCTAAAAGCATCAATTCCTATCAAAAACTATACCTTTTAAAATAAGTCATATTTAGTATTCAACAAAGCTGACTTTTTTTTTAAAGATGGGGGGTGGGGAAAGTGAACTTGGGGAAACTGTCTTCTAAATAGGAAGAGCTAAAATCACAAGCATTTAAAGCTACATTAGTCCTCATCAGAACATTATTCAAAGCCTTGTCAAAAACAAAAGTTCAGCTACAAAAACAAGTTTAATCATTTTCTCAAAAGGCTGATGACATTTGACACACAGATACTTACTTGGAAGTGTTTAAATATTAATTCAGGGTTGAAGTACAGTTGAAAAGGTGTGATTAGTTCTAATTGCTGAAATACAAAATTAAGTCATATCATTCCACTGAAGAAAATTAGTGTCACTCATTGCTGTGACGTAAATAACTACTGGTAATTTAAGTGAGCAAAAGCTATTATTTAAGTAGATAAATGTGAAGCTTTCCAATAGCTGATTTACTCAGCCTTATATTGTCACTTTCCCTCCTTCAACTCCTCTCCATTGCACGCAGTGCTCAGTCATGTCTTGTTTCTCTTAGGGCCCCAATTCTGCAAACATGTATGCACACATAGGTCCTGCACTTTCTACACTTGTACATTCAGACCAATGAAGGGATCTATAACCAGCAGAAGAACAGGGCCTAATACTGTAAACTCTTTAAAGTGAAACCATCTTCTATTTTGTTTGTTCAAAATAGAACAAACAAACGTTCTGTCCTGTTTTGTGGGATCAGTTTCAGATCGTGGCACCTGCCGATGTGGAGTCCTTGTTGGGATCGGTTCGTGCCACTACTTGTGAGCAAGATTCATGCCCGTCCTGGCTGGTGAGAGCTAGCCAGGAGACGTTACGGCCGTTGCTGGCTGGGGTGGTTAGTGCCTCCCTTCGGGGGGGGAGGGTGCCTGACTGCCTAAAGGAGGCGGTGGTTAGACCCCTGCTCAAGAAACCATTTCTTGACGCTGATGCTCCTGCCAGTTATCAAGCGGTCTCTAACCTTCCCCTTTTAGGGAAGGTTATTGAACGGGCTGTGGCATGGCAGCTCCAGGAACATCTGGAGCGCACCGGTTTCCTTGATCCCTCCCAGTCTGGGTTTCGGCCTGAGTATGGTACGGAGACGGCATTGGTGGCCTTGGTTGATGATCTCCGTCTGGCGTTGGACCAGGGTTGTCAGACCTTACTGGTCCTGCTAGACCTTTCGGCTGCATTCGACACAGTTGATCATGAGGTGTTGGTGACTCAACTGCAGGACCGTGTCGGAATTGGCGGAACGGTCTTGTACTGGTTTCGTTCGTTCCTGGTCGGGAGAACTCACCGGGTGGTCTTGGGGGAGTGTACGTCTTCCCCCTGGGACCTCACGTGTGGAGTCCCACAAGGTGCCATTCTGTCCCCCCTCTTGTTTAACATCTATATGCAGCCGTTAGGGGAGATCGTGAGAGGGTTTCAGGGCATGCAGTGTCATCAGTATGCTGATGACACTCAGCTCTACCTCTCCTTTTCCATCGACCCAGGCCATGCAGTCTCCTTATTTTCCCAGTGCCTGTCAGCTGTGGGGGCTTGGATGAGGTCGAGCCATCTGCAATTGAATCCTGACAAGACGGAGGTGATGTTGGTGGGCGAGGGCTTGGGGGACCTGGGGGTGGTTGAATCTCCTCTTGTTGGGGGGGTTCGCCCTCCCATGGTCTCTCAAGTGCGGAGTCTGGGTGTGCTCCTTGATTCGCGGCTCAGCTTGGAATCTCAGGTTGTGGCCGTGGCGGGGAGTGCGTTTCGGCAGTTACATCTTGTCCGGCGGCTTCGGCCGTATCTCTCAGACTCCGACCTCGCCACTGTCATCCATGCCTTCATCACCTCGAGGCTGGATTACTGCAACGCGCTCTACGTGGGGCTGCCCGAGAAGCTGGTCCGGAGGCTGCAGCTGGTGCAGAATGCCGCGGCCCGTCTCCTTACGGGGGCGGGTCGCAGGGAGCACATGACACCAGTGCTCCGGGCTCTGCACTGGCTGCCTATAAAGCACCGGGCCAGGTTCAAGGTGCTGGTTTTAACCTTTAAAGCCCTTCACGGCCTGGGCCCTGCTTATCTGCAGGACCGCCTCACTCCCCACGTGCCCGTGCCACCCTTGAGATCGTCTGTGGGAGCCTTTTTGGAGGTTCCCCGGGCGAGGCTGGTGGCCACCGATGTTGGATCTTTTTCGGTGGCCGTCCCTGTGCTGTGGAATTTGCTCCCAGAGGAGGCTCAGTTTGCTCCCACTCTCCTGCTGTTTCGGAGTGTATGTAAGACCTGGCTGTTCTGTCAGTCTTTTGGCGAGGGGTAGGGGTGGGGGGTTTCCCCACATTGTATTGTATTTTAAATTGTTTTTTAAAATTTTTTATTGAATGTTGTTCACCGCCCCGGGTGGAAAGGCAGGAAAGGCAGGATATAAATTTTAAATAAATAAATAAACATACTGTACGTTGAACCCCTGGATCTCACCAGTTTATACAGGGCCAGCTCCACATACAGGACTCCACAAACTGCGAATACCAGAATCTCAATTAGGATTTCTAGGGACAACCAAACTATAAATTGATAATTATATTAAAACGATTAGTGACCCTTTGCCTTAAAGCAACTATGTTTAATAAACTATTTTCTCCACTACTTAAATTCTATTCCCTTATTTCCACTTAAGTGAAAGATCACATAGTGTCACTCAAAACCAATGATAGATTTGTCAGCCATGTCTCTTAACGAGTGCTCCTTTCTGAACTTTCTTTTAAATGCCTCGCTGCCTGAAGACCTGGCAAGTGGAAAAAGTTTCTTCAGACTACATTTTCACTCAGTGTATTGCACAGTTATGAAACCAATTCCTTATGCCACATTTTGTTGGCCTCTGATCTCTTGGGGAACACAGGGGATTGCATGATGCAGACACATGTACATTTCAAGCTAGAGCCGTTGCTCATTAAAATTAGACCGTTTTTAAACGGGACACGCCCACACAGGTCCACCCATTCCCCAACCACCTGCACCGCCTACTCCCGCTCACGCATAAAGCATCGGGGGTGGGGTGAATCCAGGATGCTCCCTGTGGGGGCAGGAGTGGGCAGTGCATGGGTAGGGGTGTGCACCCAGCGCACACTCGCTGCCGCATGACTACTGCAACCTCCTCCTTGCTGGCCTCCCTCGCTCCCACCTGTCCCCCGATGCTTTGTTGCGATCCAAAACTCTGCCGCCAAGATCATTCACTCTGCCCGTCGCTTCAACCATGTAACGCCTCTCCTCCTCTCCCTTCACTGGCTCCCCCTTCCTGAACGTATCCTGTTCAAACTCCTGGTTTTCACGTTCAAATCGCTCCATGACCAAGCTCCCCCTTACCTCTCGGACCTAATCGCCCTACGCACTCCTGCGCGCGCTCTCCGCTCTTCCTCTGTCCCCTCCCTCGCTCTCCCTCGTTTCTCCTGCTCGCCCAACCGCCTTCGTCCCTTCTCCCTCGCTGCCCCGCATGCCTGGAACTCCCTCCCTGCCGACATCCGCCTTGCCTCCTCCCTCCGCTCCTTCAAATCCCTCCTCAAGACCCACCTTTTCCATGCTGCCTTTCCCAATGCCCTCTAGTCTTTCCCCTTGCTCTTACTGTCAGCCCTCCTCTGCTGACTGCTGCTACCGACCACCTTGTAACCAAGCCAAGTACACGCACCTGAGACTTCGCATCCGCCTGAATGTTTGTTTGTCTTCTCCCATGTCTCTCCCGCTGTCCCCTCTCCTTGTCTCCCCCTCCTTGTCTTTTAGATTGTAAGCCACAGGCAGGGACCGCATCTGATTGTATGTTCTGTACAGCGCCAGGTTGCAACTGGCGCTTTATAAATGTTTAATAATAATAATAATAATGCTGCACGGTCCCCCCTTCCCCGATCCACGGTGCCGCAACGGACGTTATGGCAGGCCCCATTCACCATGGGCCGTGGTTCGCCAGTCCCCACAGCCCGGGGTGAAGCGGCGCACGTCTGTTGGCGTGCCCCTTCACCCCAGGCCATGGTCCGAACCACCCCACGGCCCGTGGTGAATGGGGCCTGCCGTAACGTCTGAAATCACCCAGGGCTGCATAGGGCACCAATACAGCCCTGCAACGTGCATAAATAACCACCAAGGGTGGTTAAAGGGTGGTTAGCGTCATGTCCGTTTTCACCCTATATTGAATGAAAGTGTCCTATTTGTTTTAAACTAGTTGCCAGCTCATTCCATGGGGGAGAGGCTGCCCTCTAGTTCTAATTATCTTGAAAAGGGGTAAACAACATCTAATTTACGAATTCATAATTTTGTAAGTTTCTATCATATATTCCCAAGAAGCGGCTCTGATCCCACAGAGACCCAAGACAAAGTAATTCAGCTATCTTTTACTGGATCAACTTCTGTTGGTGAAGGCACGCAAGTTTGGGGGCCACACACACTACTAAAAACTAAGGTGTCTGTCCCTTTCCCCCCTCCTGCGGGCCACTTTGAAAATTAAGACAAGCTCGAAAGGCCAGATAGGAGCAGAGGGCAGGGGTGCTAAGAGGTGTGCTGAGGATGGATAAAGAGTCCAGATCACATATCTACACCATACAGTCATCATCTGTCCTCAAGCACATGCTCAAGAGCACATCTCTGCTCCCTTTCCCTAAGCTCGCTCTTTCAGTGCTTGAGGGTAGGTACTGGATTCAGGGGCCCAGATGCAAAAATTTGAAAGGGGCCAAATAAAAACATGCACAGGGTGGATTTGGCTCACGGGCAGGCGGGAGGACAGAAGAGTAGAGGAAGACAGACGCATGAGGAAAACTGAACAAGGGAGAAGACACACAGACAGATCAACAGAATGAAGAATAGAGAAGGACAAGCAGCTTAGGGGAAACAGACAAGGGGTGTGTCGCACTGCCTTCTATACTCCCCTTGCAGTGGTTCCAAACTTTTGAACCATTCTCCTCCTTCCACCTGTCTGTGGGCATTTTCAAACAAATGCCTCCCCACCCAGTACCCACCGTGGTTGTGTGAAAACCTCACTGGTAACCAATGAATAGTGGGTGGGTAACGCGCTTGCCTGACACCACCCTGTGAAAGCGGAGGCCCTTCCCTCTCACCACGTACATAAACCCACACTGCTCCCTCTCACCCTTCCATCGCTTCCCCTTCCCCCCACTTTGTTCTCCGATCCTCCTTGCCATCCCATTATTTTGGCGATCCCCTGCTTAGCTCCGTCACGAGTGTGGAACCAGAGTTTGCCAGCAGTGATCTGTGTCATCCCCTGCCCCGAGGGCACACCCAGGTTGAGAACACCAAAACTGTACAGCAGAAAACAGCTAAAAAAAGCAAAGTGAAAAAGTAAGGAGCCATAATGGATTTGCTGGGGGGTGGGCTGTTTTTCTCTCTCCTGTTTTTCTCTCTCTTCTGTGTGGACTAGGAGTAGGGTGGCTAGATATGCAAGTTTTAGAAGGCACTTATGAGAAATACAGGTTGCAGGGCTGCATTGGCTCCAATGTAGCCCTGCAACCTGTATTTCTCATAAGTGTTTTCTAAACAGTTGCATTTCTGGCCACCCTGATAGGAGTGTATTTAAAAAAATTCTCTCTCTTGCCAGTTGTTACTTCAGCAGCTCTGCAGGCCAGAGGTTCCCAGTCCCCTCCCCTGACAACGCTGGCCTGACTGGCTAGCACCATGACGCCCTGCACAGTACAAAGTGGTGGCGGAGGGGAGGGGGGAGAGGAAGCCAGCTCCCTCCTTAGGGTTGCCACATATACAATTTTTTGGAGGACACCTATGAGAAATGCAGGTTGCAAGGCTGTATTGGAGTCAATGCAGCCTTGCAACCTGTATTTCTCATAAGTGCGCTGTAAAAATGTGCACATATGGCAACGCTACTCTTCCCCCATTGCTGTCTGTATTTAGGACAGCTCTGAGGGGCTCCCACAGGCCGATTTAGGATTGCCACCTATGCAAATTTTTAAGGAACACTTATGAAAGATACATGTTGCAGGGCCCGCATTGGCGCCTCTCAGGCTCAGCCTGGCCAGGTTCCCCCTCTCTCTGCCATGGAGACAAGCCCCCACCCCCCTTACCACAGCGGCGGTAGTGAGAACGCAGGCAGTAGTGTAGGCCCGCGTAACGGGTGGCATCTGCAGGTACTCTTGCCGGATGGTGTGGTACGCCATCTTGGTATTCCCCTCACCGTCCTCAGCGCGACTTCCGCCTACGTCACATCCCCTCCACCCAATCAACGCCACGCCCAAGGCCTCAAACAGTCAATGGGCGCCGCCAGACGAGAAACCTTCAAGCGCTTCCTGTCTTCTCATTGGCTGGAGCAGAGAGAAGCTCGTCCTTTGCTCCGGCAGACCTTAGTGCCGAAGGATTGGTCAACGTGTCCCTCTGACTCGTGCACTGATTGGACACCGGCGGCGAAGGGGCGGGGTCAGGCGGAGAGGAAGCAGGCCGTTTGAATAAGGCGGGAAGCGGCGGAGGAGAAGGCAAATCTTCGCGGGGTTCCCCCCCCACACCGACACAGGTTCGAGACGTCCCAGGTCGGGGCCTGTGGGGTTGTTATATGTCCCTATTTCGGGCCGGGAAGCGGGACCCCTGGGGAGCGTGGCTGGCCTTGGTGCCTCCAGCCCGCAGGGCATTCAAGGGTGACATAACCAAGTCTTTCGGGGCGTGGGGGAGGATGCCTGGAGGCATAACGAGGAGGTGGTCAATAGCGGGGGGTTTCACACTGGCTTTGACTGTGGGGTCACAGCCCCCCCCCATCTCTGTTTATTATATCGCTGGACTTGGCCAAGCTCATCCAAGCACCTGATGTGCCCCCCCCCCCCATTCCAGGGGATTCGGAGACCCAGGGGGGGAACCCAGGGCCGCCATAACAAAGCTGCCCCAACCCAGGGCGCTGTCTGCCAGGTTGTCCAGTGCCCCTCTGCAAATTCTAAACGGGCAGTGGCGTGGCCGCATCTCTCCTGAAGTTGAGGTGCTGGAGGCAAAGCAGAGGAGCCCCATTGTATGGTTGGGGTGCTGTGAGTAACTGGAGGGGAGACACTTCCTGTGGTTGGGGTGCTGGGTGTAGCCCTCCCACCTTCTGAGGAGAGGGCAAAATTAAGGAAAGAGTGGGCAGCCCAGCCTAGACTGGTGGGCCCTGATGCAGCTGCACTCCCTGTTGACGGACCTAATTCCATGAAACGATGTTGATGTAAGTTACCTGTTCCACGAGTACAACTGTGCTCCCTTTACCGATTTCCATGTTGTCTTTCCTTTTGACTATCCTTAGCCAAGATGTCAATCAATCCTATGGCATACGAAGCCCAGTTCTTTGGCTTCACCCCTCAGACGTGCATGCTGCGGGTCTACATTGCCTTTCAAGACTACCTTTTTGAAATGATGTTGGTTGTTGAGAGGGTCATACTCAAGAAGCTGGACGGCTTGCCGAACACGAAGATTGCACCATCTCAGATCCGTAAGAGCACTGAGAAATTTCTTCTCTTCATGAAGGAACGTTTTGATCACCTTTTCAGCAAAATGGAAGCAATGCTGCTGCAGTTGGTGTTGAGCATCCCCACCAATATTTTGCTTCCTGAAGACAAGGCCCATGAGCAGTATTTGTACAGTAAGGAGCAGTTTCAGGGGCTTCAGAGTGAGGTTGATCAATTACAGCAACAATACAAGGCAGAAGTGTCTGCTGGGCAAGCTCTTCGAGCAGAATTAGAGGAGCAGAAAATGGTGCAAATGGAACTTGAGAAGACCCTGCAGTGGTTTGATGGGCTTGAGAAAGTATGCAGAGAGCACAGAACCAGCAACTTCAAAGAAAGCTTTGCCTTCTTGACACAACTCTCCAAGAAACTACAAGATGTGCTAAAAGAAATTGACGAGAAAAACAAGCGACTGCAAAAAAAAGAGTAATCTCTGATTAGTGTAAAAAGGAAATAACGAAAGGGCATCAGACAATAACAGTTTTGGAAAATACTCCCTAGACGTTTGAGTATAAGACTGCCCTCCCCTAAAAATATCAATTTTTGAACAAACATTGGTCAGGTCAAATATGCAAATCACCTATATACAAATGGGAGCCTTCACTTCTCAGATGGGACTATACCAGAGTAAGTTGTTTCAGGATAGGGGCTTAAGAGGGACAGCCTGGTAAAGCTTGTATTCTTGAGAGCAATCTAATTGGTGCTGGTGTTTGAAGATTTAGTATCAAGGAAAGCTGGAGGGGTTTATTACTATGTATTATTACGGCCACGAAGATATTCTTAGATGCCTGTCTTCACATCTGGCCTGATCCAGAGATCTCTGACATTACTGGGAGACTTCTCCATCGACTTCACAGGGCTTTGTCTAAGGGTGTTTTTAGACAAGCGCCTCCCTACCCGTCATTCATGCTGCAGGGCCACGTTGGTGCCCTATGCAGCCCTGCTGGAGAGGCGCTTGTCTAAGAACACCCTCAGACCCCCGTGTGCAAAGTGTGGCGAAAGGAAATTTGTCGATCGCGCAGCAGCGATGCACTTTTATTTTAGAAAATGTGTTTACTCAAAAGATGTTAAACTGTATAACTTGTGAGCTACTTCAGTAAAAATAAATAACCTGACCAGCACAAGCATTTTCTTAACACGTTTTGGAATTGTACACATTCGGTGTAGTTTGACCTATCTATAGCTGTCTCACACACATTTCAGAAGGCTCTGGTCCCCTTAATAGTGTGCCTCCAGGGCTGTCCCACTGATTCCAGTGGGACTCCTCTAGACTTAGCTATGATCCACAAACCACTTACTGTAGAGTAAGAAGATGACACCATCCCAAATCCATCTAAACCTTTTGGAGTAGTCCCATTAAAGTAGTCCCTCTGGCCTTTGATGGGTCTACTCTACAGTAAGTGGTTTCTGGACCACAAACTAAGTGGCTTAAGTATTTGCAGCCCTAGATGTATTCAAGCTCTCCATTATAGCTTTCCTGACTGGAAATATTTGTATTGTTTATTATCTGGAGACCCAGTGTATGTGTAACTCTTGAAAAAGCAGGAAAATGTGCACCTATGTTAGTAAGTGTTCATCCCCTTTCCTTACCCCACCCCCAATGAGTTAAACCTCTGCTGTTGGTAGGTGTTTTTCAGTAGTAAAAAGTATAATGAAAGAAGATTAGAAACAGGCTGTTGCTGGATTTTTCAGAAGCAAGCTATCCTTTCCAGCCCCTTTTATACTTTGAAGAATCTAGCCTGTCTTTCATCTGCCCCATTCTTCCCCCACATTAGCAAGACAGTAGACTATATTTGACCTAAACACTAACAAGTGAAAAGTCTGCCAGTCGCTTCTCAAAACAGGCCCCCTTTGACAACCCTAAGGGTGCTAACTTAAGCAAATAGGCCAATTGTTACACAAACATTTGTTCTGTCTGAAAAATGTAGTCTTCTTTGGTGCACCTTTATGTAATTGTGAATGTACTGTATTGGTATATAAAGTTTGGGGTTTTTTTTTCCAGCCACAAGAATTTAGACTCTAATCCTTGAAGCACTCCACTGGCACAGAGCAGGCTGTTAGTTTTTCGTGATGATATGTGGAAGTCTGAATTAGCACAGCTAGAAATTCAGTTGGTAATTTAAATACTAAATTAATTAAACATCAGGCTATTGATAATATATTTACATAGCCAATGGCCATTGTAAAAGAACACATACATACAAAAAAATATAAAAAACAAGCAAGAAGATAACCAATCCCACCAAGAACATATTTGCAATTTGAGGAAACCCATAAAGCTAAAAAAGGCAAGTGATCTAATACATCATATGCCCTAAACATTTGGCAGAGTCATCTTAGATTTTAGAACCAGGGAAAGGAACCTGGCAACCCTGTCTGTTGTTAATTATTATTATTATTATTATTATTATTATAAGCATTTATATAGCACCAGCGATGTACCTGGAGCTTTTCAGAGAATAAGATAGACACGGTCCCTGCCTGAGAGTTCACAATCTAAAGCCAGGGAGGGAAGACAGGGAAGGGGGAACAGAGAGGGACACAAGGGATGCAACAATCATGAGGCTGTGAGAACTCAGATACATGTTCTTGGCTTGGTTACAGTACATTGGGAGTTTGCAGATAACAGGTGGGGGATAATCCTGGGTGGGGATGGTTAGCAGGAGTTAGGAAGGGCAGACTGGAAGACGTGGGTTTTGAGGAGGGATTTGAAAGCACAAAGGGAGGGGGCAAGGTAGATGTGGGCAGGGAGGGAGTTCCAGGCGTGCGGGGCAGGGAGGGAGAAGGGATGAAGGTGGTTGGGGGAGGTGAGGGAGGGGATGGAAGAGGAACGGAGTGCTCGAGCAGGGGTTCGGAGGGAGATCAGGGCAGAGAGGTGGGGGCGAGGTTGTGAAGGGCTTTGTAGGTAAAGATGAGGCGCTTGTGCAGAATACGCTCAGGAAGTAGAAGCCAGTGAAGAGAGGAGAGGCTGCACATGGTCAAAGCGATGGGCTAGGTGGATGATCCTGGCAGCAGAGTTTTGAACAGAGATGAGAAGAAAGGCGAGAGCGGGGAAAGCCAGCAAGGAGGAGGTTACAATAGTCGAGGCGTGAGATGACTAGGGCATAAATGAGAGTTTTGGCAGAGGAGAAGGGCAGAAAAGGGCGGATCTTATCAATGTAGAGGGAGAAGCGGCAGGATTTGGCAACGGAGTCAATGTAGGATTTGAAGGCGAGGTGCAAGTCGAAGATGAAGCCCAGGCTACGGGGTTGGGGGACAGGGAGGATGGAGACCCCGTCAATGACAATTGACAGGGAAGAGGGAGAGGAAGGATTGGGAGGGAAGATGAGGTCAGCTTTCGCCATGTTCAGTTTGAGTTGGCGTTGAGACATCCCGGTGGAGATATCATAGAGACAGTTGGTGAGACGTGCTTGAACAGAGAGGGATGGAGCGGAGAGATAGATTTGAGTGTCGTCTAGAGATGTAAAATTTCTGGAAATTTTGAAGCCATGGGAAAGAGACAGGTTTTTTCTGGGGGGGTTTTTTCCCCAGAAAAAAAACCAGAAACTTTGGGCGAAATTGAAATATGCAAAAAAAAAATTAGCACCCTTTACAGATCTAAATTCACTTTGCTACTTTAAGAACATAAAATGTATTGTGTATAAGCTCATGAAATCATCATGTTTGGTATATTTATTAAATTTTTAAAGTATAGTTTACTCAATGACAAATTTACTAATTGTTACTTTAAAATGTTTTTAATTTTTGTTACAAATGGAGCTACAAGCTGATGAACTCTAGCATCTCTTAGGTTTTGCCAGTATATGAGAAGACTTACTTAGTAAGACTTACTTAGAAGACAGTTTTGGGGGAGTAAAGGGTAGCAATACAAGAACACCTTGTCTTAAACATTTTATTCATAATTCAAAAAACATTTCATGAGGTTTTTTATTTTTTCCAAATATTTTCAATTTTTCAGAAAAAAACAAAAAAGGCCTTGAAAAAAAAACAAAAAAACCCATTTTTTCTGGGCCCTCACATCTCTAGTGTCCTCAGCGTATAGGTGGTATTGGAAATGGTGGGAGGCAATGAGTTTGCCTAGGGAATGGTTGTAGATAGAGAAGAGGAGAGGGCCAAGGACAGAACCTTGGGGAACCCCAACTGAGAGAGGTAGGGAGGAGGAGGAGTTAGGAAGAGATACATTGAAGGAGTGGTCAGAAAGGTAGAAGGAGAACTAGTCGAGGACAGAGTCCCGCGATCCCAGGGAGTGAAGCGATTCAAGCAGGAGCGAGTGGTCAACCGTGTCTAAGGCAGCAGAGAGATCAAGTAGGACAAGAATAGAGTAAAGGCGGTTGAATTTAGCCACAAGAAGATAGTTGGTGATCTTAGCCAGAGCAGTTTCAGTGGAGTGAAGGGGGTGGAAGCCAGATTGGAGGGGGGTCAAGGGAGGAGTTGGTGGAGGTTGAGGTAACGGGAGTAGACAACCCGTTCCAGGAGTTTGGAAGCAAAAGGGAAGAGCGAGACAGGATGGTAATTAGAGGGTTCAGAGGGATCCAGAGTGGACTTTTTGAGGATGGGGGAGACAGTGGTGTGTTTAAAGGCAGAGGGGAAGGAGCTGGTCCCTGATCCCTTAAAAGAAACACCACCTTCTGGGGGAAGTACAAACTTATTGCCGCAATAAAGGGTTCAGTGTATAATAATCTCCAAGCTGGGCAATCCAATAATGTGTGTGCAATTGTCTCAGGAACCATTCTATGATCTGTAAGGCTACAATATTGGCAGATCCTTTCATTACGTGGGATTCCTCCTCTCAGTCTGCCTTCAGTAAAGGCTGAGGGAAAGACATTAAACCTTGCCAAGGTAAATGCTATTCTGATTTCCCTATTCTAGGATTGGACAAATACTAAATTAATTAAACATCAGGCTATTGATGATAAAAGTCTAATGATACAGACCAGCGTTAGTTTGGCAAGAGAGTAGATAAAGAATACATTAACTGTTGCTTTAGTATGCAATACAACAACAATAGAGAGGATTACATGAACATTAAATACAAACACAAAATTACAAAACAATATAAACATAAGGAAAATATCTTAGATTAAAAATACAATGGTAATAATATGTACAAATAAAATACATGTATTTCATATCAATAGGCAAAGTATCTTATGAGATAAAAAATACAATTACAAGTATAGTAAAGTAAATAGCCAACATGTTTCAACTTTAATTTTCATCAGGGCTGAATACAATTATAGAAGAACTTCTGTGTGTCTGAAATTTACTGTGAACATAGCTATGAATAATAATAATATTATTATTATTATTATTATTACAACAAACATTTGTATAGCACCAGCAGTGTACCTGGCGCTTTACATAGCAATGAAAAAAACCCAGTCCCTGCCTATGGCTTACAATCTAATAGACTAGGAGGGGGGAGACAGGGATAGGGGACATATGGAAAGACAAGGGATAAACACATTCAAGCGGATGCGGAGTCTCAGGTGCACGTGCTTGGCTTGGTTGCAGTTAGGCGGACAGTGAATGTTGAGAGGGGAGTACTAGTGGGCGGCGGGGAAGGCAGTGAGGAAGAGGTGGGTTTTAAGGAGGGATTTGAAGGAATGGAAGGAGGGGGCGAGGCGGATGTGGGCAGGGAGGGAGTTCCAGGCATGGGGGGCAGCTAGGGAGAAGGGACGAAGGCGGTTAGGGGAGCAGGGGAGATGAGGGAGAGCGAGGGAGGTGACAGAGGAGGAACGGAGAGTGCGTGCAGGAGTGTGTAAGGAGATGAGGGCTGAGAGGTGGGGTGGGGGGCAGGTTGTGGAGGGTTTTGTAGGTAAGTACCAGGAGTTTGTGAAGGATGCGTTGGGGGAGGGGGAGCCAGTGAAACGAGAAGAGGCTGCACGTGATTGAAGTGACGGGCCGAGTGGATGACCCTAGCAGTGGAGTTTTGGATGGAAATAAGGGGGGACAGATGAGGGCGGGGGAGGCCAGTAAGGAGGAGGTTGCAGTAGTCAAGACAGGAGATGACCATGGCGTAAACAAGGGTTTTGGCTGAGGAGACAGAGAGAAAGGGGCGAATCCGAGCAATGTTATGGAGGGCAAAGCAACAGGACTTGGCAACAGCGTCGACGTAAGGTTTAAAGGAAAGGTGAGTATCGAAGACGAAGCCCAGGCTACGGGCTTGGGGAACAGGACGGATGGTGACTCCATCAATGAGGATGGACAGAGAAGAGGGGGGAGGAGGGGAAGGGAGGAAAGATAAGGAGTTCAGTCTTAGCCATGTTGTGCTTGAGCTGACGTTGGGACATCCAGGCGGAGGTATCCGAGACAGAAGGGGAAAGAGAGGGGGTGGAGTTGAGTATCATCAGCATAAAGGTGATATTGGAAGCCATGGGAGGCAATGAGTTTGCCACGGGACAGGGTGTAAATAGAGAAGAGAGGGCCCAGGACTGAGCCTTGGGGTACTCCTACGAGAGGGGGAGGGAGGAGAAGGTGGAATTGGGAATTGTAAATCCACTATGGAAATAAAGAAACGCTTAATGGTAATGAACAAAAATTTCTTACTCAACACTCTTCAAGGAATGTGTTATTCTATACTTGGATAAAAATTCAACGAGATAAAAAAAACAAAATTGAATTATAATGAAACAATGATCCCAATAGTTTACCAAAATGCATAGGGATTATAAACTGAAATCATACTGTCATATCCCCTTCATAATACAAATAGTATGTAATAAAGAGGTCCCTCTTTCTACAAGTCTATCATGTTAGAAAAAAGTATATTTACCACTGTGATCACAGGGGAAATTTTCAGGCTTCTCATTATCAAAACAGCAAATTAAAAGGGCAAATACTACATTATATCTGCTGCTCGGTTTGGCCAGAATGTTATTTGTATACTTTTAAGCCGATCTTTAGCTAATGGAATTTAAATATATAAATACCCTTAATTTTGTATGTGTATTAATTGTTCGTTTAGTCCACTCTGTTGCTGTTTATCATTTTGGATGAGAGGATTACTTTTTTGGTGTTTTGGATTGTGGCTTTAGTATGCAGTCCAAGGTGTCGTCTTGTCAGCTTTCTTTGCCTACTCCACATTGTGTCTTAGCTTTTCCCATAAATGAAAGTACATTCAGACAGTGGCTTCAACTTAAATTTATGGTTTAGTCACCAAAATGCAGGTCTCTAACTCAGCCTCTGAAGGTCTTTAACTCAGTTACAACATAAAAACACAAGCAATTTACTGTCTGTACTTCAACATTAAGTTCCTACCCCAGGAGGGGAGAGGGGAAGGAAAGCATCATTCGATTAAAAAAAGCCTTCAACTTTATTTGCATTCAAATCAAATTTGTTTAGTGCAGTTCCTTTTAGGAGCGGTAGATCATGTTTCTGTGCTAATGAATGCAGATGTTCAAAGAGACAAAGTGTATTTCTTAGTCCATGAATAATTTGCTAGTGCAGAGAAGGATTAAAACCCCCATCATTAACTTGTCGATGTTCATCTAATTCCAGAATCTGTCTTCTACATTTTTCTATTAAATCAATTTTCAGAATGGAAACCTTTGTTTGCAGAGGACTGAGTACAGACTAGAAGCACTAGCCAAATCTAATTCCTTTTCAAGGAGTGATAAATAAGGGCTCACTGGGGAGTACATATTTTGGTTGCAAAATAAGGAGAACATTGAATGTTTCTCTGTGCTACAGTAATATACATAATACACAGTAATATGTTATGTATGTACAGTAATACATTAATTAATTTTAAAAATACTTTGCTATTACTGTTTAATTAGAAGAGTTTTGTTTTTTTAACAGTTATGCTTTGTAATGCCTTTAAGAATACAGAGGAAGGTGTTAAGATTCAAATTTGGATGGATGGTGGTACTTTTAACCTTAGTCTTCAGGATCAGTATAAAAACAATTTGGAGAGTTTCTTTTTGCCAACAAATGCACTCTTTTAGCTCATACCCGTGAGTATATTCCAAAACATCATAAATAGTTTTCCAAGGTCTGCAGAACATTTTGGCTTATCTGCTTGCAAAAGATAGATACTTTTTCAGCCAAACTCACGTTGCAGTTATGCTTTCTAACCTCTTATGATTTGCTGTCTACATAGATATTTTATTGATTTAGAGCCATTTTTAGCCTGCGTCCTCCTGCTCACAACAGCAGCTTGTGGTGGCTCACAACAAGATTTGAAAATAACACAATTCAATAATTAAAATCAAATACATAAAATTTATTAAAAAATCATTACAAGAGCAGAACGAACCCCACCCCCATCCCACCCTGTCTCCCTCCCCAAAAGCTTGGCAAAAACAGCCAGGTCTTAGACGATCTCTGGAAAGGGGAGGTCTGGGGCCAGGTGGGCCTCCGTTGGGAGGGAATTCCACAACCTAGGAGTGGCCACTAAGAACACCCTCCCCATCATCGCCACCCGGGGAACTTCGAGTCGGGCATCCCTGCCCAACCACAGGGGCCACACCATGACCCAGGGCGTGAGGCGTTCCCACAGGTAAGTGGGGCCCAGGCCGTTTAGGGCTTTATAGGTCAATACCAACACCTTGAATCGGGCCCGGAAGACAATAGGCAGCCAGTGCAGAGAATGGAGCACTGGTGTAATGTGCTCATGGCAACCCATCCCCATAAGTAGGCGGCTCACCATATTCTGCACCAGCTGCAGCCCCTGGACAGTCACCAAGGGTAGTCCCACGTAGACTGCGTTGCAGTAGTCCAGTCTAGAGGTGAAGAAGGCATGGATGACGGTGGCCAGGTCAGAGTCTGAAACAAGGCCGCAGCCATCGCATCAACTCTAACTGGCGAAAGGCGCTCCTTGCCGCTGCTGCCACCTGGGAATCCAGACAGAGCTGCGAATCGACAATCACCCCCAGACTGGACCTGATTAGCTAAAGGGGGGCAAAACCCATCAGTGATGGGGGCCACCACCCCTTCAGCCTTACCCACCATCATCACCTCAGTCTTGGGGGGATTCAGTTTCGGATGGCTCACCCTCATCCTATCCCCCCACAGCTGCCAGACTGTAAGTACCGAGACTGCTGGGTCTGGTTCTGCAGAAAAAGAGGTAAAGCTGTGTATCATCGGCATACTGCTGGCAACATACGCTGAACCCTCTCACGACCTCACTCAAAGGCTGCATATACATGAACAGGAGAGGGGACAGAATAGAACCCTGCGGGGCTCCACACGAGGTTCTGGGGAGATGATGAACACTCCCCAAGCACCACCCATTAGGAATGGGCGAACGCAGTTTGGACCGAACTCATTCTGTTCGGATGTCCGAATTGAACAACCGAACAGTTCGGATGAGTTCGCGGGCAGGAAAAACATCGTTTCGGTATCGATGGTGCTATTTTTGAATGTTCGGACAAACCGAACTTGGCTGAATCGAACCTGAACTTGGGTTTCGAAACGAACATCTGAACCGTGTTCTGTTCACCCCATCGCTACCACCCATTGAGTTCTCCGGGCCAGGAAAGAGCGGAGCCAAAGAACAATCCAGCCCAGTCCTGCAGACGGGCCACCAACGTCTCATGGTCAACGATATCAAACGCCACCGACAGATCTAATAAGATCAAAAAAAGAAAATCTGCCCTTATCCAATTCATGGCTCAGGTCGTGGAGACATTTAGTTGTCTTGGCAATGCTTTCTAAATATGTGGCCACTAAGAATTAAATTAGTTGTGGAGTTTGTAAAGTAGGGGATTGGGATGCCAAGTAAGGTCACTGTTTTGCTAGATAAGATCCCAGTGAGACTGGATCTACATAGATTTGCAGATTTCCAAAACTTGGGGTTGCAAGGATTTGTTTTGTCTTCTGTTGTTGCAACCTGAAAAATTTTGTTCTAAATAAGATGCTTGACTCTCTTTGTGTTGCCTTTGTCATATTTGTGGTATTATATGGCAGGTAATGGTACCGCACATGAGCGTGCAGTCAGGCAACTCTTGAAGTCTTGACTGTAAAAGCAAAACTGAACTGTCTAAAATATCTTTTCTGTATGTCCTCATATATGTCATAAGATCTTTTGGGACAGCTCAAAGATGGCATTGGGCAGAGCCCGTAAGCATTATAAGGACTCATACATTGCTTGGGCTGAGCTTTCTAGCTCGACACTGGTCGAACTCCTCGGAGTCGAGCCCTGCCTAATCCCAAGAGCCGTTGCTCTGTGGAGATCTGGCCAGAGGTAGCCCTGCTGTTTGTGGAGGGCTATGACATCACAATCCTCAAGAAGAGGTGTAACTACACGGAGGGATGCTACATCAGTGCCCCCTTCCCTTCTGAAGCCCTGGTCTGGATGCATCACAAAGACCAGAGTCAAGAGCAAGTTAATCCAACCTGAATCCAGGTGGATAGGTTCAAAATTATAGCTGACGCAGGACTGACTTTAAGTTGGGTCCTGCTGGGCCATGCCATATGGGTTTAAGGACACAGGGAGCAGCTTTAAAAAAATGCCCTGGAGAACCGTAACAGTTTGAAACATTTGCTGGTGATAGGTTGACATTGTGCCAACTCTGCAAAATAAACCTTGTGATTTACAACAGAACAGGGAAACAAAAGTGGAACTTCAACATGTGAGACTGTAACCACTCCCTTTGCAGAAGATCTTGTGCTTCTAGCGCTGGCTTGCTTGCTCATATCTCTGGAAACATTGATACTGCTCCATCAGAACTGAAATCCATTTTATTACTTGCCTTTTCCCAATCCATGTAATGCAAGATAATAGCCAGCCCTGCAAAAGCCTATTCCTGCATATATGGAGCATGAAAGCCAGTAGAGGGCGCCCATAATCTTTTGATGGTCATATGTTTTCAACTAAGAGCATGTCGTTTTTTCTTAGACACTAAGAATAATCATATCTGATGATAATCAGTTTTTGTCTGTAGTCAGCAGGTGGTAATTTCCTTCAGTCGTGTAGTCTTTTAGCAGCCCAAACAATATGTAATTAAAGAAAGCAAACGCCTTCCAGGACTAAATTGCAAAATGCACAATGTGCACGTCCGCTATAGCGTCCTATCACCTGCTGCAATGCCTAGAGAAAAGGAGTGAGCAGTTCTCAAATATCAAAAACATTGCAACAAAAAAAGAGGGCGAGCAGGTGTTCATCATCATCCCAGAAAGCGGAACAAGAGGCTACAGGCTTAAATTGTGGCAGATTTCAGTTAAATCTTGCAACCAAAGTGGCCAGTGGTATGGGCCCTGGGTGGGATGCTGGAGGACATTTTAAAATCTCAGTAACATCATATCTTCGACTTATCATTTATAGAGCATTTTGTGTGTTGAAAGTACTTTACAATCCTTGTTTCGTATGTCCTCACAACCACCTGTGAAGTCAGTCACTCTTATTCTAATGATAGAGATGGGAAACTGCGGCGCAGAGGGAGTGACTTGGCCAAGCCCACTCTGTGGGTTCATGGCTAAAATGGAATTTGAACCCTGGTGTCTCAAGTCCTTCCACAACCCTTTCATCCTTCAGTCTTGCCTGACAGAACAATGTTTTCTAGCCCATTCATTACATGGCTGAAGGATTTCAATTGCTTCTTATCATGCTCACAAGACACCTCTGCCTAGGACTGATCTAAAATGTCCTCATTCAATTTATTTGCAATCCAAGGACATTAGAACAATAGGGTTCATGAATGAGCTAGATAAGCTATCAAGGAGCAGCCTAACTGAGTCAGACTAATAGTCCATCTTAGCCCTGTATTGTCACAACCTGACATGGCAGCAGTGGTTTCAAATCCAGCTCTCCAGCAGATGCCTCACCCAGGCATGCTACCCAAGACGCTCCAGGATCCCTGGCCGAGGTCTCATCCAGGCGTGCTACCAGAGATCCTGAATCGGAGATGCTGGGTATTGAACTTGGGACCTTACACGTGCAAAGCATGTGCGCTACCACCTGACCCACGGCCCACCCCATTGGTTCATATAGGACGTGCCCACCTCTTCTTCCCCGATTTGTGTCTGTGTGATGATAATGTAAGAAGTTCCATCCTAGGTCAGCCCAACAGTCCATCTAGCCCAGCATCCTGTTTCGGAGAGTGGTAGCTTTGGTTGCTTCAGAGAGGTGTACAACAGGTCCTTGAGACGCGCACAATGACCCATTCCCTGCTCTTCACCCCCAGCCCCCGACAGTCAGCGGTCTCATCCTGTGATCAGGTGGACGACTAACCATTTATGAGCCCATCCTCTAAGAAATGATCCAAACCCGTTTAGATCCCAGCTGTGCTATTGGACATCACATTCTCTGGCAATGAGTCCCACAAGTTAATTTGTGTGTCGAGTGAAAAAAGTACTTCATTTGTTTTAAATCTGCCACTTAATTACACTGGTGTCCCGTAGTTCTATTATGAAAAAAGGTAAATAACAGCTCCCTATTTATTGATAGAGTCATTTTAACCTAGCTTAACTGGAACATCACTGATGCGCAGAGGATTAAGTCTACTGCCCGGCAGGGAAAATTTATTTTATTGGCACCGTACATTCCTGTAAGCGCGGTGACTCCACAGGACAGTAGCCATGATGTGAAATTTGGAGGGCACAGTGTGGTTATGAATAAGGGGAAGGCATTTTGCTAGCGTCTAGGCTTGGACGAATAGGAGGGATGCTCTCCAGGGGATCAACTTAATATAAGAGAACGCACCACTTAAAACTGTTTCATCAGCCCAGAATTGCAAATGACAGAACTGTTGTAAATATGAAGACGAAACCTTTGATGACACAATCAAGGCACTGTGTGTGCAGCAGGGCATGCGGTAGGCCACCAAGCACATCTGTCTTTAAACTGTCTCCTAAATGAATGCTGGTGCACTTCACCGAGACCAATTAAAACACAATTACTGTACAAGGGTGGCTGAGCTGCTGTGCCACAGCTGATACTAATCGTTTCAGGCAAATAAGGCCCAACACTGGAAAACGAGAGCCTTCCTGAAATGGCACTTCAGAACTTCAAGAGTTTGTGTTACCATGGTGACTGAAATTCAGCCCAGGCTTTATACGGTTCGCCCCTTCTTGTCACCCTGCCTCTTCATTTTCCAGGTATTTCTACGGCACTCGCCATGGTAAAAGTCTGAATGCTGACAGGGTAAGGAGGTGCAAAAAAAAAAAAAAAAAAAAAGTGTGGTGCAACCTTGTTATTACATGACCCTCCGTAGGGTGGGGCTGTGTTGGAAAGGGTGTGAGAAAACCCCTGTTGCTTGCCCCCTTTTTGATGTGACCGCCCCCAGAAGTCCCAGTTTCTCTGGGTTACCGAGGGCTCTCTTGGCTGCCCTTGAGAAATCAGGACTTCCACTGGAGCCTCTGGATTAAATCCCAGTCTCCAGGCAAAACCTGGAGAGATGGCAACCTTAGAAGGAACTAATTATGGGTATAACTGGCCTCATATTTATTCTGATTAAGCGCTTGCTGCACCAATATTTTGGATGCTACGTTCTTTGTAGCACACAAAAGAATCCACTAAGAGCAGGGATGGGGAACCTTGGGCCCGGAAGCCAAATGTGGCTCCCAACTAGTTTTTATGTGGACCCTTTCCAGTTCCTGGATCCGTCCCCTGGATCCATTTCCGACAACCCCCCCTCCCCAGCACTGAAAAATTGAGCTTAAGCTGAGAGAAGAGATGAGGACATGCCTCCAGTGACAGGGGGCAGATCCATGATCTGGACATTTCTCTTGCTGAGCTGCACCTTTTAAATACACCCACCCCAAATTTTACGTGGCTATTGAAGCTTCTACTGATTTTCAGAGTAACCCCTAGGAGGGAAAAGGTTCCCCATCCCTGCGCTAGATTCTAGAACCACTATTCTTTAAAAACAGCAGCCATACAAGCAGGCAGGCAAGTGTGACAGGCAAGGCTCTAAAGCTGGAATAAAAGAAAACGGAGCCACCCAGGGATGGATTGTATGCACTTGCAGACTGTCACTCTTAATATGTTTGCACATCACCCTGTTGTGAAAGCCAGGCAGCCATGAATCCAATGGATGCTCAGGCAGCTTTCTGGAACTTTGGGACGCTTGGTGAACTACTTCTGAAATGGCTTGCTTTAGCCCAGAGGTGGCCAGGCATACGGCAGACGTGACCCGCCTGACCCAATTGTCAAGGCTGGGTAATCTACCAGGACCCCTACCGTTAACTCCAGTTCTAGAGCACCTCGGAAACTGTTCTGAGGAGTGGAGAAGAGTACTCACCCTTTAGAGAGCCTTCCTCTGCTACTGCACTGTCTACTCCCTGGGATGTTGGTCCGCTCTTGAGAGCCTAGTCCCGCTCTCCACACCATGATCTAATGGAGACCAGCTTGTGATCTACCAGTAGGTTGTAATCTCCCTTTTGACCACCCCAGCTTTGGCCCATGGAGCACCTTCCCTCTGTGATAAATTACATGCCCTCAGAGAGCACTAGGGATGAGACATTTGCATTGCGCTAGCAAGGAAACCCTGAGTCAAGGCCACTGTAGATCTAAGTCACGTTTGTGGTTCTGCTGCTATCAGGAGGTGGGTTTCTAAAAGCAAATGAGAAATGAACCTTCATGGGACCATCGAAGTGGTTTTTAAGATGCACAAGGCTGGCCAGGGCATAACAATGGGGAGGGTGGGGGGAGCAGATGGGGACTCCAGAGTGGGAGTCAGTGGTCAAGCTGCTTGCAAAAGCTCCCTCCCCCACAAGAATTTCAGTACCTGAAAGAATGGAGTCACTCAGTGGTGAAGGATGGATGTGTCATCCCTGAGACCCTGCACTCAGAAACCACCTGCTGTTTGGGGACCCCGCCATCCTGTCTTAAGTCAGTGGGGGGGGATCAGGCTTGTGCTGAGGCAGGCCCCTCAGTGTGGAACTCACTCACTCCAGATGTCCTTCTTAGTTCCTCCCTCCTTACCTTTAAAAAGCACCTGAAAACTCATTTATTCTCTAGGTGCTTTTAGAAACCCCTGCCCGTTTGTCCTCCCTCTCATCTTCCCCTTTTAAATTGATTTCATATTTTTTTATGATTGTAAAGCACTCAGAGTGCCACTTAAAGGCAGAGGAGTGCTATAAAATAGCAATATAATAAATTATTAAGAGTTCAAAGATCAGCCAAGCCCCCTCATGCCATATGCTACTAGGGCAGCTACTGCTGCCACTCCAGAGGCTCCTGGGACCCTGCTCCCAATCCTGACGCTTACAGCAGCAGTGCGGCTCACAGGTACCCCTTCAGGAGCAAGAACAGCATGCTTCCCAAGGCCCCTCAGGAGTGGCATTGTGCTCCTGGGCTCCTCATGGGCGGGGGCGGCAATGTCCCTGTTGTTGGGTCTGTCACTTCTTGAAGCTGCCAGGGCAGGTGCTTTGTACGGGGCCCTAACCACCCCACCCAAGTAAGCCCTGTCTCTGGTGAGCCTCCCTCTGCCTCCCCTGCTCAAGCAACTCTCTCACCCCTAGTCCCCAAGCCCTACAAATCCTAAGGCAAACCCCAAGAATGCATTAAACCCCTTCTCAGGATCCAGTTGTAGCACTGGCATGAGTGGGCTGGCATCACCACCCTGCTCAAGGGTGAAGTCTGAAGAGTATGCCAAAAGCACAGTCGAATCCATAGCAAGTGTCAATAACTAGCCATCCAGGAGGCAGATGGGAGCAAGGCAAGACCTACAGCTAGCAGACCGGATCCCTGTCCGAAGCTCAGAACTAGAGGCTGACCCCTGACCCAGAATATATGGGCCCTTCCAGCCAATCCTGCTGTAGGACCTTGCAGCCAATCAGATCAAGGATAGAGAAGTCCCTGGGAAAAGTGCAGGAATTGAGTTGCTCCTGTGCCCTCATACCTGGTAGCTTTCCTGGTGGCTGGGTGAAAACGGTGAGACCTGTGTGAAAACGGTGAGGCCAGGGGTTCTCAAACTTTTTTGAACTGCACCCCCTCCCCCTTTCTCCTATCTATCGTAGTTAAGGCCCCTTGCCCACCACACACACCTCTTGCTTCCTTCCCACTCTTCTGTTGCTTCGCCTATCTTGCCCCTTTGCCACCCCATAGCAACACAGCTCAGTAAGAGCGTGGAGCTAGGCGTTTTTTAGCTAGGGACCTTCTTGCACCTTCCCTGACCCTTATGTGCTCCCAGTTGGAGAACCTAGGTTCTAGAACATGGGGGGGGGAGGGGACCTCAGGCTTGGGGGGCAAGTGTGGCTCTTTCCTGGCTAGTTTTTATGTAGCCCCTTTCGAGTTCCTGGATCCAGTTCCCATCCCTAAGCACTGAAAGAGTGAGCTAAGGGGAAGGCAGCAAAGATTGATACAGATACAGATCCATGATCTGGTTGACTCTCTTTTCCTTCCCCCATCCTGAGTACAGAAGTGCCATACTGGGTTAGACCAACGGTCCATCGAGCCCAGGATCCTGTCTCCGACAGTGGCCCGTCACGGGGGCCTGGAAGAAGCACCCAATAGGTCACCATGCTATCTATTTTCTGTAGGTCATTCCCAGACTCCCGACAGTAAAGGGATTTGTTCCCCAATCCTATCTGGCTAATAGCTGCGTCCAAACCTCTTTTAAACTCAGCTATAGTACTGGCCTTGATCACCTCCCCTGGCAGTAAATTCCACAACCCTTGTACGCTGAGTGAAAAAATACTTTCTTTTGTCTGTTTTTACTCTGCCACCTGTGAGTTTCATGAAGTGTCCCCTAGTTTTAGTACTAGTTGAGAGGGTAAATAACCGTTCCCTGTTTACAAGTTCCACACCACTCATGATTTTATAGACCTCTATCATATCTCCTCTCAGCCGTCTCTTTTCCAAGCTGAAGAGCCCCAACCTATCAAGCCTCTCCTCATACGGGTGCTGTTCCATACCCTGGATCATTTTTGTTGCCCTTCTCTGTACCTTTTCTAGTTCCGCTATGTCTTTTTTGAGATGGGGCGACCAGAACTGCACACAATATTCAAGGTGCGGTCGCACCATTGATTTGTATAGAGGCATTATGACATCCTCAGTTTTATTCTCTATTCCCTTGCGAATAATTCCTAACATTCTATTTGCTTTTTTGACCGCTGCGGCACACTGGGCTGAGGATTTCAGTGTATTATCCACAATCACTCCCAGATCCTTTTCCTGAGTGGTAACTCCTAGCTTAGTACCCAGCATTGTGTACTCATAATTTGGATTATTTTTCCCAATGTGCATCACTTTGCACTTGTCCACATTAAATCTCATCTGCCATTTAGATGCCCAGGCACCCAGTCTTGTAAGATCTTGCTGCAGCTCCTCACAGTCTGCTCGTGTTCTGACTACTCTGAATAACTTGGTGTCATCTGCAAATTTGATCACCTCACTCTTAACACCCTTTTCCAGATCATTAATGAATACATTGAAAAGAACTGGTCCCAGTACAGATCCTTGGGGCACACCACTTTTTACATCCCTCCATTGTGAAAACTGGCCATTTAGTCCCACTCTTTGCTTCCTATCCTTTAACCAGTTACCAATCCATAGCAAAACACTACCTCCTATCCCATGACTTTTTAATTTTCTCAAGAGTCGTTTATGTGGGACCTTATCAAAAGCTTTCTGGAAATCCAGGTACACTATATCTGCTGGGTCTCCCCTGTCCACATGCTTGTTTACGCCCTCAAAGAATTCCAAGAGATTAGTGAGGCATGACTTCCCTTTGCTAAATCCATGCTGACTCTGCCATTAGGCCATGTTTATCAATATGCCCAGTGATTCAGTTGTTAAGGATAGTTTCCACCATTTTGCCCGGCACAGACGTCGAACTTACCCGTCTGTAGTTTCCAGGATCACCTCTGGGACCCTTTTAAATATTGGGGTTACATTTGCCACTCTCCAGTCCTCAGGTACAGTGCCAGATGCCAACGTTAGGTTACAGATTACTACTACTGGTTTGCAATTTCAGATTTGAGTTCCCTGCCCCCAAGTCTTATGCGGCCCTTGGAGCTTGTACAAGTTTTCGAAGTGGCCCCTGGAAGGGAAAAAATTCCACTCCCCTCTAGGCACATCTATGCCAAACCCCAGTGCTCATATTGAGAATGTAAAGATCCCCCAAAGGCATGCTAGAAACTCTGGAGCAGCAGGCCGTGATCATCCAGCTAGCAAACCCCCTTCTGCTGCCTTTACTTCACTGCCAAATAAATTATAGAAGCCATGAATAAACAGCATTTGTTTGAGTTAAGCGCTCTTGGGCAGTGGCCTTGTCTGTCTGTGTGTCCATGGAGAGCTGCAAGGATGCCCTCCATCTTATAAATAAGACACCATTGCACACTAAGTAGATTAAGTGCAAAACCTGCCTCATTTTATTTATTTATTTTTCACATTTTACCCTGCCCTCCTCCATAGGCTCACGCCTAAGTGCGTAAGATGAACAATAGATGTGGTCAGGAAGAAGGATTCCCTATCCCCCACTACCTGAGGTGCATTATGGGAGATGTCAGGGCCAGATCCAAATAGGGTTACCATCCTCATGGGTTTGAATGGAGTCTCCAGGTTTTGACCCACCCTCTTCAGGCTCAGAGTGAAACACACACACACACACACACACCCCATTTCCCTGGGTTGTCTGGGGTACGGCTAGAGTTTTAATAAAGACGACAAGGTCATATTGAAAAGAAGCCGGACAAAGAAAGTCTCCCACCGCCTTCCTGAATGATCACGCCCCCTTGCAGAGCATTCTGATGTCACACTATTTTGCAGGGGGCGTGGCCATGTCAGAACATTTATGGGAGAGCCCCTTTGCCATACCCCTTTCCAACATGGCTGCACTGCCTTTTGGGTCAACTATTCAGGAAGAGTGGCAACCCTAGATCCAGAGACACGTAGACTGCGCAACCATACAAGGCCACGTATGTTAGGGGGATCCAGCAGGGCCTCACATGTAGGGAGCCTCAACTCTTGAAGGGGATGTTATATTTAATTAAATATCAAAAATGAATGAAGACAACATTGTAACAGAGTACAGTTCCCAGGGGTAAGTCCCCACACAATCAGACCCCTGGCTGTCACATTCCCTCACAGGGTTTAGCTCAAAGACACTTTCTTAACACAGGGCATTTTTACACACATGTTAAAGTTCCAGATGTTTCAATCTTCTGGGTTTACAAGTCCACAAGTAAGTTCCAGATGCATTTTACACACAAACGCTGCCCTGAGGCAGCCTAAAATAGCCGCAGCTGTAGACATGAGGGGCTGCCATGGAAACCAAGTGACCACAGCTGCCTGGAGCAAAGCAGTTTACCAGGAGAAACTTTTACACACAGAGGTTCTGGGAGAAGTTCTACGCAGAAGTTCAAAGATCCGGATGTTTAAGATCTGGGCAAGTGATTTAGACACACAGAAAGTTCAGGATGTAACAGTAAACATCCAGGAGAAACGTGTGTGTAAAAACACCCAGTGTCTCACACCAGTAACAGCAGTAACCTCACTAACAACAGGAATGTAACCCCTCCAGCATCTCCAGCCCTATCTAATCAGGCTCCAGCATTCTGGCAGGTCACTCACAGTTCCCCAGGCACTAGTCCCTTGGCTTCTCACAGCATTCACCCACCAGCCCCTTCAGTACCTTGGAGAGCACAGAGTGGCTAGGTTGTTCAGCTTTTAGGCGTTTCCTAGCAAGACATCAGCACTAGCAGACTGATGGGACCCTGGAAATATAGCCTGCTCAGCTCCCAGGCAGAGACTAAACCAGCTGCAGCCAGTCTCTTATATAGGAGGAGTGGGCGTGGCCAGCTCTTCAGACTACCTGCCCTTAAAGGGCCAGTGTCCTGCCCCACTCCCCTTTATTGTCCTCCCCCTATATCAGGCTCAGGCTGGTCTCTAGCTACGGGCTGGCTTCGCCACACCCCACACCCATGTCACCCAGCTGGCGCTGTGCTCTTATAGGGGCAGCAGCCCCACAAGGCTGCTCCCTGCCACAAACATTTTCCTTTTTCAATGGGTCAGTCAGTATATGAGGATGGAGGGGAGGGGAGCAGGATGGTGGAGTCATGTATCTGATGGGCTGAGACCGTGCGTAGCTGAGGATGGACCATGTAACTAGGGGTGGGGAGGCTGGTACTGGGGGATAATGCGGGTTTGTCAAACAGATCAAGGAAGTACACCCTCCCTGGAAGCAGGGGTCAGATCCTGAAGAGCACAGAATGTGCAACCAGAGTGGGCCCTTTGTGTTGGCAGCCCACAGGGAGGATCCATGAGAAAACTTAAAATGTCATCATGTGTGTGAGAGGTGCTGATCTAAACTACAGGTTTATAGAGGCCATTTTTAGATGAGACAACCCCCCATGGGTCCACCCATCCCACACACCCATCTAAAAGTGGGGGGCGCACACTCCCATGACCCACACACCGCCCACTCATGGTGCATCGGGGGGAAATCCAGGATGCTCGAGGGAAGGGGATGCAAAAATGTGTGTAGGTAGGAGCACACACCCCTAGCCCTGGCCTGGTTGAATCCCTCTCCCTCACCTGACACGTGTGGGCAGTCCGTGGTCATCCCATGCAACTCATACGGACCTGCCCCACTCACCCAGCCATGCCCATTTAAAACAGCCAGCTCAGAGCCTCAAACGTGGCAAAACCCAGCCTGGGAAGGTACTTACAGTCATTCAAAGGAGGATCCCAATAAACTAGAAATGACAACGTATGTGTAAAGACAGGTCTGCGATGCAGGGAGTCCTGGCCTCTCAAAGAGATGTTATGTTTCATTTTTCAAATGGGTGAGTCAGTGTCTGCCGAACATTCCTATCTTGGGAAAGGGCCCCCACCACCATTTTGAACAAGGCCCCCAAGTTCTCTGGATCCAGCACTTCCCTGCAGGGTGCTTCTGTGAGGGAAAAGGAAAGGTACCGGGTACCTCACCCATGCAAGAAGCACCCTACAGAAGGGGGCCCGCATCACCCCCATTTTGAACAGGGCCCCAATTTCCCTGGGCCTAGCGCTGAGAGGTGTTGTGCCTTCCTCTGATGGATCGCTGCAACTGTCTGGTTTAATGCTGAGCTGTTTAATGTCAACGGTGGCGTGAGGAAAGTTTGTGTCCACCTTTGACTTTGTCACGTGACAGATTGCTAGCACCGAATCGGCTGTTGAAAGGACAGGTTGTGAATTTGGAGTGTTGGATTTCACAGACTTTAGAAATAAACTAGTTGAAGACACTCAGCAAAAGACAGATGGCCTTGCAAAGTGTAGCAATCAAGAGGCCTCTTTATTAATAAACCAAGGCTGAAATTATTAAAATCAATTTATCTGCCAATGATTCCAATTATCGGGAAGTGAAGCCTTGAAGACTTAAGTTAATATGCATGTTTAATTGAGTAGCATCATTCACAATACCAGTGACTGCATGTATGATGTGTACGCCAGACTAGGCAACTAGTACTTCCATTGTTTTAGCACAAAGGTGAGGAAACGGTGACTTATGGGTCTGGCCCATGGATCCAGCTCCTCCCATCAAGCAGTCGAAGGAGTGAGCTCAAGGAAAGGGAACAGAGATGAGGGCATGCAGACAAGGACATGGCAGAGATGCATGATCTGGATCCTCTTCTTCCTTCCCTCATCCTGAGCACATTCCTTACGCGCTCCCACCCCAACTCCTATCCAGCTTGTCCCCACTAATTTCCCCACTAATAGAAGGTTTCCCACCTCTGGTTTAGTGAATGTGTTAACTATGTTAATTCTCTTTTTTGTTGAGAAGTACAGTTCCTGGGTCTAAGTATTTCCCATGGCCATGAACCTGAAGTCATTTACTCCAGAGAAGTCCCAGTGATTTCAGTGGAACTACTACAACGTAAGCAGTTTGAGGACTGCAGAGTAAATGTCTCCCTGGATGTTTTCTTCCAGTCAAGTGACTAAGGGCTAGATTTTGGACTTCACTTTCTGTGTGTTGGACTTAGTCCATGGAGATGTCATCTCTCTGGCAATCAGAACCGTTACCTTCTGTGAAAGACAGAACAGCTCTTGTGCATCACAGCTAGACCCTGCAGTCCTTTGTGTATACAAACATGGAAAGTACCTACCAAACCTAGAGAACATGGCTGTGACCCAGTGGTTCCATTGAATATGGAGGGGTCCCCTACAGGCACAAGCCAGAGTAGGTTTGTGGATCATGGCCATGATGTCTGAGTCATCTCTCTGAGTCAACATGCCTTGACCTGAACTACAAGAGGACTTCTCTCATTCTTGTGTAATGGTCTGACTAATGCTATCCCTGAACAATCAATCTTCTGCAGAGATTCAGAACAGATGAGTCATATACTTAGAAAGGCAGCATTGCTATGAAAATTGCTCTTCACCGCACCAGTCTTTGTTATTGGTTTGTCGTTTTAAACTTGTTTTAGGGATAGTCAAGCCAAAGTCCAACCCAGCACATTGACTTGGTGTGGTTCTTATTAATAGCATTTATTAGGGATGGGAATTTCAGTTTTGGGTAGAACCGAAATGGCCCCAAAATGGCTGTTTCAGTTTTATCTGAAATTTTGGTTCTCATTTCGGTTTCCATCTTTCAGGGTTTTTTTGCACTGATCCCCTCCCTCCCAGGTTTGTTTTTTTCCCCTAATGCAAAAAAACCCAAAAAATCAATGCAAAAAAAGCAAACCAAAACCCCAAACGAGAACTGAAAATCTCAGAGAACCAAAACCGATAATTGTTCTGGAGTCCCATCCCTAGTATTTATTCTTTATTTAGTTTCAGCAATGTACCTGGCACCGAACAGTCCTGATTAGAGATTGGTCTCTGTCCTGAGGGGCTTACAATCTACACTGGACAAGGGAGAGGGGAACATAAGGAGAAACAGGGAGACATTCAGTTAGATGAGAAGTTGCAGGTGCCCAAGCCTGGCTTAACTGCAAGGGGAGGAGAGGGATCCCGGCGGCTAAGATGGGATAAGGCTACGGTGGCCAGATATGCAAATTTTAAGAGGAAACTTATGAGAAATACAGATTGCAGGGCTGCACTGGCGCCAATAAGGGGAGCATAAATGCAAAAGCTATGGGGAGAAGAGCTGATGTGGATAATTTTGGCTTTGTGGAGGGTGGAATCGGAGGATAATGGCTTGGGAACTATTGAGCTAGGGAAAACCTGACAGAAGAGAGAGGGTTTTGGGGGAGATTTTAGTCAGGATGGATGGAGAAGAATACGTGCTCACTCAGGGAGGGAGTTCCAGGCTGCAGCATAGGAGAAAGGGGCTGAGGAGGCCGGCGGTACATGGAGAGGACCCTAAGGTCACTGCGTCCAACCCTTCACCTGGTGCAAGATCTGTCCTATCTAAGGCCCTTTTCTAATGGGCATGGTAGGGAGTGAGTGGGGGGTGCATTCCCACGGACCCCCCCTCCACGCATGGAGCATCCGCCATTGGCGCCTGTTGCTCTGTGCGTGGGTGATGGGTGGAGGCGAGAGCTCGCATGCACCCCCACCCATTGGCTGCAGCATTCCCACAGACACCCCCCCATCCTCCCCTCACCCGCCACAGCGTTCCCACAGACTCCCCCCCCC
>QEPC01009365.1:3611182-3703037 GCA_003113815.1 Sphenodon punctatus | reverse complement strand
ACCCCCCCCCCCCAACCCCCCCCCCCCCCCCCCCCAACTCAGAGTTTCTCAGAGCAAGAAAATAAACCTTATTCTCCAACTAGCAACCCAACCCCTGGACTAGCCTGCCTTTCTACAGCTGAATATAAAACACAATCTATATGATTGATAACCAGCACAGGGGACAGGGCAGGAAAGTCATTAACGAAAGTCAGGTTTTCTCTGGCTTTTACTTCCAATCTCAAAATGGCCAATATCGGGCCTTTCACATTTCGGGGTGTACACTGCTACGAGGAACATTTACCAAGGCTCACCGCCACCCCCCACCCCATGAATTTCATTGCCAGGGCTGAGCTTTGTCAAGCCTCCCCACAAATTAAGCCCTGCATATCTTAGGGTTACCACCTCTCCCCTCTTGTTTCTGACCCAGCATCGACTTCCCCCATTTCTCTGGGTCAGCCAAAGGCCTAGCGAACTGGGTCTTCTGGTGGTAAGGGGTGGCTGCTTCAGAAGGAGGGAGGACCATAGGGACTTTCCCACCCCCTTTCTGATGATGTAAGAGCTGAGTCCCCCACTTCCCCCTCTGCCCCTACAGAGTGTCATGACATCACAATGCTCCAGAAGGGGCAGGGTTACATCAGACATGGGCAAACCTGTTGGCAAGCCCCCTTTCTGACATTGCCCTGCCCTCTTCAGAGCATTGGGATGTCATGATGTTCAGTAAGGGGGGGGGGGGGAGAGATCACATCAGAAGGGGGGCGTGATAACAAACCATTTCCCCCACCGTCTCCAAAGTGGGTCTCAACCTCTCTGTGTTTCCTTTCTTCATAGCGAGCTCTGATAATCTGGAGGCTCTACAAAGTTTCTAGCCCTCATGACAGCACAGCAAAGCTTTAAAATAAGACTGGGATATAACTTAAAGCCTCAGAAATCAGGGGGTTAGAGGTGGCTTTGGGCATAGGCGACCCCCTCACGTTCACTCTTGGAAAGGGTGGGAATTCGTTCTCCTCTTCTCCCGCTTGACAGCAGGGCGCTAAGACAGGAACAGCACTCTTCGTCAAGTCTCAACCTCACCTTTGTGGCTCAGCTCTGGAAAAGCCCCCCCCCCCTTCCATCCAGCTCAAATTTCAGCTCCAGCAGCTCAGGCTGAACTGGCTTTGAGTAGCAGCAGGGAGCCAGGGTTCACAAAAATAGGCTCCATGAGCCAAATTTGAACTCTGGGCTTTTCTAGCGAGGAACGCTATCACTCAGACTGGCAAGGCGAATATCAAGGCATCCGGGTTCTAGTTTACTAGTATATCTACTGATAAAATGCAAGAGCCCATTTTAAATTTTTGCCTCAGGCCTTGCAAAATCTACAGCTGCCACTCTGCAGGAGGCAAATAAAAGGGACTCCACATTCATTATATTTTAAAATCTTATGGTTTTGAGGCCACTCTCATGCTTGCTCGTGCTTTCTGAACATTGGGAGGTTGGAAACGATTTGAGGCCGACGCCTGCTCCTTTGTGTGTTGTTAGAAGCAAGAAAAGGTTACTCCCCAAGGGAAGAAGCCAGTCTAACTTGTAATTCATCTGGCATCAACAAGTGCCTTCATTCTCCATCCCCGGCCAGGAAAGCAATTGCAGTTCATAGATTAGAAACCCTCCTGGCTCTAGCGTGTCAGGCTTCTCTGATTTCACACTCCCTACTTCCAAAGACTTTATTATTCAGCTCCCGGGGGGGCTAATGCTTAGGTAGCAAAGGGCAGATGCCTGGACGGAAGGGCTGATCAAATTAGCTGCTTCCTCACTCTGCTGCCTCCTATGGTAGCGACACCCAGCAGGCTCCCCCACCCAGCACGTAGGATCTCCGCCCGAGGCCATTGAAGAGCAGCCATTGGCCCGGGCTGTAGATTTTTCTTTAGAACAAGGTGCACGGGAGCTTTGCTCTCATCCCTATTCGATCACAGCAGCTACAAAGACCAGCCTTGAAGTTAAGCACTGGCTTGTGCTGCATTTTGAAACTGGGGATAGGGAGACTGGAGTCATGGATTTGTGGGTACTGTCTTGCCTTCCCCACACTAGGCTATAGAAATAGTTCAGTATTAAATTAATATCATCGCCCAACCTTGTTTGCCCTTCTCAAGGAACTCAATGTCTTAAGGCAGGCCCTTCAGGCATGGGGTGCTAAGCGGTTGCCTGTGTCACTGTAGCAGCAGCTTTCTTTAAGAGCTGTGATAGCACCTACGCTACAGCGACAGGTGCACGCAGAAAAGGAGGCTAGCACCTTGGGTCAGTGCTAAAAGGCTTAGGGCTGATTGGCCAACAAGCTGAAGTAAGGAGCCAATCAGGCAAAGCAAACTAAGAGAGGGAAGCTGAAGAAGAAGGATGCCGGGGAATTGTGCCACACAATCAAGAGTCAGAGGGTGTCTTTAGACAACGTCAACCGGGTGTTTGAATGTGTGTTTTGACCTTGATAGGAACACCGGTTAGGGCTTGTGTTCACCATGCGACACTGCTTAGACATACAGCCCATCTCGGGGCAAATTGGTGTTTTGCTCGCCCCCCATCTCAGCACTAGGGATGTGCGACCAGAACCGAGTTCGGAAATTCGGTTTGGTTCAGTTCAAAAATCGAGTTCGGTTCAGTCAACCGAACTAATCGAGTTCGGTCAAATTCTGAACTTCCGAACCGAGTTCGTACATTCAAAACCAGTGCTTTAAGCTGTTTTTGGCCTTCCGAACTGGTTCGGATTCGACCAAACAGTTTGGTCGAATTCGAGTTCGGTTCGGACATTCAGTTTGGTCGACCGAACTAGTCAAGTTAGGTCCGAACTCCAAACTTCCAAACCGCAGTCACGCATCCCTTCTCAACACGGACGTGCTGACACCTTGTTCCCCGTGTTGTACCTGCTAACACGCCACACAATATCATTAGACACACCGTTGGCCACATGTTCAGCCAAAACACGCAAATTGTCCTTGGGATGCAAATGCAATCGTGTTCACATTGCGTGTTCAATCAACAGGTGGCCAAATTGGTGTTGGGATTGTTATGGTGCTTAGTTGCTTACATACAACAGCCAAACGCTTGCTATGGGGTTTTGACACCCAATTTTCGTTATGCCTAAAGATACCCAGAAAGCCACTTCAGGACCGGAGAGGCTTGGAACCGGAAAGCAGTGACCCTATAGAAACCACACAGACATCTGACAGAACCATCAAGCTACACAGGAATACCCAAGTGGGCTCAGGAGGAGCTTATTGTTGCACTCTTTGAAGAGAACACTGAACCTCAATGGTGGGAGGCTCTCATACCTTGGTAGAAAACAGCTGGCTGCAGCGGCAGAGGAGGCCAGAATTCCTCAGGCTCCTGGAGAGGAGAACCTGAGAATACTTACCTCAATTGGGACTTTGTATGCGGACGCCCGTAGGGTGAAAAGGAAGGGACATCATGCACTATAGAAGTATTGTGCTGGAGACATTGGTGTGCACAGGGCTGCTCAGCTAATTTCCTCCCAGCTTGACACCGCTATAGAGTTGGGCAGGTCGCCTACACCAAAAGCCACCTCTAGCCCTTGGTTTCTGAGACTTTAAGTTATAGCTGCATTGCAGGAGGGGGCGGGATAGAAATCTATAAAATAATAAATAATAATAATATAAATAATAATAATAGATCACTCCTGTTTTCAAGCTTTGCTTTTCTGTCATGTCTATGATCCAAAGTCAGGCTTTCCAGCATGGCTCACCCTCACTGGGACTGAGGTGCATGGGTATTTAAGAATACCTATGAAATTGGGATGGAGAAAGAAGAGCTTTGTTGTTTCTCAAAGCAGTCTGTTTAGTGACAGCTTCCACCCGTTAGAGCTCATTATGCCTTTGCTGGATTAAAGAATGATCTGCTATCCAAAATCAAGACCATACTCAACGTCTTACATGTTTGTACTAGTGTAAGCTAAAAGGGCCTTTTCACATGAGACACCTCCACCCATCACCCACGCAGAGAGACATTGGGGAAAATGGAGGTGCCTCCGTGCGTGGCGATGGGTGTGCGCCTGTGGAAATGACCCCATACCCATTTTCCACCCACTGCGTTGCACCTCCACACCCCATGTACCCCAGGGGCCCCTGGTCCGTTTGAAAAGGCCCAAAGTCTGCTACTACAAATTCTCCTACTGAATCTGAGGCCTAGTGGATAAGCTGTTGGCCTTGCACCGGGAAGACCAAGGTTCAATAGTCATGAACTCTCTGGGCAGCCTTGGGCTGAAAACAAAGGAGACTATAGCCCACATTAGCCTTGGAATCACCTGCTTGTTTAGTAGTCGTTTGCCAGCTACAGCCTTGGGGCAAGTGGCCAGCCAGCTGCTACGGGATGCGTGGTCTGGTGGATGTCAGTGACGCAGTCCGTGCAAAGGCCTGGCCACCTGAGCTAAAGCAGGCTAACAGTCTCCCTCCCGATCAGCTCCACCACAAGGTGAGGTCAGAGAACCGGGCCTGGAGGAGCACCCTCACCCTGGCCGCCAAACAGCTAAGGTGGTGGGAGAGAACCTGCAGGAAGACACTGTCCCTCAGCCTCAGTTCCCTCATCTGTAAAATGGGAACAAGAATGACCTCCTTCAGGGCTGTTGTGAGGGTGAACTAGATCAGTGGTTCTCCAGCTTGTTTAATCTGCTTGTCTGTGGTAATTGAGGCCCATCTCTCTCTCTCTCTCACACACACACACACACACACACACACACACACAGAGACAGATTGCAAAGCACTTTTAACACTTAAAATACTATACAAATAATACTATAGAATAATAACAACAAGGAACTTGTCTTGCAACTCTTTGAAAGAGCTGATCCACCTCAAGTATCAGTTTGACTCCATTGAATGCCTTTCCGTTATTCCTAATGCATGCTGGTGGAAGTTAAAGTGGAATCCGGCCACCTACCACAGCTCCCACTTTCTATTAAGGCCAAGGGAGGGTTTTAAATGGAGGTTGTTCATTTATTTTATTAATTATTTATTCAAATTTATATGCTGCCCTTCCCAACGAGGCTCAGGGCGGTTTACAACATATAAAAACAGCTAAAAATCCCCTTAACTCCTTACAATCCTTCCCCCTATCTCCCCCATCTTACCCAACCCTATCCCTGCCAGCCAAACCCCATGCCAAACAAAAAGGTCTTACATTGTTTCCGGAAAATGAGCAGGCAAATTTCCAAGGAGTTCCATAATCGTGGGGCAGTCACGAAGAACGCCTCAATGTACACCCATGTTGTAGAAACTCCATGGGGAGATGGTATTACACAAGAGGGAGCTCCCGGCTGACCTCAAAGGCCATGGCGGGAGTTGGGACATAAGAAATGTGTGTTACCAATTTCTGTTTTTAATCCTTCCAAATTGCTTTCTGCCCATTTCCCACCTTATCTGTCTAGCTTTATCCCCCGGCACACTGTCGGCAGCATGTGCAGCGCCGTTGCTATGACACTCAGGCATAACTAGGGCATGTTTTCCTGCTCTTATCATACAAATCACTTGTCTGATAGCAGAATGAAGTACAATAGATTTGCTAAGTGCGGAGGTTTGACCTTTGCTGGAAGAGTCTGGTCAGATCTCAGGAAGTTTTTATCTTGCTGGAAAGCTAATTACAGCTCTTGATAAAAACTCGCTAAATGGAGATTTTTCTACCACTACGCTAAAGACCTCCTCCTCTGTGTTTGTTGCAGGGTGACTCTTGCCCACCATAAATCATACAGGATCAGGGCCCAATAATCTCAGGCTGTTTTTACACGATCACAGTTAATCCGAATTATCTTTTAATCCAGATCCATTCATTCGGGGTTATTATTCAGGAGTGACTGTTTACATGATCATTTTTAATCAGGAATAGGAATTAATCCTGATTTGCAGTGTGAACAGGTTAATCTGGATTAGGAATCACAAGGAGCATTGCAAAATCCTATGCTGCAGCCAGCCAGATTTCAGCATCCTCTTCCACTCTGATTTCTCGGAGTACACTGACAGCAACAGATACAGCAGTCACCTTGCAAAATGGAGGGAACTTCATCTTGGCATAGTGGATTATAAATTTGGCATGCCAAGCAGAGACTGCTGGAAAAACTGTGGGATACCATAGAGAGATAGGTGGCTAGAGGGGAGACATGTCTATCTGCAACACTCTATGGTGCGTTGGCACCCAGCACTCAGTCTGGATTAACTGTTCATACGATCACTAATGTGGATTAAACTTAAATCAGCATTAAAATAAATCCTCAAAAAATGAGGTTCCCAGAATCCGATTTAAATTCTGAATCCAGGGTCTTTAATTCGGACTAACGTGTTTACACGATCAACCTGATCCACATTAAGAGCTGCTTAATTTGGATTAATGCTCATAGAAAAACAGCCACAGTTTCCACAGGGTATCAGCTCTCAAGTCTCTTTATTCGTCAGTCTCTGCTCATTGGGCCTCTCAATAACACTGACCCACTCAGACCCATCAGCCCTGCAGCCTGTATATCTCATAAGTGCCCTCTAAACATTTGCCTATACAGCAACCCTACTCAAGGGACAACTGCCTCTCATGTCTGGTCTTGTTCCCTTTCAGTCTTCTCCAGCACTGAGTTACTCTCAGGCTTGTCTTCAGGGCTGGCTAGTGCCACGCCCTCACCCAGCTGCCTTCTAATTCGGCGCAGTCCTCCCACAGTTCCCGCGCCTGCAGCTCTGCCTGTGCAGCCTTCGGTGCTGGGCAAGTAGTTTTAAAGGGCTCCCAGCCCTCTGTGGCTCTACTCTGCCAGAATGTTTCATCATGATCTTCGGGTCAGCGGGGGGCGGTGGTGGTGGTGGTGGTATCTTGCAAGTTCTGTCAGCATGACAAGTCCATAAAGCAAGGCATGTAGAGAGACGTTCTCAGTGGCTGCTCCACAGCTCTGGCTTTCCCTTCCCCTGGTGGTTTCCCAATGTCTGATCCTGACTTTTTTCCTTTTCAAGACAATGCAAGACCTATTTAATTTGACCAGGCATTTGGCAGGCGAGGCTAGGGTCTGGGCAGTTCTTTCTTCCCCGTCGCAATCAGTGCAAGCTCTTTGTCTTTACCTTCAAAGCTTTTCATGGCCTTGCTCCCTGTTATCTTTCTGCACTTGCTCTTCTGCCACCATCCTCTAATGCCCCAGAGCATCCTAGTACTTCCTGAGCCATCGTTTGCCCCTTCTCCCATGCTACCTCCCAAGCTTGGAACGCCTTCCCTGAGCACATTCATTCTGTTAAACCAAACATTTCAATTTCCTTTCATCTGGAATGCTGTTTCCTATTACCCCCAACTCAAATGTTTGCTTTAGCTTAGTTCTCTATCTGCATTTACTATTACCTGTTTGTACGGATGGGACTCTCAGCAAAATTTTGGGTTTGGTCAATTTCGGTTTCGGTTCTCATGCGGTTTTTCAATGGGGGACAAACCACAATGTTAAAAATCCGGTACAAAAATCAATGCAAAAGATCTGATAGTACCAAATCTGAAAAAGAACCAAAATTTTGGATTAATCTGAATGGCCATTTTCGAGTACTTTCGGTTTTATCCGAAACCCCCATCCCTACCTGTTTGTTACCTATTGTTAAGAAAGACCTAAATTTCTTCAGTCACTACAAAAATCTGTAAACTGTGACCCCTCAAAACAACAGACGTAACCAGGACCTATATTTCTCCAGCCACTACAAATATCTACTATACCTTACAGTTTACTGCATTTGTAATTTTTGTGATCCTCTGTACCAAGTTCCTAGATATCATTCTAATTACTTTTGTCTCTCTCTTTGTAACTGTCAGCTGAATACTCAACCTTTGTGTTACTGTGAACCCAGTTCCTTTGATATGCACATTCCCTTTACTTTATAAGCTGTTTCCCACGATACCCCCCAACTCATATGTTTGCCCTCTCTGTCTGTTTGCCACTACCAATTTTTCTTGGTCTCCTACACCAATATATAATTTGACAGCTCTGTTTTTAAATGTCTGGCACATCTCTCGCTCTTTACCCCCTCCCACTTGCTACCTTGCCCGATCCACTCCCACCTATTCTATACCCCCTCATATACACCTGCCCTAGATTTGCTCAGTTTATATATTTCTACTGGCTACGCTAGATGCCTGAGGAAGGGCTCTGTGTGGCCCGGAAGCTTGCTTAATCTCACCAGCAACAGTTGGTCCAATGAAAGATATCATTCAAACCATTTGGGGTATTTTCAGACATGACGGTATTTCTGAACCGGGATTGTTCCCCGACCTCGGTCCGTGATGAGGCCGGCCTTCCTTCAGATGTGCCGGCCGTATCACTACTAGGAAACGGAGGGGGCGGAACCAGGGCAGGGCTGAGCGGCGTGCCATGGGGCCGCATGGCCCCGCCTCCCACAGCTGCCCGCCCTCAGGGAGACGGGTGGGCACAGCAGCCAATGAGGTGTGGTGAACATCTGGCAGGAATCAATCAGACGTTACGGGGATCACAGCCCCCCTATAGTATTCACTGTGGCTCAGTGGGGTTCACTGTGATCCCGTAATGTCTGAAAATACCCTTTGTCTCTCTAATGCCTCTTATTCCCAGGGCCGCATGGTCATTGCTTTTTCTTCACTGGCGGCAATGGGGAAATGCTGTGAACACAGGTCGCTGCTTACACCAAAGATTTTCACAGCTTTGTTTTTACGAGTAAATGCTGGAAGTTTTTTTCCCCACCTACAGCCCCCGCCCAAGTTGTTTTTCACTATCCAAGACAGTGACTTGGGTGGGAGTAGACGGGACGGCTTGAGGGTGGGTGGCCGAGTTCAGAGTTGGCCACTTGAAAGCAAACCTGGTAGACCACACTTGAGGTTTAAATTAAACAAGGGATCATAACTAATTAAGAATCTCTCTCAAGGGGTTATGATCTCGTTGCATGAGTGAGCCATCATTGAGAAGTGAGGACTTGTCAGGATTCTTGACTCTCGAGTGAACTGCACTCTTAGTGCAGAAATGAAAGAAAACTCAATTGTTAGGAGTTTCTAAGGACTTTATTGCCATTTTCCTTTCCGTTCTAGCGTAGAAAAGCATGCAAAAAATAGCATCTCTATTAATGGTACATATTTACAGTTTAATGGCCACGGGCCATTGCGATACCGAGTGCATATCCATCATGCTTGTATTGAAGAGCAGAATACATGTAAGATTGCGGTACCCCACACCGAATAGAGTAACAGACTGAAACACCGACATGGTACACAGCAGCAAATGTTATGGCAGAGGATGAAGGATTATATCCTGAAAGTGATCGTGCACTCGTCTTCATAGGGTGACCCTATTTCCCCATGTGGAAAAAGGGACATCGTTTCCCTTAGCGTAGCATGGATTTTCCTCTCANGTGGTGGTATCTTGCAAGTTCTGTCAGCATGACAAGTCCATAAAGCAAGGCATGTAGAGAGACGTTCTCAGTGGCTGCTCCACAGCTCTGGATTTCCCTTCCCCTGGTGGTTTCCCAATGTCTGATCCTGACTTTTTTCCTTTTCAAGACAATGCAAGACCTATTTAATTTGACCAGGCATTTGGCAGGCGAGGCTAGGGTCTGGGCAGTTCTTTCTTCCCCGTCGCAATCAGTGCAAGCTCTTTGTCTTTACCTTCAAAGCTTTTCATGGCCTTGCTCCCTGTTATCTTTCTGCACTTGCTCTTCTGCCACCATCCTCTAATGCCCCAGAACATCCTAGTACTTCCTGAACCATCGTTTGCCCCTTCTCTCATGCTACCTCCCAAGCTTGGAACGCCTTCCCTGAGCACATTCATTCTGTTAAACCAAACATTTCAATTTCCTTTCATCTGGAATGCTGTTTCCTATTACCCCCAACTCAAATGTTTGCTTTAGCTTAGTTCTCTATCTGCATTTACTATTACCTGTTTGTACGGATGGGACTCTCAGCAAAATTTTGGGTTTGGTCAATTTCGGTTTCGGTTCTCATGCGGTTTTTCAATGGGGGACAAACCACAATGTTAAAAATCCGGTACAAAAATCAATGCAAAAGATCTGATAGTACCAAATCTGAAAAAGAACCAAAATTTCAGATTAATCTGAATGGCCATTTTCGAGTACTTTCGGTTTTATCCGAAACCGAAATTCCCATCCCTACCTGTTTGTTACCTATTGTTAAGAAAGACCTAAATTTCTTCAGTCACTACAAAAATCTGTAAACTTTGACCCCTCAAAACAACAGACGTAACCAGGACCTATATTTCTCCAGCCACTACAAATATCTACTATACCTTACAGTCTACTGCATTTGTAATTTTTGTGATCCTCTGTACCAAGTTCCTAGATATCATTCTAATTACTTTTGTCTCTCTCTTTGTAACTGTCAGCTGAATACTCAACCTTTGTGTTACTGTGAACCCAGTTCCTTTGATATGCACATTCCCTTTACTTTATAAGCTGTTTCCCACGATACCCCCCAACTCATATGTTTGCCCTCTCTGTCTGTTTGCCACTACCAATTTTTCTTGGTCTCCTACACCAATATATAATTTGACAGCTCTGTTTTTAAATGTCTGGCACATCTCTCGCTCTTTACCCCCTCCCACTTGCTACCTTGCCCGATCCACTCCCACCTATTCTATACCCCCTCATATACACCTGCCCTAGATTTGCTCAGTTTATATATTTCTACTGGCTACGCTAGATGCCTGAGGAAGGGCTCTGTGTGGCCCGGAAGCTTGCTTAATCTCACCAGCAACAGTTGGTCCAATGAAAGATATCATTCAAACCATTTGGGGTATTTTCAGACATGACGGTATTTCTGAACCGGGATTGTTCCCCGACCTCGGTCCGTGATGAGGCCGGCCTTCCTTCAGATGTGCCGGCCGTATCACTACTAGGAAACGGAGGGGGCGGAACCAGGGCAGGGCTGAGCGGCGTGCCATGGGGCCGCATGGCCCCGCCTCCCACAGCTGCCCGCCCTCAGGGAGACGGGTGGGCACAGCAGCCAATGAGGTGTGGTGAACATCTGGCAGGAATCAATCAGACGTTACGGGGATCACAGCCCCCCTATAGTATTCACTGTGGCTCAGTGGGGTTCACTGTGATCCCGTAATGTCTGAAAATACCCTTTGTCTCTCTAATGCCTCTTATTCCCAGGGCCGCATGGTCATTGCTTTTTCTTCACTGGCGGCAATGGGGAAATGCTGTGAACACAGGTCGCTGCTTACACCAAAGATTTTCACAGCTTTGTTTTTACGAGTAAATGCTGGAAGTTTTTTTCCCCACCTACAGCCCCCGCCCAAGTTGTTTTTCACTATCCAAGACAGTGACTTGGGTGGGAGTAGACGGGACGGCTTGAGGGTGGGTGGCCGAGTTCAGAGTTGGCCACTTGAAAGCAAACCTGGTAGACCACACTTGAGGTTTAAATTAAACAAGGGATCATAACTAATTAAGAATCTCTCTCAAGGGGTTATGATCTCGTTGCATGAGTGAGCCATCATTGAGAAGTGAGGACTTGTCAGGATTCTTGACTCTCGAGTGAACTGCACTCTTAGTGCAGAAATGAAAGAAAACTCAATTGTTAGGAGTTTCTAAGGACTTTATTGCCATTTTCCTTTCCGTTCTAGCGTAGAAAAGCATGCAAAAAATAGCATCTCTATTAATGGTACATATTTACAGTTTAATGGCCACGGGCCATTGCGATACCGAGTGCATATCCATCATGCTTGTATTGAAGAGCAGAATACATGTAAGATTGCGGTACCCCACACCGAATAGAGTAACAGACTGAAACACCGACATGGTACACAGCAGCAAATGTTATGGCAGAGGATGAAGGATTATATCCTGAAAGTGATCGTGCACTCGTCTTCATAGGGTGACCCTATTTCCCCATGTGGAAAAAGGGACATCGTTTCCCTTAGCGTAGCATGGATTTTCCTCTCACGTGTGTACTTCTAATACCCTCAGGTATTCAATGCAATAATATACTTGAATTTAATGTTTAACGTGGCAGTCGTGTGTTGTGAAATGCAGCAAAACTTACCTTGGCGTTTTAAAATGAGTTCATAAAACACTTTCCATGGAGAAATGAAAATTAACTTGAATCAGAATGTATTTATTTATTTTTAATTTTATTTATTTTCCAATTTCTATCCTGCCCTTCCCAAATGGCTCAGGGTGGCTTAGAAAACCAATAAAACAGATAAAACAGCATGAAAACCCCCCAACCCTTCCCCTCCCCCTCCCTCACCTTCCCCCAACTCCCCCCAGGCCTCCAAAACCCTCCCCTCAACCCCCACCCACAACCTCCCAACCAACCTCTATCCCTACCACCACCTGCCAAACGCTTTTTTGGTAGTCATCTCCTCCTCCAAGCTATGTGACTCGGTCCCTCTCAGCTGAGGTCACGCCTGACCCCTCCCTGGCACAGACAGCACACCTCAGTGTGATGTCACTGCTTCTGGCTCCTTCGGTATTGGACCTGGCCCAACTCCACTTGGATCTCACCCGGCTTGGTCCCATCACCTGGTAAGGCTGGCTAACCCCTCCCAGTGTGGCTGTCCCTCCTGCTAGTGTCACATTGACGCCCGCCAATATAGAACAAAAGCCAATTTTGGGGGTGAAAAGTCAGGACAGCTGAGACAGGGGTGGAATAAAGGGTCTGTCCCTTTAAAAATGGACCATATGGTCACCCTGCTTCTTGGGGAAAGCGGCATTGCACCGCAGGGCATGCCTGAGCTTACCAAGACTTGTAAGGCAGGGAAGGCATAAAAATAATGGGAGAGAGAGAGAGGGGTGACATATCCTATGTGTGGTTGAATGTAGACATACCTCCCAACATTCCAAGCGTGCTTGGAGGGACAGAAGCTCTTGTGCTGATCATTCCACTCACTTAGTTTCTTGTCATTTCCTCATCTCCCTAGTGCCTCGCAAGTGCTTTTCCTGAAAGGCAATCAGGAAAGAGGTGCCCAAGACCTAGACACTGGCTTTTTTGTCTTTCTCCTGAAAGGGGAACTTTGACTCTATGAAAGAGGGAGAGTGGGATTCAGCCCCCGAAGGAGTCTCTCTCTCTCCCGAACAGGGGCAGTTGGGAGGTATATACAGAAGACAAGTCTCACCTTAACTTTGACTCCCCATGGTGTAGGATGCTCATGACATTAGGATTCGGGGCCAGCGCAGAGAATTTTGGCAAAGTTTGGGCAACCTGCATAGAGACCTTGTGGAATTTTTATTCATTTATTTCAATTTAGAAATGACACTAAGGACCGTACTCTGTGTCCCAGGAGTCCTACAGCAATCAAAACAAAAGGAGATCGTACTTGACCAACAACTTGTACAAAAGGTAATTGGTTTGCAGGATCACTGAAATAAATTTAGGGCCCCAGTACATTTTGGTAACTCAGGATCCACTCCCTCCATCCCAGCACCATTGCCTGGTGGCTGGCCAAGCCAATTTCAATCAGTCTTGAATTCCCCGTCTCTTTGCTTGAATTCAGGAGTTGAATTCATGAGCAAGTCCTGGGGATCATATTGGCCCTTTACTTGCAATTATTATTTTACCCATCATATTTGAATGCATATTAAGAAAGAAAATTACCGCGTGTTTTTTTTTAGGGAAGCCTCTGAACTTTGGGGGACCAGTGAAATTACCACCCTCTTGTCAGGCTTAATGGTTTATGTATGTAATGATGCCTCTGGAAAATGGCTCAAGTGTAGCCTAATGGTTCAGGTGTTGGACTTTGATCAGAAAGAGCAGCGTTCAAATAGCCACAAAATCACTGGGTGGCCTGGCCTAAGTCTCTCAGTCCCCCATCTATAAAATGAGAATAAGAATGACTTACCTGACACAGAGTTGTTGCAAGGGTGAACTAGATAAGGATTGTACATCACCGTCAATACTACTACTTAAAGCATTGTATATAAAATGGGATCCTCTTTGGAACTTATCACCTCTCCCTGCCAACGCTGATCTGAGCAGCCAATGTGGGCATGGAATAAAGGCAACTAGCCACAGTTGTCTGTGGTGCATGGCTGTGTGTCTGTCTGTAAATTGGTTTGCAGGTTGGAGTCTCAGCGTATGGTGCCGAGTCAGACTCAAGATGTAACTTTTTCCTGGACTTTGTGGATGATGGCGGAGAATGACTGGGGAGGGAGTAGCAAAGGGGACAAGTCCTGGTGGGGGTGAAAAGGACTCTCGTTCTAGTAGTGGGGGTGCTGGCTGGAGGATCTGTCCCTCCCCACACTCCGACCTGGTATTACTTCAACTGGCAGGAAGATAAATGTCTATCTGTAAAGAAGGGCTCTCTTCTCTCTCCCAGATACACAAGGCAGCATTATAAGCAAAGCAGATCCCCTTTGTCAGTGGCCATGACCCACAAGCCACTTATCCCAGAGTTGCTCCGTTGAAACCCACACCAACTCAGGGATAAGTGGCTTGTGGGTCATGGCCATCATCAAATGAGCCCTCTAGTCTGAGAATGAAAACTCTTCCACTGGAAATGCTGAAGTTACCAGCTAGGATCCCAGCACACGCTGTTAATCAATTCCCCGACTGCTTGTAACACGCCTGCAATGGCCCTTCTTGTTCAATGAAACTCCACCGAAGGACAGAGTAGCATAAGGGGCTGAAATTCCTAGGGGCGCTTTTCTCGATTCTACAGGCTACTATCCACACGTGCTGTGTCTGGAAGAATAGCCTCCTTTTTCTTGGCGGCAGCACGAGGCAGTCCCTTTTTCAGATTAAAAAACTAATCTGTGGAATTCCTCGCCAGAGGGTTGAAAAACGGGTACGCCCTTAAAGGATTGGTCCATAAATGGCTATTATTCTTTTTATTGAGATTGCTCTGGAAAATGTGTATCCGGCGCTGTACAAACAATCATTAGACACAGCTCCCCATTGGTCAAGGAAACCTTTGGCTGTCGGGAGCTAGGAGTGAACGGCAGGGAATGGATCACTCCATTACGACCTGTTGTGCACTTCTCTGAAGCAACCAAAAGTGGTCACTGTAGGAGACAGGATGCTGGGCTAGATGGATCATTGGCCTCACCCAGTGTGGCAGTTCTTATGTTTTTCTCTTCTGCAACTTAGTGCTAAGAATTCTCATCTTTTAAACCGTTTTCTTTAGCACCGAGAACCAGCAAACGTGCACTAACCCTAGGGCAGCCAATGCCTGCCCCCCGCTTTCCCATTTTAGAATAATGGTGGCTTGCAGAGAGAGAAGCGTGTGCGCGCAACTGGGTAGGATATTAAGGAACAGAAAGTTGCAATGATTGGGGAGCATACGTTTGACTGAAAGGTCATCGAATTTGTGCTCCAAAAATCAATCCCACCTGTTTCACTTGCCTTCCCACATGGGGAAAAACTCCACCTGAAACTGATTTGCCCAAGACCACTTTTACACGAGGCGCTGAAAACACGCCTCCAAAGATAGGCAGGGAGAGAAACCTACGCGGCGTGTGCATTTAGACGTTGCTCCCATTTTAAGCAGCGGCCACCGAGAACAAGCTTAGGTTTGGAGAAGCGGCAATGTAAAACCCTTTGGGGGTGTGTGTTTTATGCCGCTGTTTAAAATGGGAGCAACGTCACTTCCAGTAGCGCGGGGGAATGTCTAAACACACACACACACACACACCTGTACACGCACAGGTTTCTTTGGAGGGGCTTTTTCAGCGCCTCATGTAAAAGCGGTCTGAGTAAGGAAAACAGGACCAAGTCTTGATTGTTTATGGTTGGCTTTCAGGACAGGGGTATACTATTACAGGGGGAGGAGTGCACCCTTATAAAGTATTTGTCAGGAAACCCTGTACTGAACCCAATCACGATCCGGTTATATGGCAGGGGTGGAGACCCTCTGCTCCTGCAGCTGGTTTTTAGTTGGAACCTTCCCAGTGCCTAGATCTGGCCCCTGTATCCCGTTCCTCTCCTCAAGTACTGAAGGAGTCAGCTCATGATCAGGGAACAGAGATGAGGGCATGCATACAAGGACAGGGCACAGATCCATGGCCCAGTTCCTCCTCTTCTGAGTGCACCCCTTAAGCACCCCCTGCCCCCAATTTTTACATGGCTTTTCTTGCAGCTTGTACTAATTTTCAAAAGGGCCCTTGGGAGGGGAAAAGGTTCCCCATCTGCATTATACAAGAAGGAGCTAGAACTAAGATAAGTCAGATACTTTTACCCTTGGATTAAGTCCTCTTGGGAGATCTGATTCAGAGATGTCCTGAGCAACATGAACTCCTACTGTGGTCAATGAACACACAGCACCTTCTAGGCAGCCAGTACTGGCCCAAAAATATATGCAGCTTACATACAAAATACTGAAATAAGTAACAGATATTTTATATATTGGAGATCTTTTACTGACTCGTCTATGAACTAATGTGTAATGACTCCCTTTGGCATGTGACAGTACCTGCATCTGTGTAGCCTGTATACAAGTATAATGTGCCATGCTAATACAAAAACACACACACACTACACTTCATTTTGGTCTATGACTACTAGTACTCAGCACCTTACACAGGACTGGGCTGTTGAGATTTCCTGTCCAAATTATCATTGATTGCACTAACAAGAGAAGCATGCAATCGAGCAGGATAGGACACAGAGACATAAAAGGACCTATAAACCGATTTTGTGTAGCCCCGGCAGTTTCATCTGGAATGCTCCGATGTCACTTGAAGTCACACAGAATTATTCTAGCTGCTGCAGGGAGTAGTTAGCTCTGCACGTTCATGTTATGAAGGAGTCAGTGGGGCACAAATAAACAGACCATAGCCCGCACGAGACCCACTCAGGGGCTTCATGCGGCAAACCCAATACATGGCACACAGGCAGGTGCCCTGCTCTGCCCCACCCGTGACTCACAGTTGCAGGGAATTCTGGGTCCAAGAAGGACCCCCCCCCTCTGCAGTTTGCTTCCTGTACCCTAACACCCCCCTTTTGGAGTGCCGGGTTTGAGCACTCCAACGTGAAACGAAAGAGTAGAAGTCCCAGGGACCGTGAGAGCGGCGAGCTGTTCCAGCCATGGAGACTGTGCACAGCCGAATCGACAGGGGCAGACACGTGGGTAAACATTGGCCTGGATTGGCCCACATGGTGGGCCTGTGATGCCCCAGGACTCCGCGGCGGCTCCATGGTGCTTGGGAGCGTGCATCTCGTGGGCCGCCTAATAAACAGGCAGCGAACACAGGCTCAACACCCTCCTGGTGGGGGCTATTGTCTCATTTATACACACCGTTGCAGAGGCCAAAATCTGGTCTTCAAGCTATGCATTCTCCACAGTGCTCATGCATGATGCAGACTGTGCTGTACATAATCTATTTCACGAAGCAGATCTCTCATCGTGACCTACCCTCCTTTCTGGCTGGGTCCAGCAGAAGGCCCGGCATCTATTACTACATGGGGTTTGGGTTCTGTTTTCTTGACTCTCAGTCCACACCGTCCTGCAGAAATTATGAAAAAGTAAGACTGCAACTGCAGTAAGATTTACTGGCACAGTTTTTGCTGGGACGATCTATGGAGCAGCGAAATTCCTCTCACAAAATCCATCGCAACCAACACGGCACAGGGTTATTTTTTTCATACCTAATAACGAAAGAGTATTCTTCTCACTTTCTTCTTGTCCTTGTTGCTAGGAATCTCACCGTTCTGTCTCTTATCAGAGCTGTTCAAGGCCAGGAACATTGCTTGCACTATATAAATAATTCTCAGTTCAAGAAACCAGTTTGAGAGGAGTTAAGGCTCTTACGAATTCAGCCAGCTTCCCAAAAGCATGGAAATTGGTTAAGGGGAGTGGTCCCACATTTGCCTCTGCAGGTTGGGGGCAATACTGAAGCTGGGGACAGCAAGCTCCACCCACCCCAATATTATGGGTATTTTCAAATCGAGGCAGGGGTGCGCAACTCCGGAGCAAGTCTGGGGATGCACCCCTGCATCTGCCTGCTTGCAGCAGTGTCTGGGTCCATTTTATCAGACCTGGCAGCTGCTGGCACCCACGGTCCACCTGCACAGCACCCCTCCCCCACAGCATGGCCTGCAACGCTATGTCATTATTATTATAAACATTTATATAGCGCCGGCTGGTTATGTACCTGGCACTGTACAGAACATTGCAGGGGAACCCCCGGCCAAGAGTATGGCTGTAGCCCGTCCCGCACCTCTGTCCCATCCATAGCGTGCAATAAATTCCCCTGGCATTCATACAAAAATTGAATGCAATAAACTCCCCTTGGGTGCAATAAAACTCCCCATGACTCACATCTGTACAATAGCCTGCAATAAACTCCCCTTGACTGCAATAAACTCCCCTTAACTCACATCCATACAATAAATACCACTCAGCCTGCAATAAATAGGTCTGTAAAACAGTAGCCTTCACGAAAGCTCACGTTCAATAGTCTGTTAGTGAAACAGACAGCAGACACCACTTTTCTTACTCTTCCCATTTGCCAAAATGGGCACTTCAAAACATCAGAACTTCAAAACTATATAACAAACTTTAAAAAACTAAAAACATGAAATCAGTTCAAGCCACACTTCAATTTCTGAGCACTGCTAGATTTCTTAATACTGCTCCCAGAACTAAGTCCTCATGAGCAAAAAGAAATTGTATAGTGGGGAAAACGTCATTCTTCCTCCAAAATTCTAATGTCTGTAACTTTCTTGTTTTTCATCTGATATTCCTAAAGTTTGGAAATATTCTACCCCTCACCCAAGCAATCCTCCCTACCAAATTTCACAGTGATAGAAGAAATCATCCCGATTTTATAAATGAATAGAATGATCATGATTTTAACACAGTGATGCAGCCACCTTAACTAACTATACAGCCGTTCATGCAGCTCTCTAATCTTTTCCTGTATTTTAGTGGCAAGGCACTATTGCCCCAAGCGACGCTAACACCCATCTAAACTGGCAGTAAATTTCACTCTGATAAGATGACAGAAGCAGAACGTTACTCCACTGCCCTTCACTCCAGACGTGCTGAGAGTTATTAAGCTTCTTTTGATGCTGGGATGATTTTTCACTCTTTGAACCGTGTGTAGATTTTCAGATTGCTTTGTGATGGAATTAGGTTGCTTTCTTGAGAGGCAAAGCAAGTGACATCTGCTGCCAGCAGATTAGCTGGAGAAAGCCAGGTATGCGTGTCAAAATTTCTACTGCCGATTTTGCAGACAGATTAGTAAATTGGTGACTTCTTTTATAAAAGAAACCATGCAAAATTTCCTTATACTCTTTGGGAAGTGTTCAAAAATCTTTAAAATTTTAAAGGAAAATACACATCATACAATTGGGATAAGAAGCCTCTTAAAAAAATAGACCAATTTTACATTTTAAGAGCACAATCCTTAGTCCACTGAAATCAAGGGGAGTTTAGCTATTGACTTTAAGAGAGTCAAAATTGTGTTATGAGTCAATGTGGCCTATCTAAAGTTCTGTGGAGTAAATCTAGTCCTTGGAACAATTTCATAAGGCCAGTAATCCATCCTTTGGGGTTCTTGGTTTTGTTTTTTAATGTAGAAATACTGTCATAATATTATTATTACATATTTATATAGCACAAGCAATATACCTGGTAATTTACAATCATCAATTATAGACAGGCCCATTAAAAATGATCATCATTTGTAAGAGAATGATTTAAGAATGAATGTTTTAAAGCAGGGGCAGGGAACTTTCACCCCACTGAGGGCCGGATTTATGCTCCGACAGGGCTGGCGCATCCAGGGATGTAGCTACCTACATAGGGGGAGTGGCCACCAGCCTGGAAGTGCTCTGTGGCCATCCGGTGTCCTACAGTGCGCGGGATGGTGGGCCACAGGGCATGGGGGTAGGGAGGAATACCCGTTTTAAAGGCAAACAACATGTAGATGGCAGATCTCAGTTTGTCTATAATTTAGTTAGAGAGAGAGAGAGAGAGAGAGAGAGAGCGCGCGGTTGCTGTGTTGGTCCCAACTACAAAACACAAGAGATAAAAGAAATTAAGAGGATGACTTTTATTGGACCAACTCTGGTTGAGATTCTGCATGTTTATGAGCTACAGTGAGCCCTTCCCCAGGCAGGCAAAAACAAGAACCACAACGTAAGCAAAATAGATTGAGAACATAGTTCTGATTTTCAGACAGCTGAGGAAGGGCTCTGAAAGTTTGCATACTCTCAGCAACAGAAGTTGGTCTAAGTAAACAGAATCATCTAAATTACTTTGCCTCCCTGCTGTCTGCAATTTTAAGACTGACATTTACAAAAATTGATTTTTCTTGTGATAGAAATGATGTCTGTTTTTAAAGTTTGGCCCACTGACACATTTTATAACTGTTCATGAAAGACAAAGAAAACAGACCTTTAAGTCCAAGGCTGAAGAATTTCCAGTTTGAAGACAGAAAGTGACATCCTGGCTTCATGGGGGTCAATGGGAATTTTACTAGTGGCTCCAATGGAGTCAGAATGCCACCTACAGTTACTTGGCTTGAATTTTATATTAGATTTGCATTTGTTGCTGCAACATGTAGCTTGTTCCTGGAAATGATGGAGGAAGTTTCCAAAACCAAGCATTCATGACTGAACTAGGCGCCATTAACAGAGCCTACAGCAGGAGTGAGGAATCTCAGGCCTTGGGGCCAAATGTGCTCCACGGCTAGTTTTTATTTAGTCCCTTCTCAGCTCCTGGATCCATCCCCTGGATCCATTTCCTTCCCCCAAGCACTGAAAGAGTAAGCTCTGGGAAAGGAAACATGCACTCAAGGATAGGGAACAGATTCAAGATCTGGAGCCTCCTCTTCTCCAGCACATCCCTTAAGCATCCCTGCCAACAACTTCTATGCAGTCCTTAAAGCTTGTACTAATTTTCAAACTGACCCTTGAAAGGGAAAAGGTCCCCACCCCATGGCTTAACACGGAAGATATTAAGGAGCCAGTGTAGCCTAATGAACAAGGCGTTGGACCTGAAAGACCAGAGTTAAAATTCCACCTTACCTACAAACTCAGTGGTTGACTGTGGGCAAGTCACTATTTCTTCATAGGCTACTTCTCCATCTGTAAATTGGGACTAATAATAACCTACCTTACAGGGTTGTTGGGAGGGTGAATTAGATAATAATTCTGAGCACAGAAAGTGCTATAAAAAGGGTTGCTAAAATTGGATGCGATTAATTTTATTTCCATCCCATCTTCAAGATTTTCTGTGGCGCTTGCTAATCCCTCAAGTCCTACTAGAGATACTCCCTTCCATGATTAAGGCCAGTCACCAGTAAATGGTAGTTGGGTAAAAAATAATACTAATACTAATAATAATTTAAAAAAAATTAGAACCAACAGGGTATAATTAAAATCCTCTTATTGTGAACCTACTGTAGGACCCGAGGAGACAGAATTAGATAATCTTACAGGAGGAGAAACCCATTACCTAGTATTTACAGATCAGAAAGCACAACACAAAGGCCTGTTCAGCCTTACACAATCAAATCACAGCCCTTTGAGAACAGTGTGCTCCGAAAGTGAGTGTCTGCTATGCGCCGAACCATCACGTTCAGTGGCGTAACACAGTCCAACATTGCCAAGCTCGCCATCACCGGATGTGTTGTGTACATCCTATGTTTTTAACAACCTGACTAATGTGACCCAACATAGTAAACAGGATCAATATCATGCACAGCTTAATAAAAATGGTGACGCCCAAGGTTAGCACAGAATGGAAGATCTCATCCTACTTCCACTGGAGCCAATGGGAGTTTTGCCACTGGTTTCAATGGCAACAGGACTGTGGCCCTAATGAACTTATGGGTAATAAACAAAGTCCCTTTTGGATAGGAGACCTGGCTACTGCATATCATTTTCTTCTTTTTTTAGGTCCTGGTACCTTGAATAGCAAATGCAAAAAGCTGAGAAACACCTTGATGGCAAGTGCCCTATTGGAGAAATCTTTGTTCTGTGAGTGATAAATAAAAGCACATTCATTGGTCAAGTTATCAGATTACGGCGACCGCACACAGCACAGGTTGAAGCACTAACGGAGAATGAGGCACGTGGCGGATACACACAGACAGTTGAACAAACGTGGACATCCAGCAATAGGAGGCAGCATTCCATGAGTTGGCCATTTCCAGATGATTTGCGCTATTTGTTCCCACTGCTAGTTCCTCCACTCTCTTCTTTTCCGTCTCTTGTTCTCTTCACAGGTTCCAAACTTTGGTTTATGAGAGCAGCACATGTGCAACACAACACCACAATGGTTACAGGAGCAGCAGCGGAATGACCAGTCTGGGACATGCATACAGCTTCACGAAACAACCTCGTCTTCATCCACATCCGGCAAGTCAGGGTCTTTAGCTCCTTCTCGGCTCCCTTGCTTTCTGCAGGAACAAACCAAGGGGGGGAAAAAAAAAATTAAAATCAATGGTTGACAAGATTTTAGGCTTAATCGCGACACCCACCCCCTTTGCGAATTCACCGCTTATTCCTTGGTCCACGTTTGCATTGTCCTGCAGCAATAGGTTCACACGGCAGCTGATTTCCCTGGCTCACCTCTTGAATCAGGTGGCAGAGAACAAGGGATCATCAGTGGGCACAGGAAGTGGCAAGGAGTTCACACAATACTCAGAATGGGAGTTTGTACCACTACTAGAACTGAAATCTGCATGGATATTTATAACTGCTGGATTTCCAATAGCCAAACCGCATCAACAACAATCAGTTGCAACACAGTAACCGTTTATTAACTGATGGTTTAATTCTGCATTACTATTTTCCTGCTCTGCATCGTTTGCCACATTGCTCATTGGCGTCTGCCTGTCCATTCTGCAGCTAGTTCCATTTCCTTTCCTATTTACCCTGGACACTGGAGGCTGGAGTTAAACCCCGACCTTCGCTATAAACACAATGAATGGCCTTGGGCAAGTTACTCTCTCTCCCTAGGTGACTTCATCATCTGTAAAATGGGACTAATAATGACCTACTTCGCAGGGTTCTTGGGAGGGTGAATTAGATACGGACTGTAAAGCATTATGAACACTGAAAATGCTATAGAAATGTTGAATAAAACTGAAAGTGATTAATTTTATTTTCATCCCATCGTCAAAATTTTCTCTCTCTCTTGCTTTATCCTGCAAGTTCTATTAGGAAGACTCCTTTTCAGTAAGATCTCCCAATGAAGGCCGTTCACCAGCAAATGGGAGCTGAGTAAAAAAATAAAACCTACACAGTAAAATTAAATTCCTCTTATTGTGAACCTACTATAGGACACGAGGAGACAGTATTGGATAGTCTTAAAACACATTACCTACGTTTACAGATAAGAAAGCACAACACTAAGGGTGAAAGCAGACACAACGCTAACTCCACTTTAACATTTCTTATGCATTTTGCAGGGCTGTATCAGTGCCCTCTGCAGCCCTGAAACATGAATAAGAAATGTTAAAGTGGAGTTAGCGTTATGTTTGTTTTCACCCTGTCTTGTTCAGCTCTATGCAATCGAATCACAGCCCTTTGAGAACAGTGTGTTCTGAAAGTGAGTCTCCAGAGTGTGCTGAGCCATCATGTTCATCCAAACATTTCCAGGCTCGCCACAGATGGCGGGGGATGCCATGTATATCCTATGTTTCTAAAGACTCTGGTTTCAAGTTTAACTTGGTTTTCTATTGGGTACCTGGTTCAGCTCTGTTGGATGCACCTCTGCTGTTGGTCAAGGAACAGCCACCTCAGGGCAAGCTGGGTGAAGGAGCAAACCACGACGTTGCAGGAAAGTAGGTGAGAGGAGTCATGGAAGGGAGACGCCGGAGCCGAATCAGTGACTGGAGAGGTGATGGCCAGGACGAGGATGGGGGGGTGGTCCAGGTCAAATTGACTCCTGTTCATCAGGAGGCGCCAGCGCGTCTTCAGGAGCCCGAAGGCCCACTCCACCATGCTGTGTGCAGACGACAGGCGCTCATTGAACACTACAGGAGGTGGTCAGGGTTGCGCACCACCAAATAGGCCCGCATGAGCCATGGGCTGAGCGGGTACGCGGGGTCCCCTATCACAACAGGGGCCATGGGAATCCCCGCTATCATGCGGTACAGGTTGGGGGCGATCTCCCCGTCTAACATGTGTGCATAGAAGGGGGAGGCACGCAGGAGACGTGCGTCGTGGCTCCGCCCCGACCGGCCTGTGTACACATCTATAAACAGGCCCCTATAATCCACCATGGTCTGCAGACTGATGGAGAAGACCTGTTTTCAGTTAATGTAGTCAATCTTTGCATGAGGGGGTCGTATGATGGGGATGTGGGTGCTGTCAATGGCCCCGATGCAATGAGGGAACCCCATTTCCTCGAACACACTCATCACCTCCTTGGGGTCACGGAGCTGGATGATCCACTCCAAGAGGAACTCCACAAGCAGGTCACACACATCATGGAGGGCCCTGTTCATGGAGGCGGTGCCCACCCTGGACTGCTCCCCCACGCTCCTACAGGAATTGGGGGTGGCCAGCCACCCACCGCCATGGCCACGTGCAACCCTGGTGGCAGCGGGAAGTGCACGTTCGTCTCCTGCCTCCGGAGGTGGGGGTTGAGGAGCTCCCCCAAGCGGGTCAGGAGGGAGCGGAGCATCCGGAAGTGGTCCAACCATTCCGTCCGTCCAGGTGGCCAACATGTTCTCCCACCAGTCGCTGGTGCGGGAGCGCAACCAGTGCCATTGCAGGGTCGTCAGGGTCACGCGGCGGGTACACATTGAGGGTCCATCAGGCCAAGATGAGCTGGCCTTGCTGGGATACCACGGAGTCCAACAGAGCACGGCGTTGGACGGCTGCCCGCCTCACCCATCGCATGATCGCCGCCCTCCTGAGGTTTGCTGCCCTCCGCCGCCGTGCCCCCAGGAGGACAGAACCTCGACCCAGCAGGTGGAGCAGGGCTATCTGCTGTAGCAGCATGCGCAGCAGCAGGAGGGCTGTGCCCAGGAGGTGCAGCAGCACGTCCCTGGGCTGTGGGTACTCGTCCCCCGGCAGCATGGTTCCGCAGCTCCCCACTCCCAGCCACCCCCCGCTGGCACGTGCCCTGGCCGCAGCACGCTCCGCTGTGTGGCCTGTGCCCACGGCCCACTCTCCCCTGGTATCGCAGGTGCTCCTCTGTGTCCACCCAGCTCGGGGTCGCCGTTCTCTGTTTGCTGCTCAACCCTGTGCTACAGCCCCTCCGCCCCACGCCTGACTGCCTACATCGGGTCGCTTATGTACTGTGTAGCCCGATGAGGGCAGCGCACCGATTGGCGCTGCACTGGGGGTGTGCTGGGGATGCCACCGGTTGTCGGGCCCGGCTGATCATCCCCGCGAGTGCGCCGGCCTCATGCCCGCCGGGGGGGGGATGGGACTGCGCGCACCCCAGGATACTGCTGCCTCCACACCCGCACTACGGTCCCCCCTGCCATGGTCCACCTTTGCATGCTGCAGCTGTGCGCGGTGTGGATACAATGCCTGGCTCGGCTCCTTGGTCTGGCGCAGGGCCCGGCCGTAGCCTCCCTCATCTCTCGTCACCTGTGCTGCATCCCTTCTGTCCTGTGTGTGGGTTGCGGCACCCCGGCCCCAGCGGGCTGGCCTATCTCTGGCATGCAAGACCACCTGTGGGCAAAGGTAGCCACTGCAGCCCTCCGTCTCCTGCCTGTTGCTTCGCCGGAGCGGGCCCTGCTCCTGCCATGGCCGGTCGTTCTGCAGGGCCCTCAGCCAGGGATGTACAGGAGGGGTGGTCGCCCTGTGCAGACATGCTGTTGGCGGCCCTCTGGCGGCCCTCCAGCTCCGTGACCCCAAGGAGGTGATGAGTGTGTTCGAGGAAATGGGGTTCCCTCTGCCTTCAAACATGCCACTGTCTCCCCCATCCTCAAAAAGCCTACCCTGGACCCTTCCGATCCCTCTAGTTACCGGCCGGTCTCCCTCCTTCCCTTTGCTTCAAAGCTCCTGGAACGTGTCGTCTACTCCCGCTGCCTGAACCTCCTCTCGGCCAACTCCTCCCTCGACCCTCTCCAGTCCGGCTTCCGCCCCCTCCACTCTACTGAAACTGCCCTGGCCAAGATCGCCAATGATCTACTTGTCGCTAAATCGAAGCGCCACTACTCCGTCCTTGTCCTCCTTGACCTCTCCGCTGCCTTTGACACTGTCGACCACTCGCTCCTCTTGGACTCGCTTTACTCTTTGGGCTTCCGTGGCTCTGTCTTTGACTGGTTCTCCTCCTACCTCTCTGACCGCTCCTTCAATGTCTCCCTCCCCGAGTCGACCTCCCCCTCCCTTCCCCTCTCGGTTGGGGTTCCCCAAGGTTCTGTCCTTGGCCCTCTCCTCTTCTCTATCTACACCCGGTCCCTTGGTGAAATTATTGCCTCCCACGGGTTCCAATACCATCTCTATGCTGATGACACCCAACTCTATCTCTCTACCCCCTCTCTCTCCTCCTCTGTCCGCTCACGCCTCGTCGACTGCCTCTCTGATATCTCCGCCTGGATGTCCCGACGCCAACTCAAACTGAACATGGCCAAGACTGAACTCCTCATTTTTCCTCCCTCCCCCTCCTCTCCCTCTGACCTGACCGTCTGCATTGATGGGGTCACCATCCGTCCTGTTCTCCGTGCCCGCAGCTTGGGCTTCATTTTTGACACGCACCTCTCCTTTAAACCTTACATTGACTCTGTGGCCAAATCCTGCCGATTCGCTCTCCTCAACATTGCCCGCATTCGCCCCTTTCTATCTGTCTCCTCGGCCAAAATCCTTGTTCATGCCATGGTTATCTCTCGCCTCGACTACTGCAACCTCCTCCTTGCTGGCCTCCCTCGCTCCCACCTGTCCCCCCTTGTGGCGATCCAAAACTCTGCCGCCAAGGTCATTCACTCTGCCCGTCGCTTCGACCATGTGACGCCTCTCCTCCTCTCCCTTCACTGGCTCCCCCTTCCTGAACGTATCCTGTTCAAACTCCTGGTTTTCACGTTCAAATCGCTCCATGACCAAGCTCCCCCTTACCTCTCGGACCTAATCGCCCTACGCGCTCCTGCGCGCGCTCTCCGCTCTTCCGCTGTCCCCTCCCTCGCTCTCCCTCGCTTCTCCTGCTCGCCCAACCGCCTTCGTCCCTTCTCCCTCGCTGCCCCGCATGCCTGGAACTCCCTCCCTGCCGACGTCCGCCTCGCCTCCTCCCTCCGCTCCTTCAAATCCCTCCTCAAGACCCACCTTTTCCATGCTGCCTTTCCCAATGCCCTCTAGTCTTTCCCCTTGCTCTTACTGTCAGCCCTCCTCTGCTGACTGCTGCTACCGACCACCTTGTAACCAAGCCAAGTACACGCACCTGAGACTTCGCATCCGCCTGAATGTTTGTTTGTCTTCTCCCATGTCTCTCCCGCTGTCCCCTCTCCTTGTCTCCCCCTCCTTGTCTTTTAGATTGTAAGCCACAGGTAGGGACCGCAGCTGATTATATGTTCTGTACAGCGCCAGGTTGTTACTGGCGCTTTATAAATGTTTAATAATAATAATAATAATAATAACCCCGACATTCAGCTGTTGGTGGGCGACCCCCTGTCGGTGGAGGATGGCTTTCGGCTCCTATCACAGTACATGTGAACGATGGGTCACCAGGTCGGTGCCCCAGCGTGCTGGGGCCGTTCCCTTGAGCTTGGCTTTGCCCCCCTGTGCCAACCTCCTTGTGGGGCACCTGCCTGCCGTTGTCATGCCGTGGACTGCTGCGGAGTTAACGGCGGCTCGCCTGCTGACAGAGCAACTTGGGTTCGGCCTCGCCTTGCTGTCCGGGGGTCCTCATGTTGCTGCCCTGTACACCGGCAGCCTCCTGCATGCCCGCGGCATCCCACGCGCACCCTCGGATGTGGGGACCCTCCCATGGGACCTGGGCTTGCTGTCCGTGTAAAAACGGCCTAATTTGGAATCTCCTGCCCAGGGCCAGTTTTACACATTTTGTCACTTTAGGCAAAATAAGAAAATGTGCTGCATCCTAGCACAATATGAATCATTGTATCAATAATAATTAGTAGAAAAAAACAACCAAGAGCTTATAAAAGACTCCCTATTTTTAAAAAAAAAACAGACTACAGGCTTTTAAACTTTCATTTCTCCCACGAGCAAGCGCATAACTCCATATAAGCCCTGATCTCTGGCTAAGTCAGAGCACATCTGAGCTACCATGGAATAGCAGCTGCTAATGTCCAGAGCCGTTAAATTAATTTTTAAGGCTTTGATCTTGAGAGGTACTGAACACTCTCCATTCCTAGAGTAATTAACCTTGCTCAAGAAGCTCAGTAAGTCAGACTAAATTGAAAGCAGCTTCCAATTTCTGCCTACCCTGATAGCGTCTCCCTCCCAATCTAGACTGCTCTTAAATTTCCATTACAGATTGGGAAGATTAAGAGACTTTGTTAGGCTACTTGGGTCATGAAATCTGGGCAGGGGAATATTTTTTTTTGAACAGGACACCCATCCCATATCATTTGACTCGACGCTGTGTGGTACCCCCCCCCCCCCTCCACAATCTTATGGTTTAGAAACGGGAGAGGGGAAAAAATAGGCTGGCGCTGAGCATAATGCTCTCTTCAAGTGCGCCGTCACAGCCTTAGCGATAAGCCTGAGCTTGAATACAGACGGCTGATCTTTTCCCAATAGACTCTGCAGCCTGACTGAGATGTTGAGTTACAGATGAGTGCAAAAGTCTCCAGCAGCTGATACGATTTAATTCAGAGACTGTCATCGCCTTCTTTAAATGATTTATAGACTTGAGCGGGAAAGGAAGTTTCATTATCAGATATAAGTGTAAGCAGGTCTGTGCGGTGGGATATCGGTAAGCCTGATTTAACTGCCGATGCTGCCTCACTAGTTATGTAGGCGCAGCTGTCATTTTGTTCTATTTGCTACTGCCGGCACCTTAACGCATCCGATTAAATGTCTTCCTGACTGATACCAGTCTGTACCCCTTGTCTTAGCATTAAAGGTGACATCGTCCATTAGATGTGGAATAGGCACAGTGCAGCATGAACTGGCAGAATGTTCCAACAATACTTATTCTCTTCTCTAACTGGCTGGAGCAGTCAGAGTTGTTCTTTGCATTTTTCCCCCCCTTCATGACCCCATTTTTGAGACTTGCATATATATAATTCCAGGACTCCAGACAACATCAAAGACATGCAAAGTATATTGGACACTGATTGGGGTCACAACCCCTCCTCAACACCCTTGGCTGGCTCCCTCTCCTGCTTTGCACCTAGCACAGACTCCTCAGCCCCATCCTTCACATCTCTCCATGGCCTTGAGCCTCCCTAACGTTCTGCTCTCATTTCTTGCTACATTCCCACCTGAGAACTTCACTTCTCCCCTTCCACCACCCTTGCCCGCCCCAGTCCCCTGCTCCATAAGGCATCTTTGCCCCTTTCCCCATGCTACCTTCTATGCCTGGAACTCCCTCCCCAAACACATTTGTCCTGCTCCCTTCCTCCGAACCTTCAAATCCCACCTGAAAAAGCTACGTCTTCCATGAGGCTGTCCCTAGTTCCTCACCTCCAGAGACTGCATAGCATCCAAAACACAGGAACAAGGTAATGGTGCCACTTTACTTGGCACTAATGAGACCTCCCTTGGAATATTGTGGTTTTTTATTTAGCCTGCATGGATTTCAAAGGCAGGTGGGCCCCATAAAAGTTCACAGCCAAAGCCACAAACTCAAATTGTCTGAGTTTCTGACAATCAGAATATTTAAAGCCCAGCTCTAGAAGTCCTCAGAGGAAACCTCTAAAACGTCAAAGTTCCCTATGACTTCAGTGGGAATTAGAAGAATTCTGGTGCAGAACATGGCAATCTGCTTTCTCTCTAGTCGGTCACCAGGAGCACCTTTCATCAGCGCTCCAGAGTCTGGCCTGGCTACTAACAGCTTCAGGGCATAATTCAAGCTTTCGTTTTGGACCTAGAAAGCCCTAAACGGTTTGGGCTCCATATTGGTGAAAGACGATCTCCTCCTTATTTCCTCTTGCAGTTTCTGAGATCAAAGGTCAGAGGAGACATGAAGGGAATGTGCTCAGGGAGGCATTCCACAATTATGGGACTCCAAGAGCTTAGCCCAAGCCTTCTCATCTTCTGGAGGCAATGCAAGCCTTTTCTATTCAGCCAGGCATTGGATAGGGTTTTGAGAGATTTTGGGGTGGGGTGGGATTTTAATTGGTTTTCTTTGTGTACCTTAAAATATATTTTTATGTATTGTAAACCATCCTGAGCCCTTGGGATACAGTGGGCTAAAAAAAAACCCTAAATAAATAAATGAGGAAAGAACCTTTAAACAGTACAGCAGTGGGGGGGGAACCCCCCTCTAATTTATATTAAAACTCTCTCTCAAATTGATACCAGCCTTGTATGCCACGATGCAGCTGGGAGGGGAAGTGTCCTTTGGGCTTTTATTCTTCTCCATTTGCTTTTTTGCGTGTGTGCAAAACCTTTCCCATCTCTTCACGCTCACCAGCAGGCGGTGTCAGAGGCTTAATCCATCTCTTTATCTCGCCGTGATAAATGAGCTCCTGAGCAAACAATTGTCTCCATCATAATGGCATGGGCTCACAACGGAATTTACACACATGATTCACTCCTCAGCGTTCATCCGAAACTGGATTTCTCGGATTTTTGGTACAATGTCGAACTAGCTGTGCACAGTGGAATTCGTAGAAACTTTTATTATTATTATTATTATTAAAGGAAAGGCCATCAGTGGTTCAGGTTAGGAACACTGTTTTTGGTTTAATTGGACAGCACAGCTATGGAATTTATCCCCAATGTTGAAAAAGTCGCATGCTTCTGCTTTTAAAGAACTCCAGGCTTACATGGAGTGAGCTAGCGGAACGGTCACAATGGAGTCCCTGGGAGGTTTTGTTCATAAAAGAGTTGCCACCGCAGCGCTTGGAGCAGGACAATTGGCAGAGTCCGCACGTGCCTGGCTGCTGTGTGTGTTTGGCTTTAGTCATATCTATTGGGGTTGAAACCAGTACTCAAAATACATTGAATACTCCGTGCATTTGAAATCTGCATGAGAATCTTGCAATCAAGTTCCCAAGGAAGCTCCCACTTGTTTGCAGTTCTCTGACAAACCTCTTCTCTCTCTCTTCTCTTCTCTCTTCACTGGCTCCCCCTTCCTGAACGTATCCTGTTTAAACTCCTGGTATTCACGTTCAAAACGCTCCAAGACCAAGCTCCCTCTTACCTCTCGGACCTAATCTCCCTACGCACTCCTGCACGCGCTCTCCGCTCCTCCTCTGTCCCCTCCCTCACTCTCCCTCGTTTCTCCTGCTCACCTAACCGCCTTCGTCCCTTCTCCCTCGCTGCCCCCCATGCCTGGAACTCCCTCCCTACCCACATCCGCCTTGCCCCCTCCCTCCGCTCCTTCAAATCCCTCCTCAAGACCCACTTTTTCCTCACTGCCTTTCCCAATGCCCGCTAGTCGTTTCCCCATATACCTACTGTCTGCCCTCCTCTGCAGACTGCTGCAACCAACCTGATTGTAACCAAACCAAGCACACGCACCGGAGACTTCGCATCCGCTTGAATGTTTGTTGGTCTTCTCCCGTCTCTCCCACTGTCCCCACTCCCTGTCTCCCCCTCCTTGTCTTTTAGACTGTAAGCCACAGGCAGGGACCGCGTCTGATTGTATTTTCTGTACAGCGCCAGGTTTTGCAACTGGCGCTTTATAAATGTTTATAATAATACTACTAATAATAATGGTCAGTAGTTTAGCTAGGGGATTGGATAAGTTCTTGGAGGATCCATTAATGGCTATTAGTCAAGTAGGTTTTGGGGAATATAACCTTTTACTGTTGGGGGCTGGAACAACAGGGAATGGACTATCCATTGCGACCTGTCGGGTACTTCTCTCAAGAGACCGAGATTGGCCACTGTCGGAGACAGGATGCTGGGCTTGATGGACCATTGGTCTGACCCAATATGGCGCTGCTTATGTTCTTATCAGCTTGGATGTTACTAGCAGAGCTTGCATAGAAGGCAGACAAGTGTACCTAAGCTGCTGGTGACCAGGACCTCATTTGTGCCAGGTCTCAGCCCTGGCCCTCTCCAGACCCCTGTTGCTGCTGCTCTGCAAGATCCCAGTCACAGCTGGATGCAGAAACACCAGCCTTACTTCTAGTCTCTCCCTGAAAGGGTGGAGGCTGATCGGCAGCACCAAATGGCTGATCGGTAGTGGCAGTGCCTGCGCCTCCAGGCCTCACCCTCATCAAGCTTAATCTGGCCCTGAGTAAGGACTGGGAGAGTAGGGGCTGGTGGAGTCAGGGGGGCTTGGCAAGCGCTGGCAGCTCCAGCAGCCTCTCTGAATACTTCTCTGGGATCAAGAGAAGGAAATTCAGGGGCAGGGTTGAGGCCCACACACTGTTTTTACAGACAAAGCTCTTCTGGCGTCCCTATTCAGAGGCAAAACAGTGGAAAGAAAGTCTCCGCTTTGACTTTGGGTAATTTGCTTAGTTCATTTGCTTAATGAAGGTGAACTGTGACTCTGATTTGTGAACCGAGACAAGCCTATTCATTCCAACTCTAAACGTTATGAATTCTCTCTCTCTTCAGCTATAGGCCTGAACTGTAATGGTGGGCTTCAAGCTTGTGGGAACTGGATGATTTGAGGCCCACCTCTAAAGAAACTCAACAAATCCCCCTCTTCCATCTAGGGTTGTCACCTCTCCAATTTTCACCTGGATACTCTGGGTTTTGATCCAGAGTCTTTGTGCTCCAGTAGGAGCCTCAACTTCTCTGCGTGAGCTAGGGGCACCCATGGCTAACTGGAAGAATCAGGGGTTCCGAGGGCAGCAGGAGACAGCCACTTCAGAAAAGGGATGATTTTCTTGTCCCCTTTCCAATATGGCTCCGCTGCTATGGAGTGTCATGACGTCACAATGCTCCATAAAGGAGGAGGGTTACATCAGAAAGAGGCATGGCAGCCTCTATGCCCCCCACCCCCAGTGGAGTGTGGTGATGTCACAATGCTCCCTATGGGGCAGCATTCAGAAAGGGGCATGATAGGATAGTCCCTTTGTCCTGCCCCCTCTCGTGTGGTTCCAGCCCTTCTGCGGAGGAAACCCAGAGGGAGGGGATAACTCTACTTTCATTCCTCCCTCAAAAGAGAATTCTGAAGACACAAAAGAAGCAGAAAAGACCAAGCAGTTTAAGGAATAAATGTGAGTGTCACACACAAAAAACTACTGTGATAAAGCCGCTCCTCTAGTGGGGTGGGATGGGGTTTGAATCTCTCTCTCTCTCTCTCTCTCTCTCTCTCTCTCTCTCTCTCACACACACACACACACCCAGGAATACAGAGGACAGGGCCTACGGCTCTACTGTGCTCTAGGGAAACACCAACAGAATTACCTTAATGATGGATGCAAATAGACAGATGAGTTTAAGTGGAACCCGTGCCTGAGGATGAACAATGAAACAAAGGAAAAAAATGATCATGACGTTATGCAGATGATGCCGTACTTCTCAATCAAACAAATCCCAATCAATGAAATTAAACCGGGGAGAGGATATTTGTCACTGCTGCTGAGCACTTAAACCACGATGCGTCCACCACTTACTCCAGAGTAGTCCCACTGAAGCCCATAATGCTACGCCGGAGTAAGTGGCTGGTGAATCACCATGTTGGTCCAACGCAGGGGGACAGAACCTCCATCCCGAGCTATTCTTTCTTACTTGACCCCTTTCCAGTTCCTGGATCTGGACGACGGATCCAGGCCCTGCCTTCAGGCACAGAAAGAGTAAGCTCAGAGGAAAGGAAGCAGAGATGTAGGGCGTGCCCTCGAGGAGAGGGGATGGAGTCATGTCATAGGATGGGGGAAAGAAGGGGAGAATCCAGATAACTGATCTGAGTGCACCCCTTAAGCAACCAACACCCCGCTCCCCAACTCCTATCCAGCCCATGGATCTGATGGTCATTATCAAAGTGGCCTGTGGGAAGGAGAAAGTTCCCTGCCCTGGTCTAAAGTGAAAACTCTTGCTGCTTAAACAGGGCAGAAGGAGCCTCATGTTAATGCACCACAGTACATTGCTCTACTAGAACAGGCAGTAGAGACAAAATGGTGTGGAGAGATCTTTTATTGAACCAACTCCAGTTGGTGGAGGTGCACAAGCTTTCGGACCTCACAGGGTCCTTCGTCAGGCTGGTCAGGTCCAATAAATGATATTGTCACACTATTTTGTCTCTACTGCCTATATTTGGGACCAACACGGAAACCACACTCTACTACTAGGACAGGAATGGAGTAACAGGTGTGGCTCCTCAGAGTAACAGCGGTGGATCATGCAAGATGCTGATTGCTTCGGATGATGTGTCCCTGGCCCTTAGCTACTATTGAAATCAGTGGAAGTCCAGGATACTCAGGATGTTTACAGGACTGTACATCTTATTAACATGCAGCGCTGCTAAATTGTACCACACATGTTATAGAATGTCCAGCTGGAATTAGAGGCTGAAATCACTGGCTCCTCCAGTCGTCACATGACAGTCTCCTGCTGGTTGTCATTTGTCAGGAGGAAATCAGTGGCTCCCAATCTTTTTGGACCAATGGGCCACAGTTAACCCTCAAAACCTCTCGCAGAACACTCTGCGTGTAGTAGGGATGGCCACAGGGGCTCCTTACATACTGGTTGCCGTCGCAGCTTCATAAAAGGAGGTGGCTTCAGTCTCTGCAGTGCCAGCACATACGTGTTGTACTCACCCTCTGAACCAATCCCCCTGGGGAAGGGCATGACATTGTAGGAAATCCTCCTGGTGGTGCTAATGGCGCGCGGGGGCCTAACGTAGTCTAATGGCTAAGGCGTTGGACCAGGCCATAGAAGACCAGGGTTTCAATCCCATCTTAACCATGAAAATCACTGCATGGCCTCGGGCAAGTCACTCTTCCCTGTCTACGAAATAGGAATAATAATGATCTGTCTCACAGGGTCGTTGTGAGAGTTAACTAGATAAGGACCGTCACTCTGAACGCTGAAAGTGCTGTAGAAATCCTAATATCGGATGAAGTCACTGTGTCAGCAGCAGTTGCTAAAAACAGCCCTCTTCACGTTAGCGCTATCAAATTATAAATACGTGGAAAAGAAGCCTAAAGGTTTCCTATTACACATTTCTATCCATCTCAAAAGACACAGAAATGGGAAAGGATTTCTCAAACTTCTTCCAATAAACGAAGGCCATGACCCACAAACTCCTTACTCCACTTTACTATTCCCAAGTAAAGGGTTTTACTCAGATTGTCTGAGTTTACTTTGGTAATTAAGGAGCCAAAGAGCTTAGGAATTTTTTTAAAAAAAGCAAGTTTAAAAACTATTTAAAAGCAGCAATTTCTAGAGACTCTCCTCTTCAGGAGCAAAATCCAAACCACATAAGAAAAGGCCTCCAGTCATCAAGAAGAGTTCTGCCTATTCTCTACTTCTCCACCAAACCCTCCCAAGAATAAAGCCTGCTAGACTGTAGTAATTGGGAGCCCGGAGTGGGAAGAATTTAAGAAAGAAGTTAAGACAGACAGCTTCCGCTGCTAACTCAGATGAGTAGGCTGTTGAATTTGCTCCTCTAAAGGGCAGGTCTCTTTTCCAAAATGTTAATTAGGCACCAGATATTGAAACACAAGCTCAGCTGTCAAAAGGCTTAATGCAATATAAATATACACATATGACATTGGCACAGATGCGAGTTGCTATAAGCAGCATGGCTCAGAAGAAAACCAACTAATTTACCAGAAGCCCAATTAAACAAATGGAATGTGAAACTGAGAAACTTCTAATTGCTTTTCCATTTCCCCCTCTTTCTTACATAGGAACATCTAGAGGGTGTGTGTGGTTGCTGTGCTGGTCCCAGATGTAAGAGATGGAGAGACAAAGTAGTTCAAAAGATATCTTTTATGAGACCAACATCTGTTGGTGAAAATGTGCAAGCTTTCAGGCCACACAAGCCCTATCCCCGACGGCTAAAGGTCTGACCAAATAAATAAGTCTTACATTGCCTCTGGAAAATGTTCTATCCCACAACTTCTGTTGGCGAAAACATGCAAACGTTTGGGCCATGCAGGCCCTGTGTGGTCCAAAAACTTGCACATTCTCACCAACAGAAGCTGGTCCAATAAACGCTATCATTTGAATGACTATCTCTCCATATAGGAGCATGAAAGTCATGCCCTCTCCCATAAGTGCAACATTGCGATTGCTGAATTATCACACTTCAAAGGGTGTCTGGTAAGTGTTTGAGGGGGTAAAATGTAGCTGGTGTTCTTATTAATCTGCTTATTTAAGATCATGGGGGTAGTGACTCCAGCATAAGAAACAAGAGACAGGGACGCAGTCGCTTTCAGTGCAAGAGAGCAATTGGGATAGAAGAAGGGAGCTTGAGTCCCCCATAGATGCTTCCACTGCCTACAAGTCACTCCTGATTAGACACCCAGATGGATGTGTGTGACGAGTGACTGGGAGTGCTCAGCTCTGGCACCTCTGCCTAGATCCTCTCATCACTGATGCTCTGCCGGACCCCACCCAGGGCTGGGGAAATGTATGATGGAGGCCAAGATTGAGGACTAGTGGGGCTGCTGCTCCCATCAGCAGCTTGATGGCACTAACTACTCATTAGCAGGTTCATGGTTGACCAGTAAAGATTATTATTATTTTTTTGCCATATCTTAAACATCTCATTTGGATCACTCTCAGGCCATTTTAAAATGGAACACGCCCCCCCTCCCCATTCACCCCCACCCGAGGGGTGGGTGCACGTTCCCATTACCCACGCACCGCCCACTCGTGCCCCCACGTGGAGCATCGGGGGGAAATCAGGGATGCTCCGCATAGGGGCAGGTGTCACACACGTATCCCGGCCCATGTAAATCCCCCCCCCCCCCCCCTCCACTCACTGGAGATCCATGTGGCTTCATACGGTGCGCACAGACCCGCCCTCCAGCCATGCCCATTTAAAAACAGCATCAGAGATAGACCGTGTGGACCACTGGTCTGATTCCTTATGGCGTCTCGGCATGGTATCTCTAGGAAAACCCAGTTACAATGGGATTTGGAGAATAAAAGATGTGGGCTCTGCAGGGGTTAAATACCCTGGGAAGTTTCAACATTGGAAAGCGAAGTGTCTCACTGGTCGAGAGCAATTCAGAATACTGCTGAGAGTTGTGGTGGCATGTGTCAACTTAGTGACGGGTGGTGACAAGGACAGTCCAGAAAGGCGAAGGAAAGGGAAGGAAGGGGCTGACAGGAGAGACATGTATTGAAAATGTCATAAGCTACACTTTGCAAACCTATGAGCTGCACAACAGTAGCAGCAGGAATAGCTACGGTTGGTATATCTGTGCAATTGGCATTCATCGCAGTCAGGCTTTCATCCGGGTTATGGCACCGAGACTGTGTGTGGAGCCTTGGTCGACGATATGCGCCAGGAGTTGGACTGAGGTTGGTCCACTCTCTTAATTTTGTTGACATGGCTGACCATGAGACGCTGGTGACCCTCCTGCGGGACCGTGCTGGGGTGGGCAGAACTGTTCTCTTGAATGGTTCCGCTCTTTCTAGCCAGAAGAACTCAATGTGTGGTACTGGGGGGTTTTACATCTTCCCCCTAGGACGTCATGTGTGGAGTTCCGCAGGGATCGAATATGTCCCCTCTCCTGTTCAACATGTATATGCAGCCTTTGGGCGAGATCGTCAGAGGGTATGAGGTTGGGTGCCATCAGTATGCTGATAACACCCAGCTGTACCTCTCGTTTTCATCTGACCCAGGAGTCTCGGCGTTTACTGGGTGTCTAGCTGCGGTGGGGGATTGGATGAGCATGAGCTGTCTGAAGCTGAATCCTGATAAGACAGAAGTGATGTTGGTGGGAAGGGGCAAGGGATGCCCAGGTGGCGGCTGTGGCATGGAGTGCATTTTGTAAGTTATTTATTTTATTTTTAAAATTTGTTACCCCCAACCCCTCCTGCCACAGGCAGCTCGGGGCGGCTTATAATAATTAAAAACAATTAGAGTAAAATATCATAAAAGGAGGAAAGAAGTAACACATCCCACCCCCTCAATACCCATCTCCCCCGCCAAATGCCTGGTGGAACAGCCAGGTCTTACAACTTCTCCGAAAGGAGGGAAGATCCAGGGCCAACTGAGCCTCTACCAGAAAGGTGTTCCACAGCTGCGGTGCGGCCACTGAGAATGCCCTCCCCTACGTGGCCCACCAGAAAACTTGGGGGACCTCGAGCACGGCACTCCCAGATAACTGCAGGAGCCGATCTAGGACCCGGGGAGTGAGGCGATCTCGTAGATAGGCAGGGCCCAGACCGTTTAGGGCTTTATAGGCCAAGACCAACACCTTGAATCGGGCCCGGAAAACCACCGGCAGCCAGTGCAGAGAACAGAGCACTGGTGTAACATGCTCCCGGTGACCCAGTCTCACTAAGAGACGGCCAGCCGCATTCTGCACCAGCTGCAATTTCCGAGCCCTCACCATGGGTAGCCCCACATAGGGTGATTTCAGACGTGATGGGGCGCCTATTGGCCCCGTCATGGAATCACTTTTTGATTCCCCCGCCGGAATCAAAACGGCCCATCAACGGACGAGCCGGCTGATTCTGGCGGGGAATCTGGGGAGGGGACAGGGCTGAGCGACGCAACGTGCGGCCGCACAGCCCCGCCCCCCGCCCCCATGCTCCCCCAGCAGCCCGCCCGCCTGGAGACGGGCAGGCGCAGCGGCCAATCTGGCCACTGCACCCGATTCCATCCCAGGGTCTGAGCCACGGCCCAGAATCAGCAGCAGTAACAGACGTTACCATCCGCCGATTCCAGGCCGTGGTTCAATTAACCACGCTTTCGGAGATGGTGCCTGGACCATCCTCGAAAGTGTGGTTATTTTGCTCACTGCTGGTGGTTCACCGTGGCGAACATCTGGCGGCGAGCAACAGATGTTATGGGACCATTCACCACCACAGGGGATTGTCCGTGGTTGAGCGTGATCTCGTAACGTCTGAAAATACCCATAGAGTGTGTTACAGTAGTCTAATTGGGAGGTGATGAAAGCATGGATGATAGTGGTCAGGTCAGAGTCCGAAACAAATGGCCGAAGCCATCACACCAGATGTAATTGGCCAGTCCCTGGTAGACCTATTGTGTTTGGGTGTGACTCTATATTTGAGAAAGCAGCTATTTATATTGATTCATTTTTGAAACCTTTTATAACACAGATCCCCTACGTTCCTTAGGGACTCTATGCACTTTTTGAATTTGTTGGAGGAGTCTTCAGTGCAAGGAAAGGATGTATGGCTTGTTACTACGGATGTTGAATTCCTTTATACCAACATCCCTCAGCAGGAGGCTTTGATCTGCCTTGAAAAGATTTTGGACGAAAGGGAGGATCTGTATAGTCCTAAGGAAAGTAGGGATCCGTGTTATAGACCTCCGATCAGCTTTTTGGTCAGACTAATTGAGGCTGTTCTTTCCAATAATTACTTCTCCTTTGAAGGGAAATAATATTTACAAATTTGTGGTACGGCCATGGGATGTAGGTTTGCCCCTGAGTTGGCTAATCTGTTTATGTCATCGTTTTGAAAATAAATGGATTTTGAACTCTAGAAATAATCTTTTTTTTACAATATATTAGATTTTTCAAAAATATTTTTGGATGACTTATTTTCCATTTGGGAGGGCCCCGAAGAGATACTCCTTTTTCATGAATATTTAAATAGTCAACATGCATCAATTAAATTTACTTTGAGTTACAGTAAGAGATCCATCTCTTTTTTAGATATTGAGGTGGGGATTATTAATAATTCTATTCAGACTACTTTATTCAAGAAAAATACTGATGTTAATTCCATTCTGGCTTTTGATAGGTTTCATCCTACACATATCAAAAAGAATATTCCGATTGGACAATACCTGAGACTGAGACAAAATAATTCTTCCCTCTCTAAGTTTAAGGAACAATCTAGGGATTTGACCCAATTTTTACATTTAAGAGGGTACCCCAAGGACCTTCTGAATAAAGCTTTTTTTAGGGCTCTGCATACCGAGCGGCATCGTCTTTTGTCTCCTAGATTTAGGAATTCAAATACGGATAGGATGATTGTGATATTGGATTATACTCCAACCTCATATTATATCCAGCAGATAATTAGAAAATATTGGTATCTGGGTAAGGATATACCGAGTTTTGCTTATAGGAGAACGAGGAATTTGAGAGATATTCTGGTTCACAGCAAATTTAATAAAAGGAAGGAGAGTCATATAGGGTTAAGATCTGGAAATAGGAGATGTGGCTCCTGTAGTGTGTGTAAATTTAACATGGAAAATAATTCCTTTAGTTCATCATATTTGAGATTTCCTATCTATATTAAATCTAGTTTTTCTTGTCAGAGTAGTGGGGTGATTTATGTTATACAATGCCCATGTGGATTGAACTATGCGGGAAAAACCACTAGACAAATACGAACTAGAATAATTGAACATCGACCCAATATTCGCTGCCGGAAGGATACAGAGCCCCTGGATGCACATTTTTTATCACTGGGTCACTCCCCAGACGATATAAGATTTTGCTGTATTGATTCGCATCCCGTTGAACGAGAACTTTTGCGCTTGGAAGGTAGATGGATTTTGAGACTTAAGACCTGCATGCTTCTAGGTTTAAATGACTGTATTGAGTGGAGTAAATTTATTGTATAATTGTACTTTGATAGATTTAATTGGTATAAAGGAGGTTTTCTATAGTAATATGTTTTTATGTTGTATTACTAAGTAGGATGTTGCTCCCTCTTGTATTTATCATTATGGGACTGCCTCGATATCCAATGTAAGTACACATCGGAGATGGGGGTCTGTGGAGATTACCTATGTGTGATAAAACAGCTATCAAGATTGGAGCTTCTTCATTAAAACGTGGAAGACTCCCAATCAACTTTGATATTTGGTGTACAGAGGGACTTTTGAATATCAAATTATTTTTTGTATAAGCTTTTTGTCACTATGTATTCAATTGTCTTCTTTGGGTGACTTTACCTACTTATAATAGGGTTTGGTTGCAACTTTTGTATTTACCATCATGGGACTGTTTTGATATCTGTTGAAATAATATATCTGGAGTCTGTGGAGATTACCTGTGTGTGATACAAACAGCCATCAAGATTGAAGTTTGTTCATCCAAAGTTTGGAAGATTTTAATCAAACTTTGACATTTGTTCTATAGAGGGACTTTTGATTCTTGTATAAGCGGTCTTGTTATTATGTATTTATTTGTTTCTTTTTGGATGGTGGTTTCACTTGTTTCAATAGAGCTTGGCTGCAATTGAAGCTCATTACCAATTAGCTACTAGTATAATTAGGGGGAAGTGAGTGGTGACCGATTCCTATTACCTTGTGAAGTCGGCCACTTTGATTTGGGAGCAGTTCCTTTCACTGTAGGGCGCTTCCCTACTTGGTTGGTGTTTTCAGTAAGATATAAACGTTTAACATTTGGAATAGCAAATTTAAAGGATATACCCTTTTAAAATAAAATAAAATGTAATATAAATTATTATTTTGCAGATTAGATCATCTGCAGGTTACTGGGGTGCATGCCGCCATTGAGAACTTGACTTACAATATTTTGAGCTCGGAGTTGGTGTATCAACAAACAGAATCCCTTGCTCTGGCAGGGGGTGAGATCCTATTGGATTATATTGTTATCTATTTATTTGGATTTGGATTTTTATGACGAGGTTAAATTCAATGTGTTATAGGGCCTAGAAATATGGATTGCTGATGAGGACCTATATGTTGGGTCTAGAAACACAGCTGTGTCCATTCCTCATATTATTCATTGTATTTTGGCTTATTCATTTTTTGCCTCATTGCATTTTGGGCTTTTTTTAGTCTAATTATACTTGATTCTATTTGTTGTATCATTTATTGTATTTTGAGCCATTTATTTTTATTATTGTATATTGGGCTTTTGTAGCCTAGCTATATTGTACATTTGTTAACTGGGTAATATTCTTTTGTAGTACTTTCTGCTATGGTAATACATTTTTAAGCTCACTTGGTGTATACTGGATTTAACATTTTTTTGTTGTTGTTTTCTATTCTTTTCTTTTCTTCCTTTTGGTGTTTTCTTCTCATCAAGGAGCACCCCCAGACTCCGTACCTGGGAGCCCAATGGAGGGCAGACCCTATCAATAATGGGGGCCGCCAACTCCATCACTAACATCACCGCCGTCTTGTCAGGATTCAGCCTCGGTCGATTATATCTGGTTCATAATTTGCGGCCTTATATCTCAGACTCCGATCTGGCCACCATCATCCATGCTTTCATCACTTTGAGATTGGACTACTGCAACACACTCTACGTGGGGCTACCCTTGGTGACGACCCGGAGACTGCAGCTGGTGAAGAATGCGGCGGTCCGCCTTCTTATGGAGAGAGGCCGCCATGAGCACATAACACTGGTGCTCCCGTTCTCTGCACCGGTGCTGACTATAGTCTTCCGGGCCCGATTCAAGGTGTTGGTTATTACCTTTAAAGTCCTATATGGCCTGGGCCCCGCATACCCGTGGGACCGCTTCATCCATTGTGTCCTGGATCGGCCCCTGAAGTTGGCTAGGGACGCCCCCTTAGAGATCCCCTGGGTATCATTCGAGAGGGCCTTCTCGGTGGCCGCACCACAGCTGTGAAACTTCCTCCTGGTGGAGATTCACTTCTCTCCGGATCTCCCCTCCTTTCGCAGACTATGTAAGACCTGGCTGTTTCGCCAGGCATTCGGCGAGGGAGATGGGTAGCGAGTGGGGGGGTTTCTTTTCTTTCTTTTTATAGGGGGGGCGGGCGTGCGATTGTCGGGCCTCGTTTGTTCAATGTTTTTAACGGTTGTATACTGTATTTATATTATGTTTACTGTTATATTATGTTTTATTATTGTATGCCAGTGGACAGCAGGGGGGCAGGTTATAAATCCTGAATAAAATAAACCTTGAGAAATGGAGGCAAAGCAATTCAGTTATCTTTTATTGTAGCGCTGGGTAGCGCTTTTCCTCCTCCACCGTCTTGGATCCAGCTTTGTGAATCTGTGCCATGGATCTGCTCTCAAGCCTCGTGCACACACCCTCATCTCTGCTCCCTTACACTGAGCTCAGTTTTTCAGTGCTTGAGGGTAGGAACAGGATCCAGGGGTCAGAACCAGAAACTGGAAAGGGGCCAAATAAAAAACTAACCGCGGGTTGCATTTGGGCCCCTGGATACGAGGTTCCATTTAGGGGGATTAGCTCCCCTAGAGACTGGACTTCCTGGACTGTCCTTGTCAGCACTGTGGACAGCTCCCTGTGTGAGTCTTCCTGCCCAGCACTCTTACCCCTCCTCTGCAGTTCTGTTGGTCTTATAACCTCAAAAGAGGGTGGGGTCAAAAGTGAAGCGGCAGGCGAACCTTAAAGGGCCAGCTACACGACGGACCAACTTCTGTTGGGGAGAAAATACAAGATTTTAGGCTACACAGTGCCCTTTCTCAGGCATCTGAAATTCAGAAATATTGATTCTGCGTAGCCACGAAGTTTGCATACTATTACTCAGACCAACAGAAACTGGTCCAATAAAAGGTATCATCTGAACTACTTATACCACATTCACACCTGATGCGCCGGCGCTGTCAGAGTGACACAAGGCACAGACGTGGCAGTGGGGAGGAGCCCAATGGCTGAAGCAGCGCTTGTGCAAACAGGGATCTGCCATGGCTAGTCTCACGCATGACGGGGTGGATTTTGCGCCCTGTCATGCACGAGACTAGCTGCGGCAGATCCCGGTTCTTACCGGCTCTATTTCCATCATCGCCAGAGTGTTAGGTGTGAACGTGGCAAGTGTCTTCATCTCTCACACCTGGGACCAACATGGTAAACAGCCTCCCCCCCAAAGCACATGGTAAACACACCCCCTCAAGCCACACTTGCGAAGCACTGAGAACCTAAATATCTCACTGACCTCAACAGGAAAAGAACACACTCGGCACCACTATGGAGGTGCTCAGCACCTTGCAGGATCCGGTCTTACAACAAGAAATGCTAAAGCCTATACTCAGGGTTGACTGACCTACTCATGGTTCTGTTGCGAACCAGTCACAGTGGGATCTACTTGAGTCAAACTTGCATAATTCAAATTTCTGGTGAAGCCAAAAAGAGATGTTTTCCCAGCTCCAGATCCAACAAATATATTCTTTCTTGAACTGGGATAAGATGAATCCTATACCCTGATAATTTGAATTTTTGAGGTGCATAGACTATACCTATTGACTGAAAGCATCAGGACCTTTGCGTGTACTAATGATTTCTTGGAAGCATGTAGTTAAAATATTGTAGTATATGGCCTCAAAGCTTGCATTGCAGTGGAGCAGTGCCCCCATCCCCTGCCTGCATTGTAAGCTCTCCTGATCAGGTGAGTAGCAGGCAACAGGAGTGCTGTGAATTGCGTTGCAAACTCAGATGGCTTACACTACAGTATTTTAACCACACGTCACCAAGAAGTCATTAATTTACTCCAAGGTAGTGGTATTTTTAGATGGGAGAGTAAAGTAGCGCTCGAGTAAAACTTACACTGCCCCATTTATATAACTCTTCAGAAGGTGAACTTCTGATAAGTCAAATTTTCGCAGGGGTCCCACAAAAGGACTCCACTGTATATCCACCATGACTTGCTGTAGCTTTGTACTGTCTGGCATGGTAATTGAAGCACTGCTCACCATCCACAGTCAGGCTAAGGGTGGGGAAGTAGCAGATCTATTGCAGGATTTCAGGACTACAAACATTAAGGCCGTACAATATAAAGGAGCGGGATCCTTCACCTCTTTTAGCTGAGGGGAGAAGAGAGGCAGATAAGAGTGGAGGGAAGTTCAACTGGATGCATAGCCATCCTTTTTCTCTCTCCACTGGAAGGACCTGGGTAGTTGGTTAAGGCTATGGAATACACAACTAGATCGAGTCAATTCTGCGGAGGGTCCCACCTATGGGAGTCAGCGCCTGATGGAGCTGTGCATCTGAACTGGGGGGGGGCAGGCAGGGGGGGCAATTAATGAAGGAAACATGCACAGCACTTGGACCGTGGACCCCACGTCTCTGCGAGTGAAAATGAAGCTGAAGCTAAGCTCTCTGACCCCAGACATAGAACAAAAGTCTGAACAACAAACTGGCTTTATCCTAAGGATCTGAGCTGGATTGCTGAGACATTCTGTTCAGGATTTCAGTAGCTCAGAGTACCGAGCTACTGAGTAACCATCCAAGCTGGCTTAATTTATAGCACCCAAAGGGGGTGGAGTCTACAGCAGGGGTGGTCAATTAATGAACTTCCTTAAAGGGGCGAGGCCTGCCTCATCATAGATGCCCATGATGGATTGCACCCCTCCTGCTCTTGCTTACCAACAGGCTGGGGTATATAGACTTCATCCTACACTCATTAAAATCAATGGCAACTGCCTCTTTCCCACTCCACTGACCAGGTTCTAAACTCCTATTCGATTCAACGACAGCTATCCACTTAGAAAAAACTACTCAATTTTTATTGCCAAAGACAGAATTAGGACATTTAAATACAAGCAGGTTGTCTCTACTACTGGGCATCTGCAATGAGCAGGGTGCGTGTGGGATGTAAGATGACAATGCCTGGGCATGATGCACAGATGCTATGTACTGTAGCAGGGTGCCTCACATATGACTAAGTACATTGGTTTCACATTATGCCCCCACGAAATGGCAAAAGGTGCCCATATGGTCTGCGATCCAGGATGCAAATGCCTGCCAGTTTGCAGAAGCTACGGGGCGCTGCATTTCCAGAGCGGAGCCAATGCCTATCGGCACACATCTATTTTTACTGGTTGGGTTTGCGGAAGGTCCAGATGGCTCATTTTGGCACCTTCTCCAAACCTCCTACTTTTATTGTTCATGGAAAGCAACTGCAAAGGCTACTTGGCGGGTGGGGAAGATAGAGAACTAAATAGCCCAGAGTAGGTTCAGCAACGAATGCTTTCCTTGCTTGATGTTTGATTACTTAAGAGAGCCTCCAGGGCACTGTGCCTCCAGTAAGATGCAGACAACGATTCTGGAACAAAGATATACTCCAGCCACTCAGTTCAGGTCAGTGTGTTCCTAGAATCAAACGGCTGTGGAAGATCTACCTCGTTATTTGCTGGATTGCCAGATACATGATGCAATTCAACAAGATAAACTCATCTCTCCCCTGCTTGCTCCCATTTGCAAAAGTGAAGTGTATACGTGGCATCAACAAACCAGCCGTAATTATCAAAATAGGTTTATTTGCACAATGGGCAGGAAAGCGGAGGAAGAATTGGGTCAAATCTGATTTACTGTTGTCATATCCTACAAAGTGTTCTATGGCCTATGATCAACTCCGATGATAAATTATTATTAAAATATCACTGGTAGATTTTACATTTGTTTCATATTTGTACATGGATGCGTCTGATTTCATACAATGTTCAAAATGTTTGTCATGTTTATTTTTGTATGGCAGATGATTTGACTTTTCTTGTTTTGTATGATAGCTTATGGCTAACGTATTTAATAATTTCTGACTCTGGGTACTATGCCAAGCTAACTGGCACTCAACAACTAAGGATTTGGCCCTGCAATGTATCTACAAAAAGCAAAGTTAATGGCGTTCTTTCACAGATGTTCCAATGAGACTTGCAGCTGGCGTAACTCTATTGACTACGACTGATCTCCGCCAGGGATAAATGTGGCTCTTCAAATTGTCCCTCAGATTATAGGAAAACAATGTCCACTGATCAAGGGAGCAGCTTTACACAACACAAAGACTAGAAATGGGAGGAGTATACGTACATTAATAAGTCGCCTGGAGCGGACATGGATCTTTCCTGCCTTCTGGCCTGAGCCTCAAATGGATTTCCAAAGGAGCGTTTCCTTAGCATGGCCTTCACTAAAATCTGGGGGGAGAAAAAAAGAGAGATAAACAAAGAGTGATTCCGTGTTCTTATTACATTGCCCCTCCACGCATCAGATTGCAGCAATGTATTAATAGCTTCTGTAACAACTCGCATCAATTTCTCATGATGTTCCAGTTAAAAAGAACTCAAAAGGAGCTGCCTTAAGAAGCAACTCTTTGGTGCAAGGTAGCAGCAGCAGAATGGGGCTCAAACCTGAGGCCACAGGGGTTTTGAGGCTGGTGTCTTCATCACCTGGCCTCCCAGGTTCTGGGAAACCAATTAGTGATGTAATAAATGGATTTCTTTTTTTCTTGTTTACTGCATATTTAAAATTCTTTTTTGTGGCATATATTCTTATATATTGAGCTTTGACAATAACATTGTAAATAATTTATGTCTAGACACGTGGTTACCCTTTATCCTTTATGCTTATTGTTACACTAGCTTCAGGGGGTCACACACATCTCTATATCATCTAAATCTAAACTATCTATATTATTTACATCCTCAGGTTCTGGTTCCTGGTACTATCCCTGAGAGGCCTAGGTTCCTTCCAAGGGAGAAGGAACCTATGGGTTCCTACCTTGCACCATCAATGACTTCTCATTGGCTGCCCTTGATCATATGAAGCTCCAACAGGAAACAAGAAGTGGTCTGTGCAACGTGATGGCCATCGGACTTGACAACTAGGTCAGACCCTGTGTGTGCTTCTGAACCCACCTTGGTCCTTGCTGCCTGGTCCTTCTGCCCTGGCCCTTGCCTTCTAGTTCCTCCTTGTTCCTGGCCCCTGTGCCTCAGCTTGGCCTACCTGGCTACTGCTGACCAAGCATGTGTTCCTAACCTCGACTCCGGTCTGATTCTCTGGCTCTGCTTGGATTACCTGGGTCTAGACTTGGTTTGATTCCTGACTTTGGTACCATTCCAACAGGCTATGTCTACTGGGTCCCTTTCAGCTGGATTCTATGCGGCATAAATGCTGGGGCCCTTTGGCTATTAAAGATAGACTTCTGCCTACAAAACTTTGCTAGGAAAGAGCTTGAGATCAAGATGGGAAGGCAGGGTCTCCAAAGTTCCAATCCTAGCTCTGGCATTGTGACCAAGCCATTTTAAACCACTTACGCCGAATCCTCAGCTAGTGCAAATCGGTGTAGGTCCATGGACTTTGATGTAAACTAGGCTGATTTACAGCTGCTGAATAGCTGAGTCATGTCCCTTTATTTTTCATCTATGAAAAAGAAATAGACATCTTCCTTTATCTCCACATACAGGGCATGGGGCAATAGGGCTAGAATGTGGGTTTATCAGAAGCCACAAATTAGGCAGCTGCAACAGCCCAGGAGCAACTCAATGAAGGAGCTCTGACTCAGAGTAGCCATTCCCATCTTGATCCCCTTCTTCCTATTGGTCAGTACTAGTAGTCATTTGCATGCTCCCTCCCTGCAACGGCACAGTGCTGGCTGATGAATAAAAGCAGTGCAGCTTACTTCCTCTGCTTTCATTCATCGCTCACTTCCAGGGACCTGTGTTCACTGCACCAAAAAATCTTAAATTCTGCAACCAGTGAAGCCAAATTCTGCAAATTCACTGTGAGAATTAACATTTGCATATTTTACTTGATTTGCATAATTATGCAACAATTTATACATGCAAATTTGCTTACCAGCATGCTTTTTAAAACAGGTTTGACACAGAATCCCAACTTTGTTAATCAAACACCACTCGAATCCTCTGGAATTTCAGCACCCCAGAACTTCCACCTCATGTTAAAAGCCCCAGACCTCCCTCACCAAAACACAAACCCTAAGACCGCCCGTGCCTCCCCAGCAGTCATCTCCCAGGGGCCTGCCTATTCACCCTCAGGGGTGATGGTTGCACCCCCCTGACAGATGGCAGCTGCAGCAGCAGTTTTAGTTTGGGGTCAGGTGACATGTTTATGCCTGAGCCAGGATTTAAAGATCCTGCAGACAGCTCCCACTGCAGTTTCACTGCAATTTCAGCATGGAATTGGCTGATTCAGAAAAAAAATCACTGTAAATTGCAGCAGCGCAGTCAACACGGCCCCTGCTTACTTCCCACTCTGTTTTCCCTAGTCTCACCCACTTGTACTGGGGTTGGGTAAGAGTTCTGCAAACCATGCTATGTGTAGGCACAAGGGGGAGGGAGGGAGTTACAACCTGGATGCATGCTCTAAATTAGAGCCTTACTCAGGTTCTGAAATTAAGTTTGGCCCAAGAATGACTGCACTGGGCATGACCCATGCCTGGACCCGATGCAACCAGGTTCCTCTGAGCATGGGCTCGATGTTCCTGCCCTTCCTTCTCTCCTGCCGCACTGAACGCCATGATTTCTTGGCACTCCATAAGGTGCGGGGCTACATCAGAAAAGAGGTGGGGCTAAAGTATTCCCCATCCCCTTTCCAACATGGCCACATCCTCTAGAAAGCAGCAAGATATCACAATGCTTCATGGAGGTGTGGGAGGAGCGTGGCCTTCTGCAGCTAGGCAGCCCAACCCAGGGGCCTTGGGCAGAGAGTGTGCCTGACCTGGCCTGGGCCCAGCAGGACCATTTGTGTCCCTCTGGGCTTGGGTTGGGTGACAGATGTCTAGTCCAAATTACTCTCTAGCCCAAAGTGCTGCCATCAAGATGGAAAAGCTGAACATTCCTCTCCACCCACAGCTAACTCCAGTTTATAAAGGGCAGACGTTTGAGATACTTCATATACCACCATCTTGAAGAGCCTCAGTGCTCCTTGGGGACGGCCCAAGAGAGAATCTTAACTGGCGGGTGGGAATCCGCAGGCAGCCAGACGGAGCCCCCGAAAACCACTTGTGGCAGCCAAGGGGGTTGGCAAGCAGTGTCCTGCATCACCTCAGAATCCACGGCCTTTGAGATCTTCCAAGCTTGCGACCTGTGTCCCCAGAATGGCAGGAGAAGTTTCACTAGGGCCTTGAGGGCATTTCCCCTCAAACTTACCCTGCTGGCTCCTGCAGAACCAGGCACTATAATGGTGCCAGAACCCCAGCACTTAAAAATGCCCAGGAGAGCTTCCAGGACGTGTGTGTGTTCTCGGATTAGCAGCACTCTTAGATCCGCAAAAGTTTTAGCCTCACTTCATTTAACCCAGCTACTCCTCAAATACAGAAGTTGAGCTATGTCCACATCTGGGATACAATTAAATTTTATTCAGCTTCTTTTGCTACTATAGGCCCTGGTTATATTTGAGACCGGCTCCTGGAGCCTCTCACCACTGGCTATCTGCGCTCAGAAAGCACCTGCTGTTTGGGGATCCCGCCGTTGTGTCTCAAGTCGGCAGGCAATTGGGCCTTTGCTGTGGCAGGCCCCTCAGTGTGCAACTTGCTCCCTCTGAATGTCCCTCTTATTTATTTTCCAGGTGCTTTTAGGATCCACTGCCGGTTTCCTTTTATGTGTCCTTTCCCTCCCTCTTTACTGTCCCCAAATTGTTTTAAACAGGATTTTTATTTTAAATGTATTTTATTGGTTATATATGGTATATATTTTTATGTTGTAAAGCGCTCTGAACATCATTTTTGTGGGGGAAGGGGGGCGTTTATATTATATATATATATATATATATATATATACACACACACACACACATATATACACACACACACACACACATATATATATATACACACACACACACACACACACACACTTAAAATTATTATTATGATTGTATGAAAATTCTATACTGTTTTCTCCTTGCTGTGATGGTTGGCTAATTAACCCTCAGACAGATTTGGGTAAATTGGGCCTCAAAAGGGTACCAAAAAATTTATACTGTTTTTTTGTTGTTGTTGTTTTTAAGCAAACCTGTACCACTTCATACTCCATGTATTCCTCAACAGTAATGGGGTCAATAGTGCTGTGTTGGTTCATCCTCCCCGCCCACACCCCCCAGTTGTAATTTATTTATTTATAATTGAGCATTTCACTAAAACGGTATTGGGGTAAATTGGATCCCAACTGTAATAATGGGAAAATGAAAGCACTACATGCCTAAGGTACTGGGGGTCATATTCACCCCAAACATTCAATTCAACCCCCAGTCAATTCAACCCCCAGTACCATAATATATATTGACCATATATATATATACACCATATATATATTGACCCCAAATACCTTTTGTGCTAGTATTGTTTCTGTACCGCAAAAATGAACTCTTAATAAAATTTAAAAATATCAAATCAATCACATTTTTTTTTCCCAATTGTGACTTAATTGGGGTCTATTTTACTCCAATTCCAGATTAATACAGTGTATTTTTCATTCGTCTGAGTTAAAAATATGTTCTCGGGATACTTTATTGTGTGTAAAATATTCTGTACAACAGCTAGTGCATATTCCTACCCCTGATGGTGCTATTTAGGAGTAATGCTGATGAGCAGGTGGCCCAAAATGTTCAAATCTGGATACTGCAAATGATGCGTGAAACTAGCATTTTTATCGGTTAATCGAGCAATGACAGTTTGGAAGTTATAGGGCATGATCAATATCTATTAGCCTTTTGTCAGCTGCTCAGTTCAATCTCAATAGCAAGAGACACACATTTATTGCTCTGGTGTTAATGATGACACTATTACAGACAGCCTGTTTGTTTGTATAACACAGGGGTGGGGGAACCATCTCTCTTACATGATCCACTTTGAAAATGAGTACACGCTTCAAGAGATGCACAGAAGTTGGGAGCATGGGTGCTTAAAGTATGTACTCAAGAGGAGGGTCCAGAGCATGGATCCATGCCATGAATCCATCCCCCCTATCCTTGTGTATTTGCCTTCATCTCTGCTCCCCCTGAGATCAGTCTTTCAGTGCTTGCAGGTAGGAACTGGATCCAGGGGGAAGATTCAGAAAATGAAAAGGGGCCAAATAAAAACTAGTCATGGGATGCATTTGGTCTTTGAGCCTGAGGTTCCCCCAACCCTGGTATAACACCACCTGGCAGGTCCTGAACAGAGGAAATGCCCTTTGGGTTTATAAAAAGGACAGATCGCAACAGAGAGAGGGTGCTAATGCACATAACACCCCCCCACACGTTCAGGAGAGCCAACCCGGGCAATCTGAACATGTAGAACAGGGGTGAAGAACCTTTTCCCTCCTGGGGGCCACTTTGAAAGCTTGCACAAGCTCCGAGGGCTGCACAGAAGCTGGGGCGGAGGTGCTTGAGGGATGCACTCAAGGAAAGGAGGGCCCAAATCATGGGTCTGTGCCGTGGAACTGTCCCCTGGCCTTGTTTGCATGTGCTTATCTCTACTCCCTTCCCATGAGTTCAGTTTTTCCGTGATTGGAGGTAAGAACTTGATTCAAGGGCCAGAGGTTCCCCATCCCTGATGTAGAGAGTTGTGTACGCAGGTGTGGCAGGACAGAGTCCCTGTGGGCCACTGGCTAGCACCAGCATGGTTACAGGTGCTAGTGGGGCTGCGGGCGCTATGCAGATTGGTGGACAGCGTTTAAGGAGCAGCAGCTGTACGAAGGGGTGTGGCAGAGCCCCCAGCCCAGAGAGAGGTAAAGCCGGGGCCAGAGCTCAGTGCAGGGGAGACTGCAGAGGAGGCAGGAGCTAGAAAGAGTGCTACCTCAACAAGGAGCTGCTAGGGAGCAGCAGACAGAGACGCTGGAAGAGGCAAGAGCCAGAAGGGAGCTCTGCCCAATGAAGAAGGTGGAGAGGGTGTTGCCTGAGCTAAGGGTCCTGCTGGGTTGCAGGGGGAGCATGCCTGGCCCAGGGAACTGCTAAAGACTAAGTGTATATGGACTGTAGAGAGCTTAAACAGACTGTAAAGCTAATTCTCTAGGAAGAGTGACTGTGGGGCCCTGATCCTGCTAGTACTCGCCCCCAAGTGAGCCCATCACTGCTCCATGTTTACGCATAACCGCTTGTGGGTAGCTAGCAGCTGTTGTGGGGGGGAGGGGGAGGGTTTCCTGGTCATGGGGAGCAGCAATGGCAGGAGAAGCGTTTGAGTCCCAGGGGAGCAGACATGCCTCCATGCCGCTGTTACTGCTGCTGCCTCTTGCTGCTCCCTGCGATCTGCTTCTGGGGGTGGTAGGTCCCAGGGACCCACCGCTGCTCCTGCCAGTGCTGCTTGTTGTGCCCAGGGGCTGGCAATGAGAGCACTTGCTCCCTGTGCTCTCCCTGCTTGACCCCATGTACACATCACAACCTCTGGAGCTCACCTTGAACGGCTGGTCTGGATATCCATTCAGGCCCGCTGCACGGGGTGACTGAGTAGCCATCACGTAACTGCAGAATTAGGGTTTTAACAGGCACATTACACTGGATAAGTGTTCCCAGAGTGACATGCTCACCCAGCCTAAGTATGTATTAAAACACCGAGTGTTAGGCCCTATTTGGCACATTTCCATGGAAACTAAATTCTCTATTGCATGAGCAGGCAATGCAGAAACTTCGCAGTCAAGTACGGAGGTCCTGGAACAATTTTCACTCCGTTAAAATCCTGTACAACTAAAACAGGTGTTTCCCCCTAAGCAGAAGTTCAAAACGGCAAGATATGGCTTCTGTTAACATTTACTTCTTAATAAGAAGCATGCCTTCCCAAGGATATGACTTCATCTCGAAATACACTACACTGGGGACTCCGAGGTTTGATCCAAACACTCCCCATCAAATGCCGATTTTTATTTCTTTGGGGAAATAAAATATTTACCAAGCATTGTTGGCATCGGCCACGGGACTGAGCTATTCTCAGACTCTGAGAGTGAAACTAATCAAGCTTCTTTTTAAAAAGAACGCATTCTATAGGCGTTCTTGGCCAGAGCGAGGAGATAGCCAATTCTGCCTTGCTGGCCTTCCTTCCAAATGAAAGCCAGTTTTAGTTGCAACAAACAAAACAGATTAGCTTGAATTCAGAAAATCCACCTGGTTTGGAAATGTAATAACCAGAGATTAGCAACTTGAGCTGGAGAGATCTGATGTGGAGTTGGTGCCAAATTCTCCGCTAATACAAATGGGGAAAATTGACAGGGAAATCAATGAAACTCTGGGCAGGGAATTTGTTCCCAGATTCTCCAAGCAGAGATGGTCTTAGGTAGGGGAGACAGGAGCATGCGACCGTGGCTCCATGCTTTCAGAGGCCCCACGCCCTGGAAGCTCTCAGTGGAGGCTGCAAGGCCCCAGGGGAGCCTCAAGCGTAGTGGCAGGACTTGTAGGGCAGCAGTACCACTCCAGTGGCTATTGAGGCAGGTGCTTCCCATGGGGGCCAACACTCCTCCTACCCCACTCAGCTCCACCAGGCTTACCCCAGGCCCTGCCCCAAAGTTTGAGGGGGTTTAGTTCTTTTTCCATCCCAGGAGAAGCTCAAAGCTCAGAGCTCCTCAGTTTGGAAATGAGATAACCCAAGGGGGATATGGTAGAACATTTTAATTCCACGGAAAATGTGCCCAGACCTCCTTGTGAGAGCATCAGGCAGCACAGGTCTTGATTCTAGGCCAGGGTTCACTGCACCAAAAAATCTTAAATTCTGCAACCAGCGAAGCCAAATTCTGTAAATTCACCGCGAGCATTAACATTTGCATAATTAACTTGATTTGCATAATTATACAACAATTTATACATGCAAATTTGCTTACCAGCAAGCTTTTTCAACAGGTCTGACATAGAATTACAACTTGGTTAATCAAACACCACTCAAATCATCTGGAATTTCAGGAACCCAGAACTCCTACCTCATGTTAAAGCCCCAGACCTCCCTCACCAAAACATAGGGCCACAAGACACCCCCAATTCATCTCCCGGGGGCCTAATTCACCCTCAGGGGTCATGGTTACCCCTTCCTGACAGATGGCAGCTGCAGCAGCAGTTTTAGTTTGGGGTCAGGCAACAAGTTTATGCCTGAGCAAGGATTTAAAGATCCTGCAGACAGCTCCCACTGCAGTGTCACTGCAATTTCAGCCTGGCACTGCAAGGATTAGCTGATTATGCAAAAATCACTGCAAAGTGCAGCAATGCAGTCAACACAGGTCACTGTCCTAGGCCTACAGGGTCCTAATGCAAAGACCCAGACCACTGTACCACAACACTGTAGGAGCAGATCAGGGAACTGCAGGCTGTGACCCTCAACAGGAGGCTTCAACTGTCCAGGTAGGAGTGCCAGGTGATTAGCCACAGGCTGCTGATTGGTCACCACCTGATCACACCCAGATCATGTCTGAACAGCTGGACTCTCAGGCCTGTTGCTGTCTGGACCTCTTGTTCGACCTGCCTTGCCAAGCCTGCTCCTGATCTACCTTGTCCTACCCTCCTCCTATTCACCTGTCCTGACACACCTGCCTCTAGACCCTCTTCTGACCTGCCTGCCACTCTGCCCTTGGATCTGCGTCTGCCGCCCATATCCTACCTGCTCACAATCACATCCCTTTCCGCAGACCACCCTGTTGGCTTTTGACCCTGTAACTAGTGATCTATAATCATGGTCCATGGTTGCAATGAGTATGACCCTATGGTCCCAACCTAGCTATCCCCAGACCAAGCACCCACCTGCCTCAACAAATTCAGGATCTGGAATTCCTGTGGCTTCTGGCTCCTTGCAGGAGGCCCACAGTAACTGTCTTGCCTCTTGACATACTACAACCATTAGCACCCTCCTCCCCGGCTTTTACTCACCACGGTTGGCAAACTCGGGATTGTCTTGACAGAGTTCTGCACCTCCTCCTCTGTTACCTCCACCATGGTGCAGTGCTCCTCCTCGAGAGGCAGAGGGTCCTCTCCGAACTTTGTCACCCAGGGATGTGACTAAGTAGAAAGAAGAAGTCATTTCAACATGCGACAGCAGGCCCATCAGCTCTTGTGTCGGCTAGAGCTGGTTTGAAAATGGTCGCTCCCAAATCAATATGAATTTTCATCATTTGGGAACCCTGCTTGAACGTTCATGCTATTTTTTTGCGATCAGGATTCTTTTCACCCATTCACCACCTTCAGTATTTCCATCAGTGAATTTCCGACACTTTCCTGACACGGTTGCTACTTTCTGCATCACACTATTGGTACTTCCAAAATGCTAGCAGAAACTCAATCACATACGTAAGCGTTCCCAAGTCACTGGAAAAGTATGTTTGTATTGTACTCTAATTGTTATTGTTATTGCTATGGCTTAGGCTACACAAATAAAATTTATTTACTTACTTACTTGGAAAAGTGGTGAATAGGCTGTTTTTGACAAAAATAGCACTTGCCGCAAATTGTCGTTTCAGCTCTAGTTTGAATCGTCTAGTTAGATCTAGTTTGTGGTGTAGGCACAGAGGTGCCTCTGCACTCTCCCACTTTGGTGTTCCTGGTTCCCTGCCCCCATCCATGATAACAGGTGAAGCAGTGAGGTTCCTAGCTCCCAGGGACTTCAGGTGACTTAGGTGTCTGATTGCCGCAGAAAACCTCCCCTCCTGTAATTAACTAGCACCATTCCATAAAGCTACAAAAATCAAGCTACACTCAGAGGCCTCTTGCATAACGAAGGTCTCACGCACTGCGGAATAGATGGGGCTTGGAGTCGAAATAAGTTGTACTGGAGTGGGAATCTTTGACATCAATCTATACGTCAAGGTGGCTCCTAGGAGAGTTACTGACAACAGCATCCAGCAACCTTGTTCAGATGACACGCTAGCTTTCTGGGGACCAGTCCACAGTAGCTAGCTAATAGGCCGGATGTTCATTACTTACAAGCTATTGAAGGGAGGTTGGCACAGGTGTCCAGAGTGCTTTTCAAGGGCTCAGCCAAGAGATACTGCGTGGCACTTAATTAAATTGTGTATCACAGTGATGATTATTCATGTATATAACCACCCTCCCCTCTTCAGCAGCAACCACATGTGGCCTTAAATGAAAGCGTTTTATGAAATCTGTGAAACACCCAGCTAGGGCTTGGGAGCTTTTCAGTCAAGCGACAAAAGTCTTTGATGCAGCGAGCTATCAGGGAAATATCTCCCTTGCAGGCTGCTTGATTTTCTTTGGTTAACAGCGACTCGAAGCTCAGTCGGAAAACACAAATACTGGGAGCAAACAGTGCAACGTATCTGAAGCCACTTGCCCATGTTACTGCGCTGCTGAATCTCCTGGTGGGGAAATCTCCTGGTGGGAGATTCTTGCGGCGTGCTGTGCACATGGATGCTTGTAAAAAGCCGCATCCAGCGGCTTTTTTTCTTTCGATTGTCAGGGCTCAAAATCCAGCCCAGACAACTGAAAGAAAAAAAAGCCACTGGTAACGTGGGCAAGTGGCCTGAGACTCGGAGCATGGAAAGGGCAGAGCTATCTTGGATACTTAGGCACTCGTTACCCTAGCACAGGGGTGAGGAATTTTCTTCCCACTCTGGACCAGATCCAAATTCACCCAACGTTTTGCAGGCTGGGATGTGACTGCACCAGGAGTGCTCCAAGCTGGTGCTATGCGGGGGGGGGGGGGGGGGGGGGGGGGGGGGGGGGGGGGGGGGGGGGGGGGGGGGGGGGGGGGCTGTAGCCATGCAGGGAATTCTCTGTGGGGGCAAAGCCCCACCCCAGAACACTCCCAGCACTGCCACGCCCCCTTGGCAGAATGTTCCAGGCTGAGGCCCTGCCTCTGTAGAGAGTGTTCCCAGTGCGGCGACAGTCCCTGCAGAACGTTCTGTGGAGGCCCCAGTCAGGAGTGGCTTGCAGGGAGGCATGGCTACACCTTCATAGCAGCCCACAGAAAAAAAAATGGATGGAGGGTTTCATTGGAGGTACGTGTGCGTCCTGTGGCTCTCGGCCATTTTGGTACAAGGCTCTTAGACTTCAGAACTTTGGCTGCCCCGCCATATTAGAACCTGCCCTTTCCCCAGCCTAGTCTCTCTCCCTCACACCCAACCCTCTTTGTTCAACCTGAGTTTCTCCATTTCTAACCTAACCAAGGAGACAGTTCCATGGTAATTAAGAGGATACTAATCTCTCAGTGAACACGTGCAAGCTTCAAAGCTGCACACAGCTTGGCTGCTAGACATACAATGCGTCTAGGATATATACATGCACATGCTGTGTGTAGAATATGCTGTTGCGCTGTACGTTTTATATACGGATGGACAACGGGTGTTAACACACGTGACGGTGAACTGCTTTCCCATGCTTTGGCCTACAAGCCACCGCGCTGCGACTTCCACAGAGTGTTCTGCAGGTACCGTAGCCACATTTGTTGAGGGGCCACCAGATGTTGGTCCAGGATTGCCCCTTAGGCATGTTGGCAGCCAGCCCGGGCTGGGATGCTGGAGATCTCGGAGGTCACAACCCCAGGCATGCCTGATCAGGCCACAGCAGGCTATCACGTGTTTTGTGGCCCGCCATGGCACAGCCCAGATTGAGGCTGCCATTGGCCACCATGGCTGCCCAACATGGTGGGTGGCAGGGTGCTGGGTGCAGCACGGAGGCAGGGCTGGCCGGCCGCATATTTGCGTGTATCCCTGCCCTCTCAGGCAGCCTGGCCACCGGCACATTTGTTTGGCAACCTGACTCGGTCCTGACTGTATCTGTAGCTCTTTCCCTCCCCGTGCCAGGTCAGGCTGCCACAGAGGTGGCGTCACTTCTATGTCTGGTTTGAAAGCTGCACGCTCTCACCAAGCCTCACTACGCATCTGCTCCACATGGTGGGCCTGCCATGCAGAGCAATCCCATGCAGGTAGCTAAGGAAATGTCCGGTAACACTTCATCCTGGCAGAGCCAACGTGGGGCGATGAGGAGGTCTTACTGGCAGTGGAGGGTCCCCAGGCGCTGTAGGGTCCTAGGAGCAGCAGTGGCTCCACTGCTCCCAAGCGTCTGTCATTGTTCTCGGTAACCTACTGCCGCTCCTGGCAAGTGCTTCCTGCCTCCTATTGTGCCAGCTATAGAGAAACCCCTGCATGTTTGAGCAGATACCTAATGGCTGGCACATCTGTTCAACAGGCACTTTCCAGCACAGGTTTAATTTTCCACGTAGCTCCCATTACCCCTATTTCAGAAATGGCGGCAGTGAGAGAGGTTTGCAGCAGGCCAGCGATTGAGGCAGGAATTGAACCCAGGTCCCATGAGTTCCATGGTGCAGTCCTATTGGCTAAGCCATACTGTCTCTCAAAAAAGAAAATTAGCAAAGGAGGGTTTCAATCCATCAGCCTCTGGGTGATGGACCTGGCCTGCCATTCCTCTACAAAGGAGAGATGCACGTCTGCCCAGAGGCTTCTGGAGAACCCGGTTCTCTTCTATGCATATTTTGTTCTGAGCACTTTGATATTATAAAATGCCATTTATTCCTACCATTAGAAATACTCAGCAGGAGAGCAGTAAGGATATTACCAAGGATGCAGCTGGCTTGTCCTTAGGGCTGTGCTGATAAATAAACCTGCATGGCAGGAGCAGCTTCTGACATTGTAAACAACTTAGGAAATACTAAACGGACGGTAAGTTAAGCAGCAGTTCCAAACATGCACAACATTCACTCGGACTCACTTTGATTTCAGGAATTGTTATTCTCATTTCGGGATTCTTATCCAGCATCTTTAGAATCAGGTCCTTGAGCTCTTCGCTGACTGGAGGCCTGAGGAAAGGAAAGACCAACCGTAAGGGTAAGAGGGAAACTACCAATATCAAGATCATTCTTGTTGGTCTTCCTGGGCATCTGTTAGAAACTTTGCTCACTTTACAAATAAAACCCTTTCTGGCTTTTCCCAATGTGCTGACCCTAACACCCAAGGGCTCATTCACACAACACCTTCCCACTTTTGCAAATATGCCACTTGCTCCTTAACTTGTGTGCTTGCCTTGCCCTGTAGCAACGGATTCATGCCACTGCAGATGTCCCTGCTTTTCAGTGCCCCAGCCTTTGTATTGGGTGGCAGAGGACAAGGGATCATCAAGGAACCTAGAAGGTGGTAGAGATTTCACACAACACTCAGAATGTGGGTTTGTGCCACTACCCACTCAAAAAGAGCATTGTGTGAATGAATCCTGAAAGTCCTTCTTAGGAATCTTGATGAATACTAAAAATTCTGCACGCCATAGCCTGGCGTCAGTTTCACTCATAAAGCCCTCAAGGACAACGGGATCGAGCAGGGGTAACTAAGGTCGATGGGACAACCATGCACCACTGGAAAGAATGGGATGATGGCATCATCCCGGTGTAACAGGAGGGCACAAGCTGAACAGGATTTTACAGGTGGTGCTAAAGTCATAATTTGCCCCGTTATTACTAGCAGTGATGTGTTGGAAGGAGAATGCTTGTCTTTATTGAAAGATCAAAATCAGGTCACTGGTTAAAATTAAGGAAAACAAGAGGGAACTTGCTGATACCCATAAAAACAGTGTCGTAGAATCGTAGGGCTGAGAGGTACTTCACAACTCATCTAGTCCAGCCCTCTACGCCACGCAGGAGGATATATTCTGCCCACAGCATCGTAGAGACATGCTTCTTAAAGAAAGGAAACTCCACAGCCACTCTGGGCAACATATCCCATTGCTTAACAGTTCTTACAGTTAGTCCTACAATGCCATTTTAGAGCCCCCTTTTAAAGCAGAACTACACTTTAAAAAAAACATGGGGAACCACTGGCCCATGGGCCAAATGCAGCCTGTGGATTTATTCGGTTCCTTGATCTGGCCCCCTACATTAGGTCCCTACCCCCAAGCACTGAAAGACTGAGCTCAGGGGAAGGGAGCAGACATGACAATAGGGGATGGATCCATGGCATCAATTCAGGATTTGGACCCTCTCCTTCTGCCCTCCCATCCTGAACACACCCTTCAAGCGCACACACACACACACACACACACACACACACACACACACACTCCCTCCTTCCTATGCAGTCTGTGGCGCTAGCACTCATTTTCAAAGTAGAGGAAAGCTACTACTGGAGTTAGACAGCTCTCTTCTCACTAGGCCTTACCCGAGATCGCTACATTAGGTAGCTGAGAGCAGGGGCAGGTTTAAGCAGCTTGTTGCTTTAAGCAAGGAGTGGGGAAACCCAGCCTGTGAACCACTGTCTTTTGTTCCAACCTGTGGAGCAATCCAGAGGCAGGGTCACTGGGGCAAAGGGGAGGGAGCGAGAGGTGGGGGCCACTGGGGCGGGGCATGGTGGGACCACCAGGGCAGGGAGACGGGGCATGCCAGGAGACCAGGGGTGGGGCCTGTGCCAGACCCAACCTCCTTGCCCCAGTGCACCCTCCTAGCACACCACACTTTCCCATTCAGGCAGACCCTGCCTTCCTGCCTCCTTGTGTCCCAGCGTGCCCTGAGCTGGCTTTTCGTGGGAGGGGCAAGAGAGAAATTTAAAAATAAAATAAAACAAATGAATACATAAACCCTTCTGCCCCAGTGATCCTGGCCTCCCCGCCCTGTTCTTCATCCCGGGAGGGCGGGAGCGGGAGAAGCTAAACAGATTTCAAGTCAGTTCCAGAAATAGCAAAAGGTCACGGGGAGGAGCAGGCATGTGTAGACAAGCTCAGTGGGAAATGCATACAGCACTGGCTAAATAGCTGTTGAATAATTAACCAAATTAGCTGATGAATAATAGAGCAGGGAGAGAAGGCTGGGCATGAGCTATGGGCCTTGTTGATGCTCTGCACTTCGGCATTTCTGCGGACTGTGTCAGAGGGCATTGTGCAGGACAGCCGTAACAACAGTCTTTGGCAACAAGTTCCACAAGTTAATTGTGCACTGAGTGGGAAAAGTGCTTCCTTGTATTTGTGTTAAATCTGCTGCCAGTTAGTTCCATAGAATGCCCCTTAGTTCTAGCAGTATGAGGGTTAAAAAAATAGCTCCACATTAACTTGTTCCACACCACTCAGAATTCTGTAAACTTGACACACTTCCTCTCAGTCATCTCTTCTCCAAGCTGAAGATCCCTAACCCAACAAGCCTCTCCTCGTACGGAAGCTGTTCCATACCCTTGATCATCTTTGTTGCTCTTTTCTGCACCTTTCCAGTTCTACTGTGCCTTTTTTTGAGATGGGGCAACTGGAACTACACACAATATTCAAGTTGTGGTCACATCATAGATTTATATAGTGGCATTATGATATCTTCTGTTTTACTCTCTATCCCTTTCCAAATAATTCCTAACATTCTGCTTATCTCTTTGAAAAATCTGCCACTGTAAAAGTGCTGTGTACACCGAGTAGCACTATAGAAATTATAAGTAGTAGTGTGCAGTCAGACAGGTCCCTGCCCAGTAGCCTTGCAATCCAAGATGGACAAGAGCGAGGGGAACACAGCGAAAGACAAACACATACATATTCCCATTTTACAGATGGGGAACTGAGGCTGAGAGGTTGTGACTTGTCCAAGGCCACCCAGTGAGTTCATAGCTAGGGCGGGATTCAAACCCTGGAATTCAAAGTCCAGCACCTTATCCACTACATCACAATGATCCCCAGATCGCTTTCTTCATCAGTCATGTAGCAGTCTTTCCATAAGTGTGTTTGCAAGTTCATGTGAATACACAAACAGCCTAATCAGCAAATCCTGTCCCTATGGATGAGCTGCTGGGGCATCTTAGTGCCTCCACAGGGAGGTCTGGAGCAGGCGCAGCAAGGAGCTTGCTCACAGCTACTCAGAACTAACCTGGATCCAGCTCCATTGGCATTCTCAGGCAGAAGCAGTAATGCCGGCTCCCAAAGCAGGGAGAGCAGGTTTCCTTTCAAGGAGGGTGGAGGGGCGAAATCAGAGGGAAAAACTGAGTGGGGTGTGAAAGGGAAGGGCTGGGTGCAATGGGGAGGGGGGGCAGGGCTGGTGGCTTGTGAGTGTGTGGGGATGGAGGGTTAGGGGTATTAGTTTGTGATGTATTATCCCCCCTGCTTCACCTTTTGCTCTGCGCTGCTACTTTACATTGGTAAGCTTGGTTTGTTTTAGGCAGACACCATTGTTGGTCTGTGCTATTGCTCCTGGTAGCTATCTTGATGTGTGTGTGATCTCTCTGGCTGTGCCTGTTGCCCTAAAGGAATGCTTCCCGGTTTACTCCCCAAGAGGCCTACCCAGCAAGGGAGGACACACGCAGAAGCTGTGATCCACACACCATTTACCCCAGACTAAGTGGTCTGTGGATTGCAGCCAGAGAGGGGAGTGAAGGTGAGGGAGTGAGCAAAGTGTCGGTTCTTGGCCCAAGTCTAAGGCAGGAGTGGCTAGACTTGTGCATGGGATCCACTTGATCCAGGTGTCAACCTCAGCTGATCTACTAGGATCCCTACTGTTGGCTCTGGAGCTCCAAGCTGGGACCCCTCCCCCTGGCTTCCAGCTTTGGGGTATCTCAGCAACTGGTCTCAGAAGTGGAGAGGATTCTTCTTTAGAGAGAGCCTTCCTCACGGCACCGGAGGAGCTCCCCTAGCCCATCTTCTCCCCAGAGACACTCCCTGGGCTGCTGGTCCTGCTCTCCTCCCCAGAGGCCATCCCCAAATAAAGGACACCCCCCTCCCCACACCATGATCTACTTGTATTCACTCATGATTCACCAGTGGATTATGATCTACTTCTTGGTCACCCCTGGTCTACGACAACAGGGTTTCCACAAGCGGAAGGAACCAGGGATCCTGGCCGCAGTCTGCCCTGGTGCTTTCCCCCTAGGAGTTGTGCGTAGATAGCCATTGCACAGCAGAGACAGGGCAAACCGAGTCCCCCGATCTCTCACAGGCTATAGGGCCAGGCTGGAACTTGCCCTTACCCCAAACGTTAAGGTTCCAGTAGGGGAGGCTCTGAAGGGCTCATGACAGCGTGATTCTCATATACATTAATGGGAGGTTACAGAGGTCCTGTAAATACTTACCCCAGTCTCCCTGGCCCCGGGGGAGCAGACTTACAGAGCCCTGGTTTCTTTTTTTAGTGCTTTGACAAAGCAGAGAAGTGAGTTTCCACAGACTCTCTGTAAACAAGAGTGTGTGTGTCTTCCGTAGCCATGGAAAACTCTGTTCCATCCCAGCTCCTCTCATCTCTAACTGGCTCTAATTCTGTGGGAGGTCTGAGATGGAAATCAATCCAGTGAGTTCTCATAAGTGTCTTTCGTCCTTCTCTAGCAAATAAATGGATTTAGTTTGAAGCCTAATCAACACACTCCCTACCTCTCAATGCCCCTAGCGAGCGGAGCATCTTTTTTTAGATTGGGAGAGCAGGGTGCTGAGAAGTCAAAATAAATCATGCAGCGCGAGTTAGGGCTGAAGCAGATGTCTGAATGAAGAAAACATTTCTCGGTTAGCCCATTAAATGTTAATAACTTCTTCTGCAGACAGATGGGAATGGTCGCCTGTAAGCGGACAGCTAACCCAAATATATGATGATGGGCAAACTGCCCGGGACCTAAGAGAACAAAGTAACAACTGCTGGAAAAACTTAAACTACTTTTTTGCTGCAGTTTTGTTCAAATAAACTTCCACTCAAATCATGCGGCAGCAGCTTATGATACAGCAACGTAAAGGGGTTGCAGAGACTTGTGCCCGAGGCTGTAAAGTGATGGGAGCCTTCAATGCCACTGGACACATTTAAGAAAACAGAGTTTGGTTCCATTTAGACATGGGAAGGCTATTCTGGTGATTAGGATAGGATGCTGGCTGGGGACTCGGAATATCTGGGTTTAGTTCTCAACTCTGCTACAGCTTCCAGGTGACCTTGGGCATTAGGGGCGTGGCTAGATTGGAATGGATTCTGGGGCAGAAAATGGGATGGCCCTCCCTTTGCCTCCCCTCCCAGTAACAGGGGATGCAGCTGCACTAGGGAGCGAGGGCCCCCAAGACTTGAGTCCAGCTGCATCAGCACTGCCTGCACCTCTTACACACCTTTGTTGGGCATGTGTAAGAGGGTGTGGTGCCCTGGGGTGAGTCCCCGCAGGATCAGACCCAGGGACTTGTGTTCTCGTTGGGGAGTTCAACTCAATCACTCTCCATTAGGGAATGAATCCATTCCAGTGCCCTTTATTTACTCCAGCATTGTCCATAGACACAGTCTTAACTTGTTCTCCACCATATACACCTGTACATAGTCTCTTCACAGTGTAACTGGCACACAACCTCACGAATGCCGGGCAAGCAACCCCTCCGACTCCCCAACCCTATCTAAGCCCAGCTCTGCCAGGCATCCAGTCCTCTGGCAGGCTACTCGCTGTCTTAGGCTTGGATCTCTTGAACATCATGGCGATTAATGTCTCTCCGTCTACTCACAGTCTTCAATATCTCCTAGCAGGGTTTTAGCACCCTGGCCGCCAATCCTCCTGGAGTTTCTGAAGATTTGTTCCCTCCTCTACAGTCAGGGACAGACTGACTTCCTCAGCAAGCTGTCTCTTATACTGACAGAGTGGGCGTGGCTAGGCTCCAGTGTCTCCTCTAGCCTTAAAGGACCAGTATCTGCCTACTCTGTATTGCTCTCAATCAGCTAGAGTTTTCCCACTCTTACAGGGCTGGCCCTTCCAAGCCCGTGTCATTTACTCACTACCTAGCCTGTCCAGTCCTCAGGCTGACACACTCTTCTTTTAAAGGGGTAGTTGCCTCACCAGGCTGCTCCCTACTACAGCATGTCACATGGCTTCATAGTGCCTCAGCACTCCATCTGAAATATGGAGATAACAGCAATGCTCAACCTCACAAGGGTGCTATACAAGGACACTGCCAGAGTTTACATCAGGATAGGTGGACAAAGGAGGCATAAGGCTCTCCAGTCCCTCTCTGATGTGGCCCCATCCCCTGCAGAGCGACTTTCCAGTGAAGGCCTGGCCACATCAAAAAGTGGTGTGGCCAGGCCAGAAAGGGTGAGGCAATGGGGGCCCTTCAATCTTTTCCAACGTGGTCAGAACTAGGGATGAAACTTGCTCTCAATTTTTTTTCTCAGTTTGCGCCAAGGATCACGGCTCTCGACTCATTTTTAGTGAGCATTGCTAATTGAGAAAACTCCCAGTTCTTGACACTTTTTCAGTCAAGATTTTTTCTCGGTTTACCATTTACTGTGATTTACCATGTACCACTTACCATGCAGGTACAAAATGGCTGCCCTTTTGCAAAATGGCGGCAACACTGCCAGCACCATCTTGGATGAGGGCTGTGCATAGGCAGAAAAACTATGGTGGCCATTTTGTACATGCGCATTACCGGGACAAATGCAGTGCACAGTAAACGGTACACAGTAAATCGGTATACTGTAAATCACAGTAAATGGTAATTCACAGTAAACAGTAAATCGAGAAAAATTATCGACCAAGATCTCAAATAATTACCAAAATCATCCCAAGATCTCAGTAACGATTCTCCATTGTCACAAGTTTTTCCCAAGAAACAAACTGATTCTCATTTCAGCCCTAGGAGTGTTGTGACATCACGGTGCTCTGAAGTGGCAAATACCTGCTCTCCCCCCCCATACCACCCATGCTGTTGAAGAATTTATGCAAAAGACTGCACGGTGCTTGGGTACTACAGTGATGGTGCCCAGAATTCTAGAAGAACTCAGCAGAAAGGGTAGAGAGCTTCTTGGAAAATCTGGGTCTAAGCATCATAATAGGAACGCCTGAGGTTCTGAGCAGTTTCACAGAAAACCTAGGGCTGGAAAGTACGTCAGGGGTCTAGTCCAACCCCCTGCTCCAAGGCAGGATACCTGCCACCTGCAGCATCAGACAGAGAGATGCTTGTCCAGTCGGGTTTTGAAAACATCCAATAGAGGAGATTCCTCAACCTCGCTAGGCAAAAAATTCCAGTGTCCAACTGGTTTTACAGGTGGGAGGTTTGTCCTAATATTTCACCGAAATCTACTTTGCTGCAGCTTAAGAGCATTCCCTTTTGTTCTACTTTGTGTAGCAAGAGAGAATTAACTGTTCTCCATCTTTTTTCAAGTAACCTTGTAGATACGGTGCAACCTCGTTATAATGCATATTGTTGTGATGTGTATTAGGCTATAATGTGGTATGAGGCATGGTTTCCAACTTTTAAAAATAAAAAATATAATACAACTACAAACATAAAGGGTGCAATCCTCATTCATCCAGTTCCCTAAAGGAGGCTTTTGATATGCACAGTGACACAAATTAGCGGTTTGTGATAAGATTCCCCTTCCCTCCCACTCCCCCACCTTCGGGAAAGACTCATTAAGCTTGCGTTGTCTAAGGAATAATGACCCATTATAGCCATTCAGCAGGCTGAGTGTGGCCTCTGTTTTGAAACAAGTTTCTCTCTGTCATTCAAGGGCTGTGAGCATTTTACAACTTGTTAGAGTATGCAAAAAATGCTTAGGGTCCCTTAATGACAATTATCCCTACACTCCAGAAACTTGTTTCAAAACAGACACCTCTCAGTGTCCACAAAGTGGATTGATGGGTCATTATCCTTTAGACAATGCAAGCCTAGTGAGTCTTTTCCCTGGGGGAGAGGGGGAGCATCTTATCACAAACTGCTAGTCTGTCTCCCTACGTATATCAGAGGGCTCTGTACATCCAAACTCTTAAGATTTAAGCATTTTCATAATGACAGTGTCATAGGGGCACCCTGAGAGTCATTCAGGGTTATGGGGAATTAGCTCACCCCTACAACATAACTTGAGGTGCCTACTGCCCCAATATATCCACACGTAACCCCACTTTTCCTAGGCTCCATACAGTTATTATAAGTCTTACTGAAAGTTCATAAAGTCCATGTCTCACAACAATCCCCCCTGAGCTCTGCTCAGCTTGGTCCTGGGTTTGGCCTAGTCAGTCTTGGAAGCCTCCCAGTCCAGGAGATTCCATGTCTGGCTACTTTCAGCCTCCTCTGAGCTCCTTCGGCAGGTCTGCTCCCTTCAGCTGCCTCCTTCCTTCTCCCTGCAAAGATGTGCTCTCTACAGAGTCCAGGAAGCTTCTCCCTTTCTGCAGTCCTTTCCACTCTTTATATACAGGCAAGAGGGGTGTGGCTTCCAGTCCAAGTCTTAAAGGGGCCATAGCTCTATTATGGCTCTTCCCTGTCATGCATGGTTTCAGCTTATACCATGTTATAATTAGGACTGAAACAGGAAGCCCTTTTCTTCTCGCGATATATCTCACGAAATTCCGGCCCGAGGCCCAAGAACCTGCTGAGATCTTGTGAGATATCTTGCAAAAAAAAATAAAAATTGGTGCCGGCAGCATCAGAGCCATTTTGGAAAAGGGCTACACATGCACAGAACAGCCCCTGCGGCCTTTTGCGCATGCGCAGTCATTTAAAAAAAAGATTTTGTCTTTTCCTTGCATCCTCCATTTCCCCGCAGAGAACTGGAGCGGCGAGAGACCCAGTGGCTGGAGCAGCCAGGTAAGTATACGACAGAAGAGGGAGAGGAGGAAGGGCTGTAAAAGCCCCTTTTTTGTTGTTTTCTTAAGATTCTCGCTCTCTTCAGCAAGAATCCAGGCAACTTCTTGGCTCGGGCTCGTTTGAAAGAACGAGCCAAGAACCCTAATTCTCGCCGAGAAAAGCAAGAATCCGAGAATGGAGTCTCAGCCCTAGTTATAATGAGGTTGCGCTGTATTTGAAAATGGCTATGATGTCCCCCTTAGTTTTCTTTTTCAGGCTAAACATTCCCAATTTCTTCAGTCTTTCTTCATACAACTTGCATTCCAGCCCCTTTATCTTGCTCTCTTCTGAATCCTCTCTAATTTGTCGACATCCTTCTTAAAGCGTGGTGCCCAAAGCTGACCACGCTATTTCAGAGGAGGTCTCATCAGAGCCAAGGAAGCTGGGACCATTACTCCCCATGTCTTAGACACAATGCTTCTGCTCACACAGTCGAAAATGGCTTTGGAAATCAGTTTCTCCTGTAATGACTAATCCTACCTCAGCTCTTCCGAAGTCCATCTCGAGGAGCTTCGAGGGTGACCGTGATCTCAAAGTAGAAGACCCTTAATGTCTCAAAAATGACTCACACTCCTGGTAAGTGATGGTTTGGCTATATTTAGGATTTTCCGAGCCCTGGATGACCAGAGCGTCTTCCATTAGACATTTAATTCCCTCGTGTTCATTTCTAAGCAGTGAAGTCTTTTTATCTCTAGATTTTGATTAGAAGGAAGGATTAATGAATGCAAGTAGGTCAGAAATTCTCTGTTTTGGCACTGTGAGGAGTTGGAAGAATCTCAAATTTGGCTACCTCACCCGAAGCAAAGAGGAGATGAATTAATCTACATACGAGAGCTAAAGTAAAGGCCTGCGGCTGGTCGCTGCAGAAAGCAGTGGCTGGTTTGTTTGCACAAGGGTATAGCCTTAGCTACAGAAGAGACAGTGCCATATTAGCTGGGTGTTCACATACACATTCAACACTGACTTAATTCCTCATTCGTTAACACTCAAAAATAATATAATTTACGATTTAACTGAAATTAAACTGCATATGTGCGGTACGGACACTGTGAATGAGCATTATTATAGGATGAGGAAAGTATGCATTTTAATTTCAGTCAAGTCATAAATTATATTATTTTTGAATATTAATGAATGAGGAATGAAGAATGTGTAGATTGTTCTGCTATTTTAAAAAAAATGGTAGAGTGTTACTTTGCTTATAGTGGAAAGGGATGTCTCCCTTTGGTTTGTCAAGGTTAGTTGGAAATAGGTAATTGTACTGTATTATAGGAGAGGTATTTTTTAAGAATAGGAGGGTACGAAAAAGTTGCCTTAACATTCAATTTACTGTGCTGTTAAAGTTTGAGTATAAATGGTAATGCCACCTTAACTAGATCTTTAAACCGCAGGGTTTTTGATTAGGACATATGGAAAATGGAGGAGTGTGTCCTTCAACTGCAGCCCAGACATGAGCCACCGCCAGCCTCAGCGCATCAGCTCAGTCCATCAGCTCAGTCCTCTCAACATGGTGCATGCTGCTGCTCCTCTGTTCCATCCCACCCATTCAGAGCAGCAGGGCACAAGTTCCACTAGAAGAAGGAAGAGGTAGAAGCCGGGGTGGGAGGAGGCAGTGTTAGCTGGGTGCTCTCTCATTCCCAGAAAGGATTATTGTTGTCTGGAGGAAGTTTCATCCTTCGAGACGGCAATATGAAAAATCAGCATGACTGGCTGTCAGGAGCAGACCTTGAACTCAGATCCTTGGGACAGAGGCACATGGATTTCACCACAGCCTCACACTACTCAGCTCGCAGAACTGCTGACCACCTTGACTGTGTCAGTTATTCCAGAGTCATCTCTGATTGGCTGAGAGCACTCTCTCTCCAGCTCGGTTGCCACCAAGCATAAAGTTTCCTGGGTCAACTCTGAAACTGTGGTCAGAGCAACACAATGGCTATGGGGTTACACCTGCCCTTGCTTGCCTTTGCCTTCTGTTCCCCTTTCCTTCCTGCACTCCCTGGACTATCTTCCTGGCTTCTAGACCCCTGGTCTTGTCTCCTGACACAATGTCTGCCAGCTTCTCCCTGGATAGATGCCTTCTTGGACTGATCTTCTGGCCTTGGACTCTGCACGTCTCAGACCCCGATTCCAATGCACCGCCCTGCATGCTCAGATACACCCTGTTCCTGGACCTTGTTCCCAACACTGGGAACCTTAGCTGCATATAATAGATTCAGTTAGCTCACTCCTTTTACACTACTCTAGCCTGTTCGCATCCAAGATTCATAGAGACCCGAGGCACTGGGATCATCTAAGTTTGACCTCCTGCATTTCCCAGGCCATTTCACTGCAGAGGGGCTTCTAAGATCATCATCATCAGAGCATTTTGTGGACACACGGGCAGCTGTTTCATGCAGTTTCAGCTAGGGCTGCCTGGAGCGGGCGAGGACAGAGAGCTGTTGGCTCATCATGCAACGAACTCTATGACATGTTTATGTGCAGTGAAATGGGGCCCACGTCTCGACTGCCTTGCACCGGGTGTAATCCAGTACAGCTTGGGTAAACTGAGTAGGAAATCGCAGCCAAACCAGAATTACAGCACTCTGTGGGAGCTTCGCACAAACGACAGTGGTTTCCATGTTGCAGGGAATCACCTTGCACCAGACCACAAGAATCAGAGAGGAGAACAAGCTACATTAATTACACAGACATATATTTACCACAGGAGCCCTGGCCGACCTTGTGTGCAGTCACAGCTTTTCAGTACTCAGCTTGGGACACTCATTTTAATTTACCATTGTGTGCCCCCATCTCCCTTTAAAATCCAGCCCCTATGGTATCTCTGATTCCCCTTCACCGTAAATCATTAGCCTCCATTGGCAATCTCGGTGGAATTGAAGTTCTGTTGATGAGTAGTGCTGATGCTAGTCAAGCCCACATGATTAGACACCCTACATTCACCATATTCTACATGTGGGACTAACCACATATGGAGCCAACTCTGTTACAGCCTCACTATTAGAGTTACCACCTTCCTGGACCCTTTGATGCAGAAAGAGGTTTGAGAGGACTACACGCTGGACTACATTTCCCAGCATCCTCCCACAGAGCATGAGAGAGCATGTTCACAGAGACTCCATTCGAACAGTGGCCCCACTCTACAGTGGCGCAAAGACTCCCGCAACTTTCAGGTGAATTCACTGCCCATCACCCCTGCCCTCTTCCCTTTCCCCCCTGCTGCCCTCTGCCCCCCCCCCCCGCGATTGAGGATTTCCTGAATTCTGAATGTTGAAGCCAATTCCTCCATCACAGCAAAATGAGTTTGAATGCCAGGATACTTGGTAAAATCAGATGAACACTGAGGGTTGAGTTTCAGCCCTACTCTGGATAAGTTGGAGAAATAGAAGTTCCATCTAGAGCCCAGAGATGCTGTAGTCAAATACAGAGGCTCTGGGTCAAACCTGGAGAGGTGGCACGGTAACCCTTGCTACAGCTCCCTGCAGTGTCCATGTCTTCTACAGCTGTGTTGTAGACTAGAAGTACAGTTAATTGATACATCTAGCCTTATATTTACAAATCAGATCTCAGGCCACTATCCACCAGCCACTTGCCCCAGAAGGCTTCCCTGGGGATTGCTCTGGAGTAAGTGGTTGGTGGATCGTGGCCTGCATATTTGCTTACTGAAACGAATACCCGTCCCAAACTTATTGCTCCTGTGAAGTTCACCGAATTTGTTACCTGAAGTCTTCAGGACTGCAGCTCCTTGGCACTTTGGTTGTTTGGCAACCAACTATGCTATCCCACTGGATCTGGCTTCTATTTGCTGCTTGGTCCATCCTTCCGGTCTTTATTAAATGCAGTTTTTATGTGTCCCACTGCTCTCAGTTCTTACTGCTATTTAGCTGCATTAAGTAATAGGGGATAGCAGGTTCATTGATCAGAGATCCTTGAATATATAGCTGGGAAAGGAAAGGAAGTGTAAAAACTAGAATTGCGACCCCCCCCCCCCCTTGAGTTTCACCAGGAGATATCAGGTTATGTCTCAGAGATTCCAGAGGAAACTCCAATTTCTCTGGGTTAACCATGGATGCCCACATGCAACCCAGAGTAATAGGGACTTCTGGGGGTGGTGGTCATGTTAGGAAGCTGGTAGGACATAAGGATTTTCCTGCCCCCTTTCTGACATGGCCCTACCTCTACTGAGCACTGTGATGTCACAATGCTCTGTACGGGAGGGGGGGTGGAGAGGTTATGTCAGAACGGGGTCACGTGACAGCCCTCCACTCCCATTCTGAAGTGGCTCTGCCTCTTGTGGAGCGTTGTGAAGTTGCGTTGTTCCGTAAGGGGCAGGGTTACTTTAAAAAGAGATGTGGCAGTTGCTGTGACTCAACCCTTCCAATGTGGTCCTGCCCTGCTCAGGTTTCCTTCCAGAGGGAGATGGCCTCCCTAGTCAAGACAGGACTTCCTGTGCTTTCCTGACACTGCCAAATATTTAGGCTTCAGTGTGTAATCATCTGGTGAGCCTACTCAATCTCTGTCATGTTGTAGCATATACTTAGTCAGAAGTAATGCAGCTATCTGTCTGGAAACAGAATTTCCCTTTCTGCTTTTGTATGTTGTTGGCATGTTACAAAGAACTGTCTCCCCATATTTCCTAGAGAGAGCTTTCTGCCTTGCAAAAGCCATAGCACCATCTATTGGAAGCCTCCGAAATCGCACATTATTATTATTATTATTAACAAACATTTATATAGCGCCAGCAGTGTACCTGGCACTTTACAAAGTAATAGAATAGACACGGTCCCTGCCTCTAGGGCTTACAATCTGAGAGACAGGAGCTGGGGGAGAGACTTAGGAAGGGGAACAGAGGGAGAGACAAGGGGTCTAACATTCATGAAGATGCGAGGTCTCAAGTGCACGTACTTGGCTTGGTTACGATGAGAATGACAGCAGGCAGGTCCATGTTGCAAGGATAAGGGTAAACCGATCGTAGGTATAGGAATAGTGGCTCAGCAGGATAAAGAGTCAGACAGAGCAGAGCGAAAGAGGTGAGTTTTAAGGAGAGATTTGAAGGTATGAAGGGAGGGGGCAAGGCGGATGTGGACAGGGAGGGAGTTCCAGGCATGGGGGGCAGCAAGTGAGAAGGGACGAAGGCGCTTAGGGGAGCAGGGAAGGCGTGGAAGGGTGAGAGAAGGGACAGAGGAGGAGCGAAGTGCACGGGCTGGAGTATGGAGGGCGATAAGTGCAGAGAGGTAGGGGGGAGCAAGGTTGTGAAGAGCTTTATAGGTGAAGACTAGGAGCTTGTGCAGGATTCGTTCAGGAAGGGGAAGCCAGTGAAGCGAAGAGAGGAGGGGCTGCACATGGTCGAAGCGACTGGCGAGGTAGATGACCCTGGCAGCAGAGTTTTGGACAGAGATGAGGGGAGAAAGGTGAGACCGGGGAAGGCCAGTGAGAAGGAGGTTACAGTAATCGAGGCGAGAGATGACCAGAGCATGAACAAGAGTTTTGGCAGACGAGACAGAGAGAAAAGGGCGAATCTTAGCAATGTTATGGAGGGAGAAGCGACAGGATTTAGCAACAGAGTCAATGTAGGGTTTAAAAGAAAGGGCTGAGTCAAAGATGAAGCCTAGGCTACGGGCTTGGGGGACAGGCAGGATGGTGACTCCATCAATAGTTATTGACAGTGAGGAAGGAGAGGAAGGATGAGGGGGGAAGATAAGGAGTTCAGTTTTAGCCATGTTGAGTTTGAGTTGACGTTGAGACATCCAGGTAGAGATGTCAGAGAGACAGTTGATGAGACGAGCTTGAACAGAGGGAGAGAGAGAGGGAGTAGAGAGATAGAGTTGAGTGTCATCAGCATAGAGGTGGTATTGGAAGCCATGGGAGGCAATGAGTTTGCCTAAGGATGAGGTATAGATCGAGAAGAGGAGAGGGCCAAGAACAGAGCCTTGAGGAACACCAACTGAGAGGGGGAAGGAGGAGGAGGCGGAGTTGGAGAGAGACACATTAAAGGAGCGGTCAGAGAGGTAGGAGGAGAACCAGTTATGGACAGAGCCACAAAAGCCAAGGGAGTGAAGGGAATCCAGCAAGAGTGAGTGGTCAACAGTATCGAAGGCAGCAGAGAGATCAAGGAGGACAAGAATGGAATAGAGACGTTTAGATTTAGCCACCAGAAGATCGTTGGTGATCTTAGCGAGAGCAGTTTCAGTAGAATGAAGGGGGCGGAAGCCAGATTGGAGGGGGTCAAGGGAGGAGTTGGAGGATAGGAAGTCAAGGCAGCGGGAGTAGACAACACGTTCAAGCAGCTTGGAAGCAAAAGGAAGGAGTGAGACAGGACGATAGCTAGAAGGGTCAGAGGGGTCAAGAGTGGACTTTTTGAGAATAGGAGAGACTGTGGCATGTTTGAAGGCAGAAGGGAAAGAGCCAGTAGAGAGGGAGAGGTTGATGATGTGCAGGAAGGAAGGGGCGACAGTGGGAGTAATGGAGGTGAGGAGGCGGGAAGGAATGGGATCAAGGGGGCAAGTGGAAGGGTTGGAGGAGGAGAGCAGAGAGGAGATTTCCTTAAGGGAGGCAGGGGAGAAGGAGGACATGAGAGAAGGAGGGGGAGGAGGGAGAGGGGTGGGAGTGGGAAGAGAGGAGTGGGAAGCGATGTCGAGGCGGATCTTGTCTATCTTGGAGGTGAAGAAGGAGGCAAGATCCTGAGCAGAAAGGGAAGAAGGAGGGGGAGGACAGGGAGGCTTGAGGAGGGAGTCAAAGGTAGAGAACAGGCGGCGAGGGTCCCGAGAACAGGACTCAATGCGGGAGGCATAGTAGTGTTGTCTAGCAAGGGAGATAGCAGAAGTAAGGGTGGAGAGACAGAATTTGAAGTGAAGGAAGTCAGCGTGAGAATGGGATTTGCGCCAGAGTCGTTCAGCAGCACGAGTGCAAGAACGGAGGTGGCGGATACTAGGGGTGAGCCAAGGACGGGGGTTGTGGGAGAAGGCAGGGCGGGAAGAGAGAGGGGCATGGGAGTCAAGTGTGGAGGAGAGAGAGGCGTTGAGAGCAGAGACAGCGGAGTCAGGGGAGGAGGAAGAGAAGACTGTAGGAAGAAGGGGAGAGAGAGAGGAGGCAAAGTCCAGGGGATCAATAGCTTGAAGGTCACGGAAGGGGCGTAGAGAAGGGGAAGAGGAGGGGGGACAGTGGGAAATGTTGAAAGAGGCAAGGAAGCACATCCCAATGACTTGCAAAACCCATTCACTTGGCGGTAATGTTGTTATTTAGTCACCAGGAGACTGAATAGGTGAATATGTGTTTTAGGATCCAACTGCACACCCAAACATGGATCGGGATAGGAATCTTTTCCCTCCCATGGGCCACCTTGAAAATTAATGCAAGCTCTATGAGCTGGTAGGAATTGGGGACAGGGGTGTGCTCAGGTTGGGAGGAGGAAGGGGAGAATCTATCATGGATCTGTGCCATGGATCCATCCCTCTGCCTTTGAGTGCGTGCCTTCCTCTCCATTCCCGCCCCTTGAGCTCACTCATCCAGTGCTTGAGGGTAGGGACTGGATCCATGAAGCAGATCTAGGCCCTGGAAAAAGGCCCAATGAAAACAGCTGTGGGCCTGATTTGGCCCGTCCCTATTCCTGCCATACACCAAAGACATAGGAGAATGAAACACATTATCATTCGCTCTGGAAAGCTTACTCACATTTCTGGGAACTCCACTGCTTTATTCTTGATCTTGTTATGGAGTGCCAGGATGTACTCGTCTATAAAAGGACACTGCGACACAAAGCAGAGGTTTCCCAGGCGTCAGGCATGAGCACAGTGGATCTGCTCTTACATTAGCCATTAAGTAAGAGAGCCCCTCCCGTCATTCCCAGCCCCGAGAACATGCTTTCTGAATCTGACCAAGAGGATACGTACTGGAGACAAGAGTAAACTCTCTCTCTCCAAAGCAGTCTTCTACTCGATTTGTAAGGGTTGAATTTGCAAAGCTTTGATATGAGGATCACAGTGAAACTGACCTATCCTCACATGATAACTGAGGCCCTGTTCCAACGAACAGTGAAAACTCCAAGTAACTACTTGGATTTAATTCAGTTGAAATAATGAGTCCACCTCTGTACCAGTCACATTCCAGCTGCAAGTAGCAGTAGTTACTCAGCTGTCTCCTCCTAAGGGTCATGGCAAACAATGTTCACCTCCTTTTACTTCAAAGACAAGTGTTTACACCACAGTCATTTCCTGAGCTGCTGTGTGTGTGGACATGACTTGCTCCACGGAAGCACAGAGATTGGGCAGTCAGCAGTGCTCCTTACAACTGGTTCTAAAATGGAAGAGAAAGAGCACCTGCTGCCCCTAACGCTCACAAGTTACCCCTTCCCTTGCCACACATCCCACCCCCAGGAGCAAGCAGAGCCTCGAAGAAGTGGGGTGGGAATTGGGAATGTTTGCTCTCAGCAATTGTCGGAAGGAATGGTTAAGACTGGAGGCGGGGGGTGAGGGTCATGCCCTTGTGCCCCCTTCAATTTGCACCCCTGCCTACAGGACTTGACAGAACCACAGTCGGGCTTTGATATATGGAGCAAGTCTCTTATCAGCTGAAGAGAGTGGGTGGGCCTCACTTAAGCACCATACTGCTCCTATTGTCTTACTCCTCAGCCTTTTGTGTCTGAATTGGTTCTAAATCAATGCAATGCTTCTGAAATTGCCTTGGGCCTTGATTATAATGTACAAGTAACATATTCTAAGGGTCTGAGTCAGTTGCTTTTTAACTAACGTGCGTAGGCCTTACTCACTCAAGTAGTTCCACTGGCCCTCACCGGGATTGCTCAGGCAAACAAGAGCCGGTGGTACTCTATTCTGTTGGCTCATTATCTTTCCCCTCGCTGTGGGAGAAGGAGTTAAAAGATAACCAAGCAGCTGTCCCTACACCCGTTCAATTGTTTTACAGTCATCTTACCTTCCCATACACAAAGCAGTACAGTGTAATTCCCACGGCCCATACATCGAGTGCCTGAAAGAAAGCAATCCGGCTTAGTCAATTAAATTAGATACATTGTAGATAAGGCAGTTTATTGTCTCAAACATAAGAACACGCACCTTTTTGATTAGGGGTTCAGTTTTGTAGCTACTGCACAACACAATTGGAGAGACAGAATGCAGCACACACACACACACACACACACACACACACACACAAATAAGGCTGGAAAGCCCCCAGGCACACCATGTGCCAGATTCGCTTCTGACAGTCTGGGCTTTGCCTGCCAGCCTTGATACTAGACTGCCTGGACCGGATCCTGCCAAGGCTACTTATGACCTAGCACCTTACACTCTGCCATGGTGCCTGCCATCACCCCTATTCTCTTTTCCCAAGATGTGCATGTACGGTGGCTTGTAAGGCACATAACCTATGTGCCTACACCATGTCCTGAAGCCTCCAGACTGCTTGAGTGGAGGAGGGACCCTGAATGACTGTTTGGCAAGGGGTGCTTTCCTAAGGCTGTTGTAGGGTGGCCAGAGATGCAAATTTTAGAGAACACTTATAAGAAATACATGTTTCAGGGCTAAACTGGAGCCAATACAACCCTGCAACCTGTATTTCTCACCCTAGGCCATCGTCTAGCACCAGGAGGGCTGTTTGGGGTTATAAGGAGCTGCCTAACGGTCCATTTTAGCCCAGGGTTATCACAGCCTGACATGGCAGCAGGGGCTTCAAATTTTGGCTCCAAATCCAGCTCTTCCAGGGTCTCTGGCAGAGGCCAGCACAGGCGTGCTACCAGAGATCCTGAATTTATTTATTTCAATTTCAGTTTTCTTCTATCCCACAGTCCTCCTGCTCACAGAGCAGCTTGGGGTGGAGATGCCGCGGATTGAACCTGGGACCTTATACACGCAAAGCATGTGCTCCTACCATTTGAGCCACAGCCCAGAAGCTATTGGGCAGAAAACTGACAGCTGGTTAGATTTGGGGCTGTTTTAATTTATACAAAATAAATTGGGTTTTTCAAACAGAAGCTGAGGAAGGGAGGTGGAAGAGTGGAGCTTCCCACTCACGTACTCCTTCTCTATGTGGTGGATTCTCTGCTGTTTACACAGTTTCGTTGCCTGCAGCAAGCTTGAGCTTCCAACCTTCCCATTTCTTTTCCAAAGCTTTGCCAGCAGAACTATCCGAGCAACTGCTGGCTCGCTCAATCTGCTTCGGTCATGGGGATGGGCACTGCATAGTGGGCATATAAAGAGCTTATAGTTCGTGCCTTGACAGAGTCCTTCTCATGTGGCTCAGCTGCCCTGTGTTGGGGCAGCTGCGACTAGGGTCCTAGGCTCTCTGGCTGAGCCTCTCTCTGGCAGCCATCTTATAAACTTAGTGGCACACACACTTTCCCTCCATTTTAAATCCAAAATGAGCTCTCGTCGGATACTATGCAAGTAGTCCCTGTTACTTGATCCACAACTGGCAGATCATAGCGTATATTCCACAGGTATACCTGTTTTGGAGAGAGTATTGATTGTACAATGCCAGGGACATGGCTGCCGCTATATAAAATAAATAAATAAATAAATAAATAATACTCCTATCAGCTCTATGTCTGAGGTGCTGTGGGCACCACACATTCATTGAGGGAGTACCCTATCAGCTCTATCTTGGAGACCTTCAAAGAGCAGGCCAGCACACAATGAGACAAGCAACCCCTTTCAACTTCTCTCCCATGGTAGCAGGATTCTTGTGGACTTTGGGAGCGCCCCAATCCTGTCATGCTCAGGGCTTTTTAATGTTGCTTAGCAGTTCCTCCCCCTGCTAAAATGCTTTTACAGATGGCTGGGAGTGGGGTACATACTCCCTCTGACAATGGACTAATGGTAAGAGAAGACCTACCTTTCCACTGAAGCTCTTGCCAGTATCTGAAATGGCTTCTGGGGCCATGAAAGCTGGTGTCCCGGCAGTGCTGGAAAGCTGGGCATCGTTCCCCTCAAACTGATTGCTCACTCCAAAGTCAGCAATTTTAACATGGCCATCATCTCCCAAGAGCAAGTTGGAAGGCTTGATGTCCCGGTGGATGATCTTCTGGTAATGCACTGTAAGGACATAAGAAGTGCCAGACTGGGTCACAGCAATGGTCCATCTCCAGTATCCTGTCTCCAACGGGGGTCAGCTTCAGGGAAGTGCACAACAGGTCATAATGGAGCAATCCATTTTCTGCTATCAACTCCCAGCCCCCTGACCAACTTGACTAAGGCCCTTTTTAAATGGGCCGGGAGGAGCTGCGGTGGGACGGATGGGTGTGTACCGCGGTGCGTGGGCAGCCCGTCACATGGATGCACACCCATCTCCACCCATCTCCACTGATCACATACGGAGGCACCTCCGTTTTGCCCAGAGTCTCCATGTGTGAGAGCTCAGTGGAGGTGGGTGGAGAACGGGAGCACGCACACACCCCCACTGGCTGTCACACGGACACACACACCCTGCCCACCCAGTCGCACATGTGTGTGTGGGGGGGAATCTCGTGTGAAAAGGGCCTAAGAGACATTTATAGACCTATTCTCTAGCAGTAAGCGGAAGAAAAACAATGCACTCTTTGACACTGCAATGAGACACATAACTCAACAGTCCCTCTTTGGGAGGGATAATCCCTCTTTGGGTGCTGAATCCGACTGTCCCTCTTTCAGTGGGTCAAAGACCCTCATTGCGGGAGAGAAAGACAAAAAGACTGGTATTCAAGCCTCTTTCCTGGTTGCTTCCCAGGAATAGCACTTGGGAAGACAATGGGGAGAGGATGAAATGACAAGATACAAGTGGAATGAGAAGCAGGTCAGTTTCTGTCCCTCTCCATGAACTTGGAACAGGTTGGGAAGCGGGTGCAGCTGCAGGAAGAGACAAAGCTTATTTGTTTAGGGGAGGGGCTTATTGGCCACTCAAAATGCTGGGAAGTATGGACGCACAAATCCAGAGCTGCTCCCTGTATTGCCTGTTTTCACTACCACCATCACAGCCTCCCAACATTTGATGCTTTCTTTAAAAGTCCCAGTTCCACAACCCATGGGAGGCTTCTTGGCTGCTGTAAGCTCATGTGCGAGCGGAAGTTGTGACCCATAGTTTGGGAACTTCGGGGGAAAAAAGGTGTGTGCGGGAGTGTGTTTCAGCGTGTGCAAATAAGCATGCTCGTGTAAGCGATCGCAGGATCCACCCCCAAAGCTTAAATTTTTTTTCCTGGCTCGTCTTAAAACTACATTCCCATGGGGCTAAAAAAAAAAAGAAAGGGGAGGGGAAAAAAAGAAAAAAGAAAGAGTGATGGGTTCTGAGGGGCCCTCATTCTGTAGTATAGTTGCAACCCCTGCTGCTGGGGGCGGATGGGGCATTTATTTTCCTGGCAGGTAGCCAGGAAAGAGATGCTGGAGGCTGGAATATTGGCCTTTTTGTCCATCCCACCCTCCTGAAAGAGGGACACAAGGATTCAGCACCCAAAGAGGAACTGCCCCCCACCCCACTAAATAGGGACTGTTGGGGCGGCGGGATGTATTTGAGCCAGCTGTGCTGTGCAAGATAGTGTGGACTCCAGATCTGACAGCACTGGCCGGCAGATATCAAATCCAAGTGAATTACAAGGAGCTGGAAGAACTCCTTGTAGGTCAGGAGATACTCTGGATATTTTTAAATTAATTTATTTAAATATTTTTTTTGCTACCCCGCCCCCTCCTGCCACAGGCAGCTCAGGGTGGCTTACAATCACAAAAAAACAACAACAATAAAGCTAAATACAACTCATAAAAGGAGGATAAAAATATCCCGCCCCACCCACCACCCTAACCCACGGGCCTCCACCGGAAGGGAGTTCCACAGCCGTGGTGCAGCCACTGAGAACGCCCTCCCCAGTGTGGCCCCCGGAAGACTCGGGGGACCTCAAGCAGGGTACCCCCAGACAACCGCAGGGGCTGATCCAAAATCCAGGGGGGTGAGGCGGTCCCGCAGATAGGTAGGGCCTAGGCGTATAGGGCTTTATAAACCAAGACCAACACCTTGAATCGGGCCCAGAAAACTACCGGCAGCCAGTGCAGAGAATGGAGAACCGGCGTAATATGCTCCTGGTGGCCCAGTCCCACCAGGAGACAGGCCACCGCATTCTGCACCAGCTGCAATTTCCAAGCCATCACCATGGGTAGCCCCATGTAGAACATGTTACAATAGTCCAATCTAGAGGTGATGAAAGCATGGATGATAGTGGCCAGGTCGGAGTCTGAAAGATGCGGCCGAAGCAGACGCACCAGATGTAATTGGCGGAAGGCACTCCTTGCCACAGCCTCCACCTGAGCATCCAGGCGGAGCTGCGATTCGAGGAGCACCCCCAGACTCTGTACCTGGGAGAACAGTGGAGGGCAGACCCCATCAATAATGGGGGCATCCATCTCCACCGCCTTACCCACCATCACCACCTCCGTCTTGTCAGGATTCAACTTTAGTCAATTAGCCCTCATCCAGTCCCCCACAGTCGCCAGACACCGAGTAAGCACCGAGACTGCCCAGCCTGCTGAAAAAGAGAGGTAAAGCTGGGTGTCATCAGCATATCGATGACACAGCACGCCAAACCCCCTAGTCACCTCGCCGAGCGGCTGCATATACACATTGAACAAGAGAGGGAACAAGACAGAACTTCACACGAGAGGTCTCGGTATGATGGGAAATGATCCCCAAGCACCACTCGCTGAGTTCTTCCTGTCAGGAAGGAGCGGAACCATTCAAGAACAATCCCGCCCACCCCTACACAATCCCGCAAGCGCGTCACCAACATATCATGATCAACAGTATCAAACGCATCCCACAGATCTAATAAAATCAGCAGGGTCAAATGACCCTGATCCAGTTCCCGGCGTAGATCATCAACCAATGCCACAAGCAGAGTCTTGGTGCCATACCCCGGACAAAATCCTGACTGAGAGGGATCAAGAAAACCGATACGATCAAGATGCCACTGCAGCTGTCAAGCCACTACCCTCCTACAGAAGCAGCACTGTGTGTTGTGGGCCATGAAAAAGAAGGGAGCTATAAAGGCAGATACAAGATTTACTGTACAGTCGTATGATGGAAACAACACTAAAAACGTGGCTTTCAGAACAAGGATTCAGAAAGTTCACAGATCGACTAAGGCAAAACGATAACCTCCTGAAGGCTTGTCTAGATAAAGGGAAAGGTGTCTCACAGTCTGTGCTAAAAGTCTTGTCTTTAACAAGTGTTGGCTTACACAACGTTAATCCAACAACCAGAGGTTTCCTTAGGAATTGGGTGCCAGTGCAAATTTGCAGATCAATGCACTCAGAGACCCTGGTAGGGCCCCTCCTCGCACAGGGCCCATTGCAGGTCAGTGTACTCAAGCCTGGGTGGGGTCCTCTTCCCACAAGGACTGTTGCGGGTCAGTGTACACAGAGGATATAAACAAACATGACATTGGCTCTTCACAAAGTTTTATGAGTGTGAGCACAAATGCAAAAAATAAATAAATTGTGAGTCACTAAAGTTCACAAATGACAGCTGGGTGGTGACCAAGGGCTGCCTACCAAGCTGCTGCTGGTGGTGAAGGGTAGGTTGGAAGCTGCAGTGCAGAGTGGACCCAATCTGCCCAATGCCATTGCTTCTGCTGCTTGGGGATGGGGCTGCTTGGGGATGGGGAACCAGCAGGGACTTCTCCTAGGCTGGTTCCCCGCAGCAAGAAAAACGCCGGTGGGGAGTGAACTGTGGTGGGGAAGCAACTCTGGAGAAGTCCCAGACTCCCCTCCCCTCTATTGCTCTCTGTGCTCTTATTGGCAGTGACAGCAGCAGTAGCGGGAGACAGTGTTGTGGTGGTGGGGAGAGGTGGGAGACAGAAATGCTACAGTGGGGAAAGGGCCCAGTCTGCAGGTTCTGTACTTGATGCACCTTCTGCCTCCCCACTGTCCTGCCCCCAACCTTTGCATGTAGCTGTCACAAGCATGACAACTGCCTGCAAGGACCCAACATGGAGTGGCACCCACAGCATGCTTCAGCTTGCCAGAGTTATGCCACAAGCGTTGGCAGAGTAGCCACTCTGAAGTGGCTGCTCAGACCAACATTTGTGCCACCCAACAAACCCTTTTGTGAGTAGTTACCATCACATTTGTTTACGCCCAGAGGCCATAATGGGATCTCTCCTAGCACAGGGCCCATCGCAGGCCAAAGTAAACAGAAACCATAGTGGGGCTCCACCAAACATGGGGTCCACTGAAAGTCCATGCACACAACTCAGAGACCCTGAGGGGGTCCCCTAACATGGGGATCAGTACAGATGCATCTGACACCCATGCTTAAGGATGCCTCTATCAAAGTTTGCACAGGGCTAGCCAGCGGTCGCCCACAACAGAAAAATCAAGTCCATGAATATAATCATGTACACAGGCCCACCATGGGCCCTGAAACCGAGATACAGCAACATCCTTTCCCATCTTTTCAACAAGGCATCAATTCGGAGGAGACATAGCAGGGGCATGAATAACCTTAAACCAGTAGGCTAACAGCATTAAGGTAATTTTAGAGGCAAAGGCAATTGGTTTTAAGCCAGATTCCAGCCTCAGATCTGCCTGTGAGGTTGCCACAGGGACACTCAACAGTGATCTAACACATCTATTTATTACTGATTCCAATGAAACAGAGGTTAAGAATATAAAAAGTGCCATATTGGGTAAGACCAATGGTCCATCCAGCCCAGCATCCTGTCTCCGACAGTGGCCAGTCACGGTGGCTTGGGAGAAGCATCCGACAGGTCACAATGGGGGATCCATTCCCTGTTGTTTTCCCCCAGCTCCCGTCATGTTCCCTGATCCTGTCTGGCTAATAGCTGCTAATGGACCTATCTTCCAGAAACTTGTCCAAACCTCTTTTAAACTCAGCTATAGTACTGGCCCTTACCACAGCCTCTGGCAGTAGATTCCACAACCCAATTATACGCTGAGTGAAAAAATATTTTCTTTTATTTGTTTTAAACTTGCCACCCATGAGTTTCATGGAGTGTCCCCTAGTTCTAGTACTAGCTGAGAGGGTAAATAACTGCTCCTTGTTTATTAGTTCCACACCACTCATGATTTTATAGACCTCTATCATATCTCCTCTCAGTCGTCTCTTCTCCAAACTGAAGAGCCCCAACCTACCAAGCCTCTCCTCATACGGGAGCCCTTCCATGCCCTTGATCATTTTTGTTGCCCTTCTCTGTACCTTTTCTAGTTCAGCTATGTCTTTTTTGAGATGGGGCGACCAGAACTGCACACAATATTCGAGGTGCGGTCGCACCATTGATTTGTATAGAGGCATTATGACATCCTCAGTTTTATTCTCTATCCCCTTCCGAATAATTCCTAACATTCTGTTTGCTTTTTTGACTGCTGCTGCGCACTGCGCTGTGGATTTCATTGTATTGTCCACAACCACCCCCAGATCCTTTTCCTGAGTGGTAACTCCTAGCTTAGTACCCAGCATTGTGTACGCATAGTTTGGATTATTTTTCCCTACGTGCATCACTTTGCACTTGTCCACATTAAATCTCATTTGCCATTTAGATGCCCAGGCACCCAGTGTCGTAAGATCCTGTTGCAGTTCCTCACAGTCTGCTCGTGTTTTAACTACCTTGAATAACTTGGTGTCGTCTGCAAATTTGATCACCTCACTCTTAACACCCTTTTCCAAATCATTAATGAATACATTAAACAGCACCGGTCCCAATACAGATCCCTGAGGCACACCACTTTTTACATCTCTCCATTGTGAAAACTGACCATTTAGTCCTACCCTTTGCTTTCTATCTTTTAACCAGTTTCTGATCCATAGTAAGACACTACCTCCTATCTCATGACTTTTTAATTTTCTCAAGAGTCTCTCATGAGGGACCTTATCAAATGCTTTCTGGAAATCCAGGTACACTATATCTACTGGGTCTCCTTTGTCCACATGCTTATTTACACCCTCAAAGAATTCCAACAGGTTAATGGGGCATGACTTACCTTTACTAAATCCGTGTTGACTCTTCCCCATTAAGTTATGTTTGTCAACATGCCCTGTAATTCTGTCCTTAATAATGGTTTTCACCATTTTTCCTGGCACAGATGTCAAGCTTACTGGTCTGTAGTTTCCAGGATCGCCTCTGGATCCCTTTTTAAATATCAGGGTTACATTGCCACCCTCCAGTCCTCGGGTACAGTGGCAGATTTTAGTGACAGGTTACAAATTACTAACAGTAGGTCTAAGATTTCATATTTGAGTTCCTTCAGAACTCTGGGGTGAATGCCATCTGGCCCTGGTGACTTGCTAGTATTCAGTTTGTCAATTTGCCCTAGAACATCCTCCAACATCACATTGATTTGTAACAGCTCTTCCAATTCCTTGCCCACAAAGTGTGGGTACCGCCCCAAAATCCTCCGCAGCGAAGACAGACGCAAAGAACTCATTCAGCTTCTCTGCAATGTCCTTATCCTCCGTGAATGTCCCTTTTACTCCCTTGTCATCTAATGGCCCAACTGAGTCCCTAGCAGGCTTCTTGCTTCTGATGTATTTGAAAAAGTTGACAAAAGCGCCCCCGACCCGAGCCTCATAACAGAGTTGGGGGATGATCTCAGCTTCCAATATCAATAAGGCAGGGCTTAACCAGACACCCACCTCTCGAGTTAAAAAACCTCCAGAGCTATAAAGGATTAACTGGCTGCCTGCTTGGCATAATTGGCATGTGATCCCCAAGTGCCCTGTGACGGAAGTACAATACCTAGATATTTAAAATAGCCTACTTGTTCCAGCTTATGGCCATTCATGAACCATCCATAAAACAAAATGAATTGCACATCCCTACTTTCTGGTTCCTGGCCCTTGCACTGATCTCTGCTCTAGGCACCTGTCTTCATCCATGTTTGCTCTAGCCCTGACTCCACTCTGAGCCCTATTCCAGCCACCCGCACATGTCCTGGATGCCCCTCATCCATTAACCTTTACGCTGTCATGCTTTGGTCACTCCAGTTCTCAACGCGGGGCAGATTTTATTGTATTATAGGCTCTGGTTCTGCTGGCAGATTCATCTGTTGAGGCAGTTTGGGTCTGATGAATCCTGCCTCAGTGCAGGTGGCTGGACTAGATGACCTTTGAAGTCCCTTCCAGCCCTATGATTCTCTAGTGTGTGGACCTGTGATTAAAGCAGGAGTTCTCGTCCCTTGTGAAATGGGCACATCTCGCATCCTCTAAACAGGAATCACGAGGGAACCCTGGGATTAACCTTGTTTCCCCAATGCTATGCTGTTCCATGTGAATATAAAACACAGGCAGCAGTGCCCATTCTGCCTCACTCATGCCGCTACCGCAGCTACACAAGGTGACTTGAACCAGCGAACGCTGTAACAAGCCTGCCAGACAATCAGAGTAAGTACCAGCCAACCCAAGACAACAGTAATTACCGGTCGACACGTGCTGTGTGGCAAAGCTAGCAATGGGTTGATATTTCATTATGGTAATGAAGACGGGTGCAGGGAATGAGACAGCAGTTTCTTTTCAGGAAATCTGGAACAGCTTGTTGCACCGGTGCGGCAGCTGAGAATCTTAAACAGCCAGCCTGATGCTGTGCACAGCCCACAGTTTCAAAACCTTTTAAAAACACACATGGGCTATGAAAATTAGGGATGGGGAGTTCGGATTCGGATCGAACCTAATCTATCCGAAAAGGGCTGATTCAGTTCTATCCAAACATTTTTGATCTTTTTCAGTTTTGGACAATTAGGATCTTTAACACTGATTTTTTTATTCAGATGCTTTGAGTTGAGGTTTGTTACCATTAACTTCAATGGGAAAAATGTGAATCCGAATTGAGATCTGAAGTTCCTAAGGAACCGAATCCAAAAAATCTGAATCCAAAATTCCCTCTGAAGTCCCTCCCCTAATGAAAATTAATCTGCTTGATAAAATCAGTTGCAACCAATGTTACGCCAGGTAGGAATTTAGCTTGAGATTCTTATCATTTCAAAGTACAAGCTGATTTCAACAACATTTGGCTGCAGTCCACAAACTACTTACTCTGGAGTAGTCTCTGTGGGTTTCAACGAGGATACTCCAGAGTAAATGGTTTGTGGATTTCAGCCTTAGTCTTTAACACATCTCTTGCCACTGGGGAATCTAATAGACATGAAGCAAATGCAGTCACTTTGGATTGTCCTTGACTGTATGTCTGTAAAGAACTCGGCACAACGGGGGTCTTGCACCACTGTCAAATAATTAACATTAATAAGTGCCAATCAACAGTAAATTGTAACAATGGGACAAGTTATTAGTCTAGTTCAGCTAGTTATTAGTTGAGTTAACTGAACTAGATGATAGGATTCCTAAAAGTAGTTCAAATGACCTCTTTCATTGGGCCAACCTCTGTTGGTGAGAATATACAAGATTTCAGGCTGCATGGGGTCCTTCCTCAGCCAAGTAAAATGTCACAACTGTAAACAGTGGGCATTTTTGCACACGCCTTAAAGTGCTGGTCTTTCAATCTTCTGGGTTTACAAGTCCACAAGTACGTTCTGCATGCATTCTTCACACACACAGTGCCCTGAGGCGGTTCATGGATGCATTCATCACACAAGCACTGCCCCGAGACAGCCTAAAGTAGCCGCAGCTGTAGACGTGAGGGGCTGCCATGGAAACCAAGTGACCACAGCTGCCTGGAGCAAAGCAGTTTACCAGGAGAACTTTTTACACACAAAAGTTCTGGGAAAAGTTCTATGCAGAAGTTCAAAGAGCCGGATGTTTAAGATGTGGGTGAGTGATTTAGACACACAGAAAGTTCTGGATGTAACAGCAAACATGCAGGAGAAATGTGTGTGTGAAAACACCCAGTGTGTGTGTGGTCCAAAAACGTACATCCTCTCACCAACAAAAGTTGGTCCAATAAAAGAGATCACCTGAACTTGCTGTGCCTCCATCTCACACCTTTGGGACCAACATGGCAACGACCCTCTCTCTAGTCTAAGAGTATGTGGCTCACAAGGCACTGTAGGAAATTGTTTTAAATTACTACATTGCAGTAGCTGAGCTGCAGTGGTGGGGACAGCGAAGGGAGGATCTCTAAGCTCACAGGAGGGTCAACAGAGATAATGGCTGTTTTCACACAATCGTAATGCCGGTATTATACCTTCTATAGCCAGATTGTAGGTGATTAAACTATTACTAAATATTGCCATGACTGTGATCATGATCACTGAACAGTGAATCCTGACAAAAACCAAGTGACTACAATGCCGGTTTTACAAATAATGCCAGCATTACAGCATTTGTCTGAAAACAGCCAACGACCAAGGGTCTCATCGCTCTTGCTCTTTCAAACTAAGGGAGCTTTTACATGAGCAGGTGGCCATGGCACGGCCTGCTCGCATGATATTTCAAAATCCCGCAAGACAGGATTGGACAAGTCACAAGTCCAGGATCATGCGTGTTGGACGGCAGTCACGCATTGTTTTCAGACTGCGAATTAAATACCTCGATTGTGAGGTATTTAATTCGCAGTCTGAAAACAATGTGCAACCGCCTTCAACGTGCATGATCCCGGACTTCCGTCTCGTCTAATTGCGCCTTGTGGGATTTTGAAATATCGCGTGAGTGGGTCGTGCCACGGCGACCCGCTCGTGTAAAAGAAGCCCACTCGTGCATGCTTTGGGGCATGGCAACGGACAGACCCTCTCCAGGATTAAACAGACTGAGGGGTTGTGCGTTTGCAATAAACAGGGGTAGGGAATCTTCACCCCCAGGCCAAATTCAAGCTGTGGCTGTTTCTCTATGTGGTCTCTTTCCAGTTCCTGAATCTGACCCCGGGTCCAATCCCAACACTGATGCACTGAAAGAGTGACCTCAGGAGAAGGGAGCAGAGATGAGGGCATTCACTCGAGACTAGGGCATAGATCCACAGCATAGATCCATGATCTGGATTCTCCCTTTCCTTCCCCCATCCTGAGCACACTCAACTCTATCCAACATGCAGAGCTTGTACTAAAAGGAGGGAAAAGGTTTCCCCACCCCCTACAACAACAAATGACCCTGGAGCGGGGTTCTTTGGCACATCAGTTCTCCTGCAGCAAAACTTCAGCAGATCGGTGTGATCTGCATTTCCAATGCCATACGCTGCTGCCTGCTGCAGTGGCCAAACTGCAGTCTGCTGCACTGCCAGGAAATGCTGGACCTGTCTCCTCGCAACGTGAGGAAAAAAAGAGACAAAACTAGAGAGACAGAGAGCATCTTGACTAGAGATGAAACAGATAGCAAAACCATGATCCGCGGACCGCGGTTAATATCCAGTATTCCAGATAGCTTGGCGTTATTGGTAACTATCCGGTAACTGCTAAACCAGAATACCAGATATTGCCATTTACTGAATTACGGTTTACCGCATTACAATTTACCATATTACCGCATAACCAAACCATTTGGAAGCGAGGGAGGGAGAGAGTAAAAATTAATAAATAGTCAAACGATAATTAAGTGATAACGTGGTAAACAACAATGCAGCTAACCAGATAGTAGCTGACCTATACTAAACTGGATGAGTAGGGCTGAAACCTGATCTTATTTTTTCTCGATTCTCATCAAGCATCTTGACGAGAATTGAGAAAAAGAAATGAGAATTGAGAAAAGCCCCAATCTCATCAATTTGTCATCGAGATATACATCTTGATTTTAAAAAACAAAAACAAAAGCCTGCGCATGCAAAAAACGGCCACTGGATCTGTTCTGCACATGTGCAGTCCTTTTCCAAATCGGCACCGTAAAAGGGCAGCCATTTTGTGCATGCGTAGCAGCCATTTGTGCATGCACCGCAGCCGCCATTTTGTGCATGCGCATTCAGAACGACTGCCCTTTCTGGAAAAGACTGTGCATACGCAGAACAGCCCAGTGCCCATTTTGCACATGCACAGTTGTTTTATTAGCAAGATTCTTGTGAGAATCTCGAGATCCCGGCAAGAGCTCCCTAACGGTTGAGATGTATCAGTGTGAACAACTGTCAGATAAACCCCTGTTTATGACACACACAGGATGACAGTGCAAGCATCATCCATCTGCGTCACTGCTGCTACCGAGGACCCAGACGATATTTATAGACAGGAAGGCTGAACTGGGATAGTTGACGACAGCTCCATATTAACTCCTTATTTCAACAGTCCAAATGTTATGGGTAATGTTCAGTCCCGCACTCGCATGTTTAGCGTGTCCAGCCTAATAAATGGGCATCCGTCTGTGTGGATTTCATGCCCTTGCCGACATGCAAGGATTTCATACACTGGCAGCGCCAGGGAGAGCAAACAGAGGGGCAGGAAGCGGTTGCTCCGCGGGTGCTGTAGGATTTTTTTTGCCCACAACTCTATGAGGCTGGCCACATCCTTTATATGGATGCATTAAAGTTAGCCATGGTCACTGGGCTCAATCCCAAGGATTTTGTGTGCACACGCATTCGCTCCGTTTCCACAAAACACGACGTGCTCACAACAGAGAGCTCCAGGATCGCAGGGCTTGGGATCGGCCTCACCGTCATGAAGAACGTCGGCTAGAACGTGAGTGGAAATTAATGGTGCAAGCTTTTCTTAGCTTGGAAACACAGACTTCGCATGGCTTACAGGAAAGGGTAATGAAAGGGAGAAAAAAATATTACAGAAGGAAAAGAACTTTTTAATATGTATAAACTATAGAACTGTAGGGCTCAAGGGTTATCCAGTCCAACTTCCTCTATCGGGAGATGAAGGTATGAACTTAAGGCTAGGGGATGGATCCATGGTCTGGACCCTTCTCAACCTTCCCTCATCCCAAGCACACCAATTAAGCACTCCCAGCCCCCAACTCCTATGAGATGCAAAGTATCCTTTCTAAGTCAGGTCTCCATCCTGCATGTAAGTCGGGAGACAAGGGAGAGGGCCCAGCCAGCACCAAGGTCATGGACCAAGTAGGGGTGAGCCATTGCATATCGTTTAATTAGTTACAAAGACAAATGGAGCCCCATTAGTTTTCGTAACTAAGGTAACAAAAATGAATGAATAAACCAACGACACTCGTCCGATTTAATTAAATTTTTGGTTCGGTTTTATTTCATTAAAAATAATATTATAATCAAATAATAATAATAATAATATGATAATCAAAATCACTGTGAATGCACAAAATGGCCACTGGGGTCTATTCTGCACATGCGCGCCCTTTTAAAAAAAAAAATTGGAAAAGGGCTACACATGGGTAGAATGGCTCCAGTGGGCATTCTGTGCACGCACAGTCATTTTTCAATTATTTTTAATGAAAATAAAATGGGGGGGGGATGAAAATTAAAAAAAAAAAATCAACAAAAATGGTAGAGTCCTTTACGAACCCCCAACCCATCCCCACTCCCCAAAACAAACGGGTTTGGGGAAACAAAAAACGAAAATGAATGCTGTGCCTTCAGCCCACCAAGGCAATCAGGTAGTATGGAGAGAGTTATTTCAGGGGCCAGTGGGCAGAGGTCAGTCTAATCGGCAACAATCCAACGGGGGCAGTTCTTAACCTGTACAATGTTCAGGTCATTTGCTGGGAGACTGAGCCCAGGAAACCAGAGGGGGTAAGGAGAAGGGTTCCCTGGGCTTAGCCAGCAGTCGGAGAAGGTGGGTTGGTGGACAGGAAGTTAGGGGTGGAGGCAGGGCAGGACGTTTGAGATCAAGGCTGGAAATGTGACGGGAATGGGGAGAAAAGCTAGGAATGGCAGGAGAAGAACTCTCTAGCTGCTCAGACCAGTGCACTGGAGATGACCCCCCCCCCC
>QEPC01009365.1:3496504-3598815 GCA_003113815.1 Sphenodon punctatus | reverse complement strand
ATAAACAAGGAGCAGTTATTTACCCTCTCAGCTAGTACTAGAACTAGGGGATACTCCATGAAACTCATGGGTGGCAAGTTTAAAACAAATAAAATATTTTTTCACTCAGCATATAATTGGGTTGTGGAATCTACTGCCAGAGGCTGTGGGAAGGGCCAGTACTACAGCTGAGTTTAAAAGAGGTTTGGACAAGTTTCTGGAAGACAGGTCCATTAGCAGCTATTAGATAGACAGGATCAGGGAACATGACGGGAGCTGGGGGAAAACAACAGGGAATGGATCCCCCATTGTGACCTGTTGGGTGCTTCTCCCAAGTCACCGTGATCGGCCACTGTCAGAGACAGGATGCTGGGATAGATGGACCACTGGTCTGACCCAGTATGGCATTTCTTATGTTCTTAAAGGGCCATTCCCTTCACAGACTCCGCTCCCTCTCCTAAGCCTCAAGGCTGGTTCAGCCTGGATCCAGCCTTACACCTGATTCATGCCATACAGGATTGGCTCTGCGACACCCAGCCCAAGCCACCTGGCTGGTGCATGCCCTAAAGGGCTGTATCTGGCAGGCCCTTAAAAGGGACAGCAGCCCTGCCCAGCTGTTCCCTGTCACAGGGTGTCTCACTGTCTACCATCACAAGGAGCCTGCCTGCTGTTCCACCTTCGGCAAAACACCACATTCCTCCCCTGTTTTCTGTTCACTGTGTGTGGGCATACAGGTAACATGGCAAGAAACAGGAGGAGTTTACAGCCTTAGACAGTGAAAACGATGGATAAAGGGAGTGTTATCTTCATTTTATGGATGGGGAAATAAAGCAGAGAAATGATAAGGCTGACTTTGCTCCTGCTGGAGTTAATTTGAAAACTGCAATTGACTTCAATGGAAACGGAGTTCGACTTAAACGCATTGCTTTTAAAAATTCCAAATGAATAAGTTGCAGTTGAGCTAAGAATTGAACCTAGTGTCAGTGCCTGGGATTAGAACCAGCACCCTTCAGATTTGGGGGGGGGGGGGAAGGGGGCAGCTCCACTGCACCACCTCCATGCTCTGGTTTAAGCCTGTCTTTTTTGCTTTCTAGGCTCTTGGTTCTAGCACTCTGATGGTCTTCTCCACCCACAGTTTGGTTGATCGGCTGGACTTGATCTCCCAGATCTCTAAAGCTCCAATCCCGCATCTGAGTGAGGCTGTGATCTCCTTCCACTCATGTCCTACAAAGCTGCCCATTGTTACATGCCACATTTCCACCTGCCTGACCCAAAAGTGTGGGCATCTTCTGCTGCCTTTGCTTTGGCTACCCTGACACTTGATGCCAGAACTGTCAATCTCCTGAGACACAGACACACTGGGGTCCTCACAACTGCTGATATATTTACTTAGCTCCATGCTTACAATAATGGGAATTATACTCTTAGGTTGATGGGAGAGGAGATTAAGTTCTTATCTCCATAAAGCCAGCTTTTGATAAGCACAGCAAGCATTTATTTATTGCTCTGAGGTTTGCATGCAGAGAAAGGCCCCAGGGAATTGCAGGGAGGGCAGGGGGTTGTACTGAGAACTGCTATGGATGATTGTGCGGCAGGAAATGTAACTTCCCCGTGGTTTTAGCTGCACATCATTATCGTTTCTCTGTTCCTCCTCCTGACCCACTAGTTCAACCAGCAGATGACAGAGGCTCCCTGGAGAGGCCTGTCTCACATTAACCAAGGTGGGTTTTCATGGATGCAATCAATAGAGCTACTGTATATTTCATAGTGAGAAAGCAGTAGGGAAAATGGATTTTCTTCATTTCAGTGGTGGCAGCAGGAGCTGTTATAGAGCCCAGTAAAACAAATACCATATTTCTATTCAAATGGCAAAAAGGTTTTTACTGTGGTTTGGCTTTAATGGGAATAGCACCCAAAGCTTGGGACTTGTTGAGATTTGGATAAAAACTTCACAGCCAAGTCCCACCTCTAAGTGGCCATGTAGTTTCTTAAGAGACAATGGGGGGAAAGTGAGTGTGACTGAGCAGGCGATGGTTCCTTTAAGAGTAGGGCTGTAGCGGAAAGTTGCAGCGGTAGCTATTTCCACCGGAAACAGCGTTTCCGCAATTAGTGGTATGGCGGGGCAGAGGCAGTTATTCCGCTAGTTTCATTCCGCTACTTCTGCAGTTCTGCTAATTTCATTCCGCTCCTTCCACAGGCTTCACAAATAGCAGAAACATGCCATTTTAGCTACTTCCGCCATTCCCACAAAATAGCAGAACAGCGGTTTTCCGACAATTCCACAATTTTTTCGATAGTTTCCGAATTTGCAGAATGCCGGCGAAATTAGCGGAATGTCGGCAGAAAAGCTGCGGTGTGGCGTGGGTAATTCCAAAATGGCGGAATGGAATCGCGGCGTGGTAAAAGCTGCTGCCGCTTCAGCCCTATTTAAGAGGACCTGCTAATTGCCTTGACCATGCACTAAAGGGGGCATGATCAAGGAGATGAGCATGCCCTCTTACCGGGGGCCACAGCCTGCATCCTGCGTCTCACGTGAGCCAAGGACAGGAGTGTTGCTAGGTGCTGGCCAGGTTGCAGACAATTGTGATGTAGAACCTGTGACTCTGCTGTGATGCAAGTGCCTTGGGGGCTGGATCCTGAAATGACTTACGATGTAACAGGATCAACCTGCTACAGTGAGATTGAGGTGTTTTCTTGCAAAGAGGAACACCATGTTTAATACGCTAGATTTCAGTCTTCTTGATCTATTGATTTCCAAAACTGAGGCTGGCATCACACAAGTGCACACGTAGCTCCCTAAGGGGCAATGCTACCTACTCTAGATCCAAGGAGACTGAACTTCCAGACAATGAGACCCGCCGCAAAAGCGATGTTTCTTAATGCCGGCCCTACGGGATGCTAACTTAGCACGCTTTGATTCAATAAGTGTCGTAATCTCAAACCCTTCTGTGTGGCATGCACACAGCACAATGTCTCCGCTATGAACTTGCACATGGTTTGCATGCAGGAGTTTCCATGGGATCGACCATGGGATCCAGAAGTTCTAAAGTGCTGGCAGTGTCAGAACAGTTGGGCAATGAAATAGTCGCCTAGGGAGCTTGTCGAATGAATCTCCTTCCTTGAATGTTTTCAAAAACAGCCTGGATGAGCATGTGTCTCTAATTGTGTAGGTACAGGGCATCCTGTCTTAGAGGAGGGGATTGGAGTAGATGAGGCTCCTTCCAACCAGGACAGGATCCAGAATAGCGCAGTGGCTCCAATACACAGGGTCCACAAACAAACTTGAAATGACAACACGAGTGTGAGAAGCACTGGCGTAAAATAGGGGCCCACTGAACCTCCACCCAGGGAGCCCTGACCTGGGAGGGCTTGCACCATATGGGGCTTATGAATAAACTAGAAACAGCACACCCTGTGGACCTGCAGCACAAGGCATTGTGGGCCTGAAGGGGAAGTTATGTTTCACTCAAAAATGAGTTATGGTCCCATGGTCCTCTTTCTAATGGTGTGTGTCCATCCAACATGGTAGGAAGCGGGCTCACCACCATTTCGTATGGGGCTTCTACTTCCCTGGATTCGGCAACTGTACATTCCTATAAAGCCCAGTGTTCAGTTATTGATGCTCCTACTAAATAGGGGCCCTGGGCCAAAATATATCTGTCTGTCCAGAGTGGAAGGAGAAGGGTTGTGAATGAACTCATGTCCCAGCTGCAGCACAATTTGAGCCCCCACCACATACTAGAGCCCTCCCCCATAGATGTCCTTGTGCCCATCCAGTTGACAGAGGAGCTCTGTCTAGGACTGGCACAGGATCAGAGTCTGATAGAGCAGAACAGCCAGTGAGCGTCTGCTGAAATCTACATGATGGATAGATGACTTTGTACAACGGCAGGATGCACTTTTATATGAGCCATTCTTGCTCTTCCCAACTCCGTGCGCGCTCTCTCTCACACACACACACACACACACACACACACACACACCCGGTGTCATAGCCAATTAAGAAAGATAGGGAGCCTCCCCCACCTTCTGCTCAATGAAATGTCAGTTCCCGGCAAGGCAGCGGCAATCTCTCGAAAAGCGACTGGCAGCCTGGCAGCAGTGACAAAACCATTCTCCTGCCCTGGATTACTCACTTGACCTGCTGCCATTTTCTTAGGGTTGGATCCAGGGAAGTTGAGGCCCTGTGTGAAATAGGAGCGGGCCCTCTCCTAATACAGGAATGTTTCACAGATACTCACCGCCTCGCTCATCAGAAAAAAAGAAATATGTTGCCATAATTTGGGATTCCTACCCTGCAGTTACCAGCAGACCCATACATTAGGCACATGTTAGTTCTAGTTTACTCACATGAGCCCTGTATATTTTTTTGGGGGGTGGAGGAGCTCATCCTCAATCTCTGTGTGCCCTTCATAGGTCGGGGCTCCCTGTGTTTGAAGCTGTCGGTACCTCCCAACAGTCCTTCCTTATTCAGGAGGGAGGATCCAGTCCTTCTTTGGGTGTTGAATCATGCTGTTTCTCTCTCAGGGGTCAAAGTCCCTCTTTCAAACGAGAGAGACAAAAGACCAGCATTCAAGCCTTGGTCACCTCTTGCCTGGTTGCCTCCCAGGAAAAGCATGCGAGGACAACGGGTTGATGGGCGTGATTGGAATGATCAGCAGGAGAGCTTCCGTCTCTCTTTACTTTATTTATTTATTAGCCTTCCTCTTCTGCTGACAGCAGCTCGAGGCGGCTAACGTCAACAATACAAAACATAAATACAATAATAAATATATTAAAACATGAATAAAACTATACAATTAAATTAACCCACCCTTCACCCTCACCGAATGCCTGGCAGAACAGCCAGGTCTTGCATTTTCGTCGAAAGGAAGGGAAGGTCCAGAGCCAATCGGGCCTCTGCCGGGAGGGAGCTCCACAGCCTGGGTGCGGTCACCGAGAATGCCCTCTTCACAGTCACACACGCGCCCCGGGATACCCAGGGGACTTTCAGGAAGGCGCCCCCGGCTGACCATAAGGGCCACTCCAGGGCCCGGGGAGTGAGGCAGTCCCGCAGGTATGTGTTTGGAATGTTGCGAGGGGTTAGCGCATGGAGGAGTGGAGCTTATTGGCAGAAGGGGCAGGGATTGTCCCTTTTTGGCTATTTAAAATGTCGGGAGGTATGTGTGTAGGCCCATATTTTGACCAGTTTTTCTCAAGCTCATGTCATGGCTTTAACCTATGAAGCCCTAAATGGCTTGGGGCCAGGTATCTGAAAAACTGTCTCCTCCCTCGTGGCCCCCCGAGGTCAGCTGGGGGCACCCTCTTGGAGGGGCCATCTCCCTGAGATGTGTTTGCGACTATGCCACGCAGGGAGGTGTTCTCAGTGGCTGTCCCGCCATTATGGAACTCCCTCCCCCTGGGGGGGGGTCTGTCTAAGTCAGAGCCTGCTCATCTTCCACAAACAATGTAAGACCTTTCTGTTTGGGCAGGCATTTGGCAGGCAGGGATAGGGTTGGATGGAAGTGGGTGGGGAGGTGTAGGGGAGGACTGGGTGGGGTAATAAGGGGGATTTTAAACATTGATTTTAATTACTTTTTATTAGTGTTTTCATTATTGTAAGCCGCCCTGAGCCTCTGTAGGAAGGGTGGTATATAAATTTGACTAAAATAAATGTTAATTCATTTTTATTCCTGAACCTATGTAACTGGGAACCCACGCAGGGGGCCCCAACAAATGAATAATTAAATGCTTTCAGGTTTGTTAGTGAATACCCGTTTTAGCTCTATTTGTACTCCTTATCTAAGTTCAGCCTTACAAAAACCCTGGCAGGTAATTATTATCCCCATTTTACAGATGGGGAATAGAGGTTGGGAGAGAGCAACTTACCCAAAGTCACCTAGTGAGTTCATAGCTAAGACAGGACCTGAACTCTGGTGTCCCAACCCCACGTCTAACTCCTTATCCTTTAAGCTTTGCTTCTAAAACAGAGAGTGCGGTGCCTTTTTCTTGATGAACGTATTGCAGGTTTTAGTTTTCAACCCTTAATCTAATAAAACCCAGCTAGCAATGATGCAGTTACTGTAAGTTACATGGCCAGGAGTACTGTGAACTTATAGCAGCTGCATGCCTATTGAATCTGGCAAATTACACCACAATTATGTAGGCTTTCACTGAAATTACCTCGCAAGCTCTAGATTGTCTCAGCCAACTTCTGCCCCCCACCCCCCACTGCACAGAACAGCCTGCTTTCCTCAGTAATTCCACAGGCACTCATGCTGCAGTCGTGGGTGGGGGTGGGGAGTACCAGGGAACATGAGACTGCACGTTTCTCTACTTATACATCATGAAATGTCACCCGATAGCAAACATCCCATTAGCGTTCGCTATTACTGGTGGTAAAACATCCTGTATTTTCATTACCCTAGCCTCTTCCATGCCCGGGATCTCTCTCCTGTTTAGGGTTACCACCTATGCACATTTTTAAGGAACACTTAGGAAATTGGTTCCTTGGGTGCCAATCCAGGCCCTGCAACATGCATTTTCCATAAGTGTTCCTTAAAAATTTGCATAGGTGCCAACCCTACTCCTGTTGTATCTATTAGGACTCCTGAATTCCCATACACCCACCCAGCAAAAGCCCTTCATGTTGTAAGCCCCTTCAGTCACGTGCTTCTTGAACAAAGTAATTAGGCACTGTCTTGGGCCATTAAGGTTATAACTACCTCTCTCAAGAAGAGGAAACTCACTAAGCTCCTATTAACTACCTAGCTTTGCCCTCAAGTCAACAACCTAGAGGGGTTTATCCAAGGTATGAGGAGCCAGTGTCTACTGACTGTGCTTTTATGAGGTAATGGCATGGCTGTGTCACTTCAAAGGGAATACATCTTCCTATAATGTGCCCTCAGAATCTTTTCTGCCTCCCAGTAATTGAACCCCGGGGCTCACCGTAGCCTAAATAAAGGTTCTGGCTTGGCTCAGCTGCCGTACAGATTAGAAAGGGTGTCCAGACTGCAGGCCTGAGATGCAGACACGTCGCTTGCAATGATGCATTCAGCTCACATACAGACACGCGACATTAGCTCTGTTTTTCATCTGACAAGCAAGGGGCAATGCTGACTGCTGAACAGAGAGGACGCATGGACTGGTGAAGGCCGCTGCAGCTTCCCAAGGGCACAACACAGCAAGAGAGTTCAACTACAAAGTTCCTTAGCTCGGGGTCCATTTCACAACCAAACGTAGCACAGTCCTCGGCCCACCCTTGGCATCAGAGAGCAAGGAATCAGCAAAGAGCACAGCATGGAGGATGGATTTCAGACAACACATGGAAGGTGGGTTTGTGCAAATGAGCCTAGGGACAATGGGGCCGATCCCATGCCCCACGTGCGCTGTGCTCATCCCGTGCACGCACACGTGTGCGCAAGCCACGCGCATCAACATAGAAATTGCATTGTACCCATGCGGATTCCGCTTGGGATTGCTACCAATAAGGGACCATCTGTGATGGGACGTACTATCCAGCATGAGTAGGGGGATCTCATTTGACCTATAGGTGGCCCTGTTCTCTCTGTGTAAACTATTTTCATTGCCTGCAGCCTCTTCTATAGATGCCACCTTGCAGGTCACTTCATGAATCTGCTCTTGCTGACGAAAAGCGCACGCCAAAATAAAGACATTTTCTTGTTAGTCATGGGAGCTGGGCAGGGTACTGATGTAGGGGGAAACTGAAAGGTGGCCAGCGTGCCGAGATGTGGATCCGTAACGGTGACAAAGTTCCAACACAACCAAAAAATGCAGCTTCAAACTCTGTAATTCTTAAGAACGTGAGTTGGCGGATCAGATCAAAGGTCCATCTAGCCCAGCATTTGGTGGCCAACACTAGTTGCTTCAGAGACATGCACAACACACTCACAGACGTAGACAGTCAGCGGTCTCATCCCCCGACCAACTTGACTCATAGCCATTTACAGGCCTTTCTTCTAAGACGTTAATTCAGTCCTTTTTTAAACCCAGTTATGCTATTGGCAGGACAATGAGTTCCACAGCTTAAATGTACATGAAGCAGAAAAAAGTACTTCCATTTATTTGTTTTAAATCTGCTTCCACTTCATTTCATGGGGTGACCCCTAGCTTGATTATCTTGAACGTTTGGTGGGGGAGACTTTCCCAAGCAATTTCATAACACCACATCTTCCTTCTACCTGCAGCAGATTGTATGGGTAAAAGCACACATGATGACCCAGCCTGGGGCAGAAATCCAGGGCGGACAGAGTCTGGGCCGTACCAGGGCACTGAACATAGGTGTCTGTGACTGAGCCACTGTCCTGCTGCCCGCATGGCCCGGGGAGGGATGCTAGAGATGTGCCCACTGTGGTCTGCTTTGGCCCGATCAGGTGGACCTTATCCCAGGCTGTGACCTCGGAGGTTTTCCAAGGTGAGAGCCCGGGCTAGCCTCTAACAGCCCGAGGCAAACCTGGGCCAACATCTGGCTGCCTCTGCACATACGTGCAGGTGAGGTTCAGGCCAGATTGTGCCAGAGCAGGCCACAGTGGTTCGCCGTCACATCTGTTTTCCCCCTTATGTTAGTCATTCCAACGTTTTCCCTGTGCAGCCCCACTTTGAGTCTTAATATAATCCTGTGACTCCAAAGAGCAACAAAGGACACATTCATACAAAGAAAACTAAATTGACTTATCAAAGTTGGAGCAATTATTCAGGTTTCAGTAACTGACTTCATGTTCACATCACAATCCTAAATCAATTTAGCACTGTAGTCATCTGCGTCCAGTAGCCATGGCATGGAATCAACACAGTAACCACTTCCCCACCCCCGTCTCTCTAAACTACAATGGAAGATCTCTTTCAAAGAGTCGCACTGTAAAAAGCCTGATGCTATATTTTTCTTCCATCAGTTTAACTGTTGCTCAGGTAATGCAGGAACAGTAAACTACAACCATACTTAAAATAGTTCATCTTAGAGATCCTGAAACCAGCAGTGCTTTAAAAGGAAAAGTTGCAACTTGCCGCAGGTAACATACAAACACTTAAGAAATGCTTTAACGCAAAAAAAGAACAGGATTTGCAGTCATGTAACACCACAGAATGTGCTGTATTCAAAGTATATCTTACAGCAGGTATGACAACTTGCAAGATGTAAAGGAGAAGGGCCAGATCTCGGCAGAGAATCTGGCCAAGACACTTGGGACTCTGTGTGTAAGAATAAAGAGGGGAAAATCCCAACACCTGATTAGTTATTTTGAAAGAATTGTGCAGAAGTCCCACTGGAGGGGAAAAAAAAAGAAACATCCTTGAATCGCATGTAATGATTCTGCAAAACAGATGGGTGCTGTCGGCTGCCTAGGGCAGATAACAAGGTGCCCTCCATCACAGGGGCGAGTGATGATGAGTCGCCGAGACACACTCCAGAGGGAGCAGACAAGGACAGATGCCCTCCAGCCACCACATGCCTGCTCTTCCCCCCTCTGTTCAGCTGGCGGCGGCACGAGCTCCCTTCAGCCAAAGCTAGTTGACTTTTCTCTTTTTTTAAAATCTGAGTCTCTGGCTCTGGGAATGCTGCTTCCTGGCTTGAGTTAAGCCTGCTGCAGCTGCAGTGATTAAATGCCGCAATCGCCAGCCAAGAGAGCGTGGCAAGGAACGTAGGACATCATTTTCATATTGCCAGGGCTGCTCCTGAACAACTGGGAGAAGACTTACATGGATGTGGGCTCTTGCCAGTCTCGCAAGCACCTTTTAATACCATTAGTAGCTGGGTATCCCTCCAAGGGGGTGGCTGGGAACAGAAATATAGGGGAATGTGAATGCACAAATGAAGGCACTTTTTGTACTTACGGTACTCTATGCCCAAGACGATGTCTTTCAAGTAGGGCCGTGCCTGCTCTTCGGTGAACGGCTCCTCACATGGCACTTCCATGACGGGGCTACAAGGAAAGGAATTACAGGGCTGGAAAGAACTTCAATGATCATCAAGTCCAACTCCAACACAGAAGCAGGATTCATTAGACCCAAACCAGTGGCAGAGGTGCAGTGGCCAAGTGGTGAAGGTTCTCAACTACATCCCTGAAGGTTGTGGGTTCAAGTCCTGCTCGGTCTCTCACATGGTGCCCAACTGTGAATGGGTACCAGGTTGGGAAGTCAAAGCAGAATGGATGTGGTGCTTTAGAGCGCAGAAACTGGTGTGTGTTAGCCACGTTAGCCTGGTGGGCCACATGGCTCTGAAGAGATTTTAATTTTGAAACTAATCTGTCAGGAACTGGGTCTTGAGTTGGCAGGCACCTCTGGGGCTTAGGAATTGGGGTTGGCTCTTATCCCTGCCTTAGAATAAAGGGCGGTGGAGGGTGCTCCGCTTGCTGTAACACAGGCCAATCTGTTGTCGCTGAAGTCAACAGAAGACTTTCCACTGATTTTACTGGGTGTTGGATCAGGCCCTAATTAGCACCGTTTAACGATGGCTGAGCAGGGGGGAGTGCTCAGCAGGGGGTTAGCGGTGTATTCCAAGGGGAGCCGAGGCAGGCCTATGCTAAGCGAATCTCATCCCGGATTAGGATACCTCTTCGAAACAGCCATCTTGGGTCAGACCAATTGTCCAAGTAACCCAGTAGCCTGTCTCCGTCAAAGCTCTTTAGGGGAAGAGTACAAAAACAGGGCATCTCTGGACCAACCTATCTGCTGCTGTTCCAAATTTCCAGCAATCAAAGGTTGCATCCCTTGGCAAGATCCGCAGCAAACATCAAATTTATTTGCCCTCCTTGATTTGGGTTGAACAAAGTGGATACAAACCACTATTCGTGCTGGTTTCATTGGATATCGGTGTCAGGACCTGGGTCTTGAACCTCACCCCCAGGATCCCTGGGCTTGTGCCTCAGGCCCAGCCATTCTGCTGTCCTGACCACACCCCTCCTCTTGTCTGCATCCACCCCCTGCCAAACCTCCCAGCTTCCTGGTTGACTGCCAGCTAGGACAGAAGTCCTTGACTAATAGACCACACAAGTCAATGGTCTCTGTTCAGCATTGTCTGCAGATTTAAGGATAGAGCTTGCTTGATCATTCCCTGCTAGAAGAGGCCTAACAACACAATCCCTGCCACAAAGCAGTCAGCCCAACCCAAAGACTGCAGAATGAAGCAGAAAAGCTCGGTAGGTGGCGCCGTTTGTCAATTGTGCTAGGAGATCGTGTTGTTTTACGCTGTAACGGAAACCTCAGCCTGTGTGCGTGCCGGCCGGCTGGTGGCCCAGAAGACATTTCAGCCGTTCCCTCCAGTCACTGCGAGCAGAAAATTCAGACACCAATCTGTTTGTACAATGGCAACCGATCCAATAGCAGCTGTGGTGTCATTTCGGGTAGCAGGATCAAATTTTCAATAATACGGGACACCCTGGCGCTGCGGGACATCTAAAGTAAGGGACGCCCATGCCATTTTATGGAGCTGTGGGGTGCTGAAATAAAGGATGCCTATTATTTTCTATGGCACTCTGGGGCTCTGAATTAAGGGATTTCCCCTTAAAATAAGGGACATTTGGCAACTCTACATCCTAAACTCTAGTCAGATTGCCATCTATGTTGCATCACAGAGATGATTTATATATTTTAGAAAGCCCCTTTGGGATACTTACCCCTTTCGCAGGAGGTCAAACACTAAAAAAAAAAAAAAAAAAGATGGGAAAAAAAGGTCAAAGATCGATAAGGGATCATTTATTTCAAACACAAACCAGTATCTGGTTAACTCTCCTTTGCAGGCCATACGGTGAACAGAAATACGTGCTTAGAAAAGGAGTTTTGTTTCAGCAAGAGGGTCTTTGCCTACTCTGAGAGCCAGTGTGGTGTAGTAGCTAGGTGCACAGTACCTGGACTGGGAGATACGGGAAGGTCGTGGTTCAAGTCTCCCCTTAGCCAAAAACTCACTGGGTGACCGTGGGCCAGTCACAATATTCTCTCAGCCTAACCTACCTCACAGGGGTGTTGTGAGGATGAAAAAGTTGTGTTAAGCTGTTCTATGTGAAGCACTCGGAGTGTCATGGCAGGGGAGCACTATATCTAAATTATAACTCTCTAAAGATTTAGATAACATAAGGTCTCTAAGGCTACTGGCTAAAAGCTCTGAGTAAGAATTTTGTTCAGCTTTCTGTCACTGCACAGCCAGTTATTGGCTGCCAACCAATTTCAACACCCTCCCAAAGAAGGGCTCTTGTCTGTAATGCCATTAATATTTGCCTAATCTGGGGCTAAGCTAGCTCAAAATGATTGAAATGCATCCAAAAATGAAATGATTAGTGAAAGCCTCATGCAGCTTATATAGGATACATGGCTGAATACCTATTTAAGTTACTCAAGAAACCTTGCATTTTTTGAAATAAACATGCCACTGTTTAGAGCCCAGAAGTCTGGTCTTTCTTATGCATACGATGTGCTAAAACATTTCTCATTGATTATGCAAAGAGATAGAATCATTAGGAATAGAGCATAAACCTGCCCCAGCAGCAACACTTACAATTCATCACCAATAAAAATAAAGAGCATATTTACTCCATGCAAAGTGTCTGGAGGATGATAAATATCATATTTTAAATTGTTTTCTTCTTAAATACTCAGAGCTAAGGTCACCACCTCTGCAGGTTTGGACCCAGAGCCTCTGGGCTCCCTGATTTTTTTTTCAGGTTAGCCATGGGCTCCCAGGGCTTCTGGAAGGCGAAAGAGGAGGACGTAGAGACTTTGCTGTCCTATTCTGTGGCGGTCTTGCCCCTACGGAGTGCTGCGATGTCACAGAGCTCCGCAAAAGGCACGGGTAGGTCAGAAAAGGTGCGACACAGTCCCTTTGCCCCATCCCTTTTGTAACATGGATCTGCTCCCTGATGTCACAGTGCTCCGTCAGAAGGAGGTGTGATGGCTACTTTGCCCCGCCCCCTCCGACATGGTCCCGCCCCTCCTCCTGGAAGGTGGTGGCAACCCAACTTATAGTTGTGTATTGTTTCGTGACAAACAATACATTTTCCTTAGTGGCACCAAGAAAGACTAGCACCTACATTATTTATGCAAACATCTTACAGGGAAGTTTTGATATAACCGCAGGGAGTCATGTCTAAAGCTGCATGAGGCTTGCACTAATGTATTTCAGTACATTCAATCCCCTCCTTTTGATGGAATGAAATGACACCATAATTGGCCTCACCATGTGGCCTCAGAATAATAAAAATCACTCAGGCATCATGATTCCCAAGGTGTTTACAGTGCCAGCACTAATCCACAATGCCAGCATGAATCCCACTGAAGTGAGTTGGGCTTGTGTTGGTGCTCAACAGTTTAAGGATCACACTGTCAGAATCATTACAAATCAATTCATCCCACCCATCAAAGCTCTATGCAGAATGAAAAACGCTCATTGCTGGAGTAGAGACAAAGATGCCAGATCCTATTTGTTGTGGGGCTGGGGTTTCCTAGGGGATTTCTATGTAGCGAGAAGTGGGCCTAGTAAGCCCCCATTAAAAAGTAGTAAGGGAGCCATTGGGGTGTAAATCTGATGGTCTTCGATGTCTGTCCCACATAGAGAATGGGAAATAAGCAGGATGAACTTGAACTCCTAATACAGGAAGGTAAATATGATTTAATAGATATTACTGAGACTTGGTGGGATGACTCCCATGATTGGAATGTAGTAATTGAAGGCTATAACCCTTTCTGTTCCATCTGTTCTTTTTGAATGGAAGGGGAAGTAGCATTATGGCCCTGTTCACATGGGCCGTGGTGCGGATAGGTGGGCGGTGCGACAGGTGGATGGTGCATGGGGGTGCGTTCCCATGGTCCCCCACCCACATCCACTCATCTCCATGCACAGAGCATCGGTCATTGGCACCTGTTACTCCATCTGTGGGTGATGGTGGAATGCGGTAGTGTGCCCGCACCCCCACCCACGGTGTTCCCACGGGCGCCTACCCATCCCCCCTGCCGCAGCACTCGCACGGGTGCCCACCCCCACATGTGCGTGGCGGGGGGAGGGGGGAGCCAGTGTGAAAAGGGCCTATGTCAGAAATATATACACCCGCACAGAAATCCATGGGAGTGAACATGGCAGTCCTGTCGAGAGTATCTGGGTGAAAATAAAAGGTGAAAGAAATAAAAATGATTTCATTGTTGGAGTCTACTACAGACCGCCAAACTAAGCAGAAGACGTGGATGATGCCTTCTTAAATTGACTGCAGATCTTTCAAGGAGACAGAAAGTAGTAGTAATGGGGGACTTCAGCTACCCCGATATCTGTTGGAAGACAAACTCTGCTAAGCAAGGAATGTCCAGTAAATTCTTGCCTTGCCTTGCTGACAACTTCTTCTTTCAGAAGGTGGAGGAAGGAATGAGGGGAGTCGGCTATGCTAGACTTGATCCTACCAACAGGGAAGACTTGGTCACTGAGGTGAAAGTAGTGGGAACTTTGCGGGGAAGTGATCATGAAATGTTGGAATTCATGATCTTAAGATAAAGTAAAGGTGAGCATAGTCGAACATGCACCTTGGACTTTAGGAAACGCTGAATTTACTAAACTCAGAGAAATGCTAGGTAGGATCTCATGGCTAGATAAACTAAAGGAAAAAGGAGTCCAAAATGGGTGGGAGTTTCTGAAAAATGAGAAACTGAAGGCACAATCACAAACAATTCCAATGAGAAAGAAAAATGGGCGACATCTAAAGAAACCAACGTGAGTGCACAAAGAGCTTTTTGATGAGCTTGGAATTTTAAAAAGCCACATAAGAAATGAAAGAACGGACAAGTCACAAAGGGCGTCTACAGACAAGTAGCCCAGACTTGTAAGGACGGTGTCAGAAAGGCAAAAGCACAGAATGAGCCAAGGCTAGCGAGGCAGGCTAAGAACAACAAAAAGGGAGTTTTCCGGTATGTTAGAAGTAAAAAGAAGAAAAAGGAAGCGGCAGGTTCACTGCTCGGTGAAGATGGTGAAATGTTAACAGGTGACAAAGAGAAAGCCGAACTACTCAGCTCCATTTTCGCCTCCATCTTCTCCCAAAAGGGAAACTGTATCCAACATGGCAAAGCAGCATGAATGATGAGGGGAAAGGATTGCAGCTCAGGACAGATAAAGAGTTGGTCAGAGAATACCTAGCTAATCTAAACAAGTTCAAGTCTTCAGGGTCAGATGAATTACATCCTAGGGTACTGAAGGAACTTTCTGATGTACTCTCAGAACCTCTATCATCTTCTTTGCTCTACCCCGAGCTGCTTGCAGGAGGGGCGGGGTATAAATGTATTAATAAAAAATAAAACAAAATAAATAAATTCTTTGAGAACTCTTGGAGAAAGGGTGAGGTGTCAGAAGACTGGAGATGGGCAAATGTTGTCCCCATCTTGAAAAGGGGGGGAAAGGAGGATCCAGGAAACTACAGACCAGTCAGCCTGACATCGATGCCTGGAAAGATTCTAGAACAGATTATAAAAGCAGTCAATCTGTAAAGCATCTAGAAAACAATGCAGTGACTACTAGAAGCCAGCATGGATTTGTCAGTCAAGAATAAGTCATGCTAGACTAATCTTCTCTCTTTTTTTCATCGAATTACTAGTTTAGTGGATCCTGGGAACACCATGGACATATTATATCTTGATTTCAGCAAAGCATTTGACAAAGTCCCCCATGATATCCTTGTTGACATGCTGGTAAAATGTGGCCTAGATGATAATACCATTAGGTGGATATATAGCTGGTTGAAGAACTGTACTCATCAATGACTCCTCAACAATCTGGAGGGAGGTGTTGAGCAGGGTGCCGCAGGACTCTGTCCTGGGTACTGTCCAACATCTTTATTAATGACTTGGGTGAGGGAGTAGAGGGAATGCTTATTAAATTTGCAGCTGTCACAAAAATGGGAGGGATAGTTAACACCTTAGAAGACAGAAATAAAATTCAAAATGATCTTGATAAGTTAGAAAACTGGGCTGAAACTAACAAAATGAAGTTCAACAGAGATAAATGTAAAGTTCTGCATTTAGGTAAGAAAAATCAAATGTACAAATATAGGATGGGGGATACCTGGCTTGGCAGCAATACATGTGAAAAGGATCTGGGGATTGTAGCGGATAACAAACTGAACATAAGCCCAGTATGTTCTTGGCATGGTTATCCACAACCCCACTCACATATGGGACAATCCGGCCCACCGGAGAGGGGAGATGCCCTATCCCTGCCGTGTACCTTGTATATCTTCTTACTGTGTCTCAGTTTCATTACTTTTTGCATGTCTGAACGTTTATCGATAGCAGGACGTGGGACAGTGACACTGTATCCTCTCTCAGTGCATCAGTCGGTAGGGCAGCTAATGATGTTGCTGCATCATTAGCTAAATCTTTCTGAGGAACATCCACTCAGGGACCCATGGTCATTGTGTTTTCCCATGGCCACCATGACTTTCATGGCAATAGGTTCTATGCGGTAATAACACTGAAACATCTAAGTTATTAACAGCCCATATTATTCCTTACATGGAAATGATTTATTATTCTATTTGCAAGAAACTTTCAAATAATCATGGTGGTATTCCAACCGTTGAAACTGCAGCTGACTTGAATCTGCTTTGGTTGCACAGGCAAGCCATTACAAAAATTCATTAGAGAACCCCTGGGGATGCCCGTACCACAAGACAACTTGGTGCTACCACATGGTAGGTTGGCCCAGACGTTAAGTGGCACCATGGGGGTAAACCCATAGTGCTGCCACTGGGCTCTGTGGGGAGCGGGGGAGACTGCGACATGTTCGGAATACAGGCAAGGTTCTCAACATTTTCCATCTGCATTGTATATAATCCGAAAATCCCAGGAAGCAACAAAGGCATACATGCAAAGCAGGTCAACTAACAGTCCAAATCACAAATTCATCCGCAGTTGATGACCAACAATTTGGGAACCTCTGGAATACAGCTTCAGACAACTGGAAGAATATGGTGACCTCTGTGAAAACTTTAACAGTTAATAATGTAATGCCCAATGTACTTGCTGGCTAAATCAGGGTGAGGACCCTCCAGTCTGTGGACCAAGCCCATGTGAACACACCTATGGTGCGGTAAATCTATGGTGAACTATGGAGAAGGTTTGGGGCGATCAAAAAAGATCTACCACAGGGGACGGGGAACCTCTGGCCCACTGGCCAAATCTGGCCCCCGTAGCTCTCTCTTATTTGGCCCCTTTCCAGTTCCTGGGTCTGGCTCGTGGATCCAGTCCCTAAGGTCAAACACTGAAAAACAGTCAGCTAGGGGGGAAGGGAGCCGAGATGAGAATGTGCACTCGAGGATGGGGGAGTGGTGGATCCATGGCGTGGGCCCTTCTCTTTCTCCCCCCATCCTGAGCACACCGCTTGAGCAGCTCCATTCCCATCTTGGCTGTCTCAGAGCTTGTGCTCATTTTCAAAGGGGCCCCAGGGAGGGTAAAAGTTCTTCCTCCCTGGGCTAAATGAAGTGTCCCTTCCTAGACTACTGGACTAAGAAGAAGGTCTCTTTCTCACAATTACTCACACATGTAGTTCTCTCACGTGAATTACCGACAGCGAGTGTGAGCAAGGGGTCACAATCCATCCTGCTACGTTTTTGCTCTCCCTATTATTCTCGCTTGCTTCATCTTTTTCCTTCTGTGCCTTGCTGAACTGCAACTTGCATTCCCATTCAGTTCCTTTGGCTGAATGTACATTCCCTCCCCCAGCCCCGGGAGTCTCCAGAGACCATGCTTCTGAAAAGCGGCAGCAATCAGGCTCCCTGCCACACTTGCGTTTCTGCCTCTGTTGCAGTGGCTTTGATGTCCCTTGGAAACCGACGTGGGCTGTGGCTGGGATCCGCTCTTGAAAGGGAAAACGGCCTTTCAAGACCATTTGCTATGCAAAACCTCCTTTCTTGAGGACTTCAGAAGCCTCCTTTCGTGTTTCATGAAATTTAATCGGGAGATGTCATTGCTCGGTAAGGGGGAGTGAGGTGGGCGTGTAACAAGGCTGCCCTTCAGTCAGTCAGTTCTCTCTGTGCAATGACCTTCAGTGGGGATCCGCCGAGCCTACAGCAGCCAAGGTCAGCCTGATCCGTCTGACACTCCTGAGCAAGTGCTCCCCTCATTTTCAGAAGCATCTGGGACTTCTGGCCTGGCTTTTATTGTTTTTCCACTGTATGCAACTTTAAATAAGGACAATACAGCATGGCACGATGGGTGTAAACAGACGTATGGCAGTTCAAAGCCACCCACCAGATGTTAAAAGTGGATCAGGCTGAGGCTGCTCTGGGGCGATCCTGCCGGCAGCGCTCCAGAACATCCAGGAGCACGCTGCGGGGAGCGGACCGGCCAAACATGGAGCGGCTGCCTCTCCGTTTGGTGGACCCGAACTGCAGCTCTGCACCCGTCTGTTTGTTGCAGCCACCAGCCTAGAGCATCGGTGAGCGTCTGAAACTGTCTGGTGCGGTGAGGGGGATAAACTGCCCCCTGTAGTCTACGATTCATCTATCGCCTTGTTTTTAACTGTCTGTGTCCATGTCTTCATCTAGACTGTAAGCTCCTTGGAGCAGGGACTGTCTTTTATGTTATGTGTATTTGTACAACCAGTAGTGCTTTAGAAATGATAAGTAGTACTACAAGTAGTAGGAAAAGAACCCAGAAAATGACTTACCCATGTACAGATTGTCCTCTGCAGGATCGTCCAGTACCTGAAAATGAAATCACACAGGCATCAAGAGGAGGGAAAAGAGAGAGACGGATTGAGATTTACTCAAAGATTAGTCAGGCCAGCCTGTGGATTTAACACCGTTCAGCACAACATGGAACAAAAACATATAACAGGGGTGGGGTTAGGGGAATGAAATGTCTGACTTTTAACAGATAACTGCTCTCCCTGTCCACCTGTCAGATATGGGAGGTAAGCAGGAGCAGGACTGGGAAAAGTTAGTGTTAGGAAGGCATAGGGCTGGGATTAGGGTCCAAGAAGCGCTCCGATCAGGGAAACCAGACAGAGATGAGGGTCAGGCCCAGAAGTGGGGCACAGCAAGCTGAGAGACCAGGCTGGGATTAGGAACGAAGGGATTCAGATTGTGTCAGAACAAGGGGCAAGGAGTCAGAGCACAGAAACAGAGACCTGAGGGGCACGGGAACAGGAAGTGATCAGATGTTCAACCTGGCTTCCTGTTGCTACCAGCCAGGCTTATATTCTAGCTGGCAGCCAATCAGGAATCTGGGAGACAGGACAAGGGCTAGAGATAGAGGGGATGGATGTGGCCTGGCCAGGACAGAGAGGCTTTCTTTGTGCGGAAAGGCAGGGTGAAGCTGTGCTGCTCAGCAGTCCTTAAGTGTGTAAAGAAATGAATTGCCGCGGCCCAAGCCTGCCCCACAAGCCCTTGCCCCAGATTTTGTCATAGCAGGGAACTGAACCCTAGTTTCCAACATGCATCCCAACTACTGGACCACCACAGGCCTCTCCAGCTAAATACAAGACAGGAGTTTCTGTGATTTCATCTGTTTGAAAACCAGCGCAGGGGGTGCGACAGGAAAGTCATTAATGAAAGCCAAATAAACGATCCAGGGTTTTTTCTGGCTTTTGTTTCCAACCTTGAAATGGCCAATATCGTCCTTCTCCTGGGCTGTCACATTTTGGGGTGCACATTCCTACTGGGAACATTTCCCAGGGCTCAGGCCCCCCATAATTTAATTGCAGGCAAGGCTCCTTCACAAAGTAAGCCCTGGTGGCCCTGGGATTACTGCTCTGCACCCCCTTGCCCCTCCCACACATTTCCTGGCTCCTGGGGGTGATGGTGGCTCTATACGTACAGCTGGCTCTGCTGGTATTTGTTCGGCCAGCAATCCCAGTTAAAGATTTGACTTCAGCACAACAGCTAACATGCAGCAGTTCACTACTCTGATGGAATGGAGTTTGGTGTAGAGGAGCGGGGTAGGGTGCTCTCTTGGGTGGGAGCTAGGAGAGCGAGAGTGAACGGGTGGGATGGAGTTTTATCTCTGTATTTTCATTGCTTGTATTTAGAGCCATTTAAATATATGGTTGGTATTTTGTATTGTGTTTCTTAAGGGGCACGGGGGGGGGGGGGGGGGGGGGGGGAAAGGGGGGGGGGGGGGGGGGGGGGGGGGGGGGGTGGGGGGGGGGGGGGGGGGGGGGGGGGGAGGAGGGTGTGGAAAGGTCATGACCCCTGTGTGGGGAGTCCAGGCCTGGGGGATCTTTCTTGTGAGGTGGGGGTGAGAATAGGATGAGTAGGGTATACCATCAGAGAATTTACTTTTTGTATTTATTAATTCATTGTAATGCGTTCATCACTTATTTTTATGGTAAGCTTTCCTAAGCCAGAAGCAGATTGGGAGGGGTAGGAATTCAAAATGAAATTAATTTTACCCAGTACAAATCTGAGCTGTTGCCTTGAAAGCTGCTCTGTGCTTTCCTGCTAATGTATATATATAATTTTTATTTTTTTTAAATAGCCACACACCCACACGCTCCTCCTCACGCCTCCCAAAGAAAGTGCCTTGGCAAAAATTGCTCGGTATTAAATGGAGCCTGATTAGAACAAATGCCAAGTTGCAGCAGAAAGGTCAACAATCCCTTTATCTTTAAAGGCATCCGGAAAAGAAGATGAAAGCGTCCAAGGCAGGTGTTGAAAACGGCAGGAATTCCCAGAAGCGGCCGCCCTATGTTGAACGATACAGAGAGGGGAAACCTGGGGGTTTCTATGCAAAGAGCAGCCCAGATGGGCATTTGGATGTTCAGATAGTTGGTTGTTTGCTTACTTCACGTTCAGCTAATAATCATGCTGTCAGGAGTCAGCCCAGGGCTCAGGCTGCTCACCCAAGTGATGGCCGGCAGAAGGCACAGTCACTGGCTCTCTCAAAGTCACAGTCAGGAAGCCAAGTCTGGGTTGACAGCCAATTGGGTCAGTCCAGATCTGGCAGTAAGCATTTGGGGGAAACGGTGGCATATCTGAGATCTGAGCAGGTCAGATCCAAGGTTCCAAGGCCAGCATCAATACCAGGGTGTAAGGACCCTGGGGCAGGGAAAACCTTAGCCCTACACTGTTTGTGTTAGCTCCACCCCTTTCCGATGCCCCTTATGGAGCATGATGACACATCGAGCTGGCTGCCTCCAGGCTGAGTTTGAGTTGTGCTCAATGCAGTTAGGCTTGGGTGATAATTTTTGACCCAAGCAAGGATCTACTCTGTCCCCTTTTGTTCTAGGGGTTCATGAGGCTGTAACTGTTCTGAGCAAACAGGCCTGGCTCTTTTAGCTTAAACAGTAGAGGCTTGGTTTTAACCTCCAGTCGATCCAACGTTCACTCCCCACGGTCATTGTCACTATCCAAACACCCACAACGCTCCTTGGATGGAGAGCAGCTAAGATGGAATTTTGGAGCTAGCCATGACACCTGGATGTCCAAATCCCATTTGATTTCATAGGAAACTTCAAGGCAACTTTGAAAACCCAACCAAATTGTATCACCACGCGAGATATTTATTGGAGAAAGCTTTAATGTAACCATCTGAGCACTGGGCAGAATTCACTTTAGGGAGGAGTGAGGGGTGGGATAAGCCCTTCTGCTTTGCCTCTTTCCAATATAGGCTTGTCTCTTTCCAAGCACTGCGATGTCACAATGCTTGGTAAGAAGTGTGGCTATGTTGGGCAGGGCAAAGGGGCTCTCCCATGTATTTCCAATGTAACCCTGACCCCTTTCCAAACATTGTGACATCATGACACTTGGAAAGGGGCAGGAGAGCCCCTTTGTCCACACCCACTTCCAGCTTGGCCTTGACATCCCTACTAGAATGGGTGGGGCCAGACAGGTCCAAGTGCACCACCGTGCCCCCTTGCTCCTCCCGGCACCCATACACATGGCTGGCTGGCATACAGACCTCGATCAGCTTGACAATGTTGATATGATCCAGTTTCTTTAAGATGGCTATTTCCTGGTAAATCCTGTCCAGGGGCGCCATGGGTTTTGGCTGCCCCCCAGCAGCTGCTTTGGACCCTCGAGGGGGAGGCCGACCTGAGGCAAAAACATAAATAAAATTGTATTTTGTCCTGCTTGGCTGCATGGGCTAGGTCTCCGTGAGCATCTACAGAATGCGGGGTTAATAATTGGGGCAAGGTCCACCTAGTACGACTCCTCCTACAGAGATGCAAGAGAGCGGGAGTCCACTAACCTGTAGGGGTTGTATAATGTTCAAAGTGGCCTAGAACGGGAGTGGGTTACTGACTCCTGCTGCAAAGCCAGAACATGGCAATGGACTTTGGTCTATCCTAGAGCCAAAAAACACACATGTAAACCCATCAATTATACCTTTCCTGAACCAAAAATGGTGATTCAGGGAATTACCAATATCTGTTTATGCTCCTTTTCAGTTATTCCACTTTAGGTTTTCCAGATCAGTCGTTTTGAACATCTGGTCATTTTGGTTACTTCATTTCAGCAATGTTGGCACTACTGTGCATATGCACTTGCCAAAGACAACCACGTGACCAAATAACTGAACCGAAATCCCCTCCAAAACAGAATATCGAAACAGGAGAGGGGGGGGGGGGAAGGATATGGAAGTGTCTGTTATGATAGCAGTTTTTTGGGTAGTCAAAGGGCTACCGGGAATACCTGCGAATAATAAACGCTAGGGATGGGACTATCAGTATCGGATTAATCCGATAATGCTGGTAATCGGCGATATCGGATTAATCCGATAACACCGATAATATCGATATCGTTTTTTTTAACATTGCCGATTTTTCGGATCTTTAACATTGCAGCCATTTTTTAAATGGCCGCAATGTTAAGAAAAACGATATGCCAATACCAATAAATCTGATATCGGATTAATCCGATACTGATAAAACCAGTAACCGATAATTCATCAAATAGTCCCATCCCTGATAAACGCACTATCCCTTTCAACTCTACTCTAGACTATGGCCAGTGCTTTACTGCCAGGGGGAGGAAGACTGTCTGAGGGTAGAAAGCAGCAAGGAGGGGAACTCTCCATTTGCACTTGGGTTTCAAATGAGGGTTTGGTCTCCAGTCGGATCCATTTTTACCCATCCCCATATGCTACGCCTCCCACTTTGAAACGGAGCCCCAACTTTTGCTAGGCCTCCCTCAGGCCTGATTTCCTGCAAGTTTTTTTCCTGAACACAGATGGCAGAGAGAGCCTGCAGGGTTTATCTCCTAACTTTTAAATGCATGATACCTACGTGGAAATCCATACTGCTTCAGTAGCTTCTTTTTGGAAAGGACTTTCATAGCCTGAGGGGAGAACAAAACAGCAGCGTTAAACCCAGGCAAAGCCATGCTCGTTGGAGCCATCGTCCTACAGCTGTCCTTGCAATCTTCCTCACACCTTTGCAATTCGGTTTGGGGCTGCATTGCACAGACCTTTGTTGAGGAAGAAAGCCGCACTTGCAATTGTGTGTGAGAGAGAGACACAGAGAGAAAGTGATGTATTGGTACAGTAGTGCTGAAATGAGGCCTCACAAAAACGGGCACACTTGTTGAATTTCCAGTACCCAAACGGAGACGGAAATTTCAGGCACTAATTGGTACACAATTAGTGCCTGATTTTGGGTACCTGGTGTCCCAGAATACCAACTTCCAATTTTTTGAGCTTCCATCCTGACTTATTGATGGGGAACTGGGGAAAGTAAAATTGGTAACAGAAAGGATTGATTTTTTCGAGTAGACAGGTACCCAATCGGTGATTGGGCAGCCCCTTGGGTAGCTGACCCGGGCACTCAAAAACGCAGGCATTACCCACAGCTACTAAATTAGGTACCCGTTTCAGCTCTAATTGGCAGGAACCATGGCTAGAACTGCATGTGTGTGAGGGGGATGGATCCTTGCCAATGTTCAGAGTGGGGTGGGCACGAATGCTCCCATCTTCTCCCACCCAAACAAAGAGCTTCCAGCAGCTCTGCCCTTCAGACAGAAACTCTTGAGTTTAGTGCGGTTGGGGGGGGAGGGGGGAAAGGGCATCTAAAAAAACAAAAACAAAAAAGAAACACCCCTTCTTGAATGGGCTAAATGAATTGAGTCGTCTTCACGTGATTTAAGTCTAGGACAAAAGGATTGGGGGCGAGGGGCAGCTGCCTCACAGGGACTTCAGGGAGGAAGGTGCTCTCAGAGCAGACCTGTCTGGAGTTTATATCCCTGTTGGGAGAGAAGGGACAGTTTGCCTTTTTAACAACAAGACACTGGAGCTGGGGAATCTTTATTCAGCTTTGGAATAAAACTGCAGGTTGAGCGTACACCTCTACATCACAAGTCCTGACCAGGCTAAAGAACACTAACATCAGAGATCTGGTCAAATACTGGGTATTAGCTTAAAGGGGGGGTCTTGTTTTTTATCCTACTCTAAGGTGGGCCTTTGTGGGAGGCTAGGATTCTCCCATCCAAGTGCCATAAGCATGATGGCAAAAGGCAATCTTGAACTCTAATACACTGAATCTCTGAACTCCCATGAAGCTGCTGTGTTGAATAACCTTCCAAAGACCACTCCAATGACCACTAATGACTTAAGGGCTAAATATTTCATGAGAAACTGGCTCCTATTGCAATTTGCTTGGGAAGATATTCCACGTTCCCAGAGGAATTTGGTTCAGAATGAGCAGTTTGTTACTATTAACCAGACATCTGTGTCTGTAATTTGCAGCAGAGAGACCCTGGTGAAATAGAATAACACAACAGCTCCTGCAGGATGCATGCCCAACGTGGACTAATTTCACATGTAGCCGTTTTTAAACAAAAGCCTCGATATCAGGGTTTGACAAGCCCGGATTTAAAATGGATGCGCGAGCTGTCCGGCGCCGCTGTTTCCAATAACAGCCAGGCGACTTCCAGTGCAGGGAGGCATGTCTAAACTGCCCCCCCACCGCCGTGAGATTTCTGAGAGTAGATTGAGAAATCCACAAAGAGAGAAGGGAAGGAGATCCTGTTACACGCTTGCCTGCTCCTGACTTGCATCCCAACCAACGATGCTGTTGTTAGGCCTCTCCACTAGTTATTACCCTCGTGGAGAATACAGCCACACGCCATGCAGACGTCTTTTCTGCTTTTCAGTGTCTCTTGCATAGTCAAAGAGCCAGCCCAGATTCTATCTCAGTTCTATCATTGTAAACACAGAATAACTCCAGTGCTGACAGTAGATTTACTTTGATTTAACTGAGATTAGAGTCGGGGCCTAAATTTTCCCAGTGCTCAGTCCCCTTAGTTGTCCATGGTGGCTTCAACCAAAAACAGCTCGATGACAAGATGGTGACTAAGCAGCTCTGGGGTTTGGCAGCAAGCAGAGGTGAAATGAGTACTTTAAAAAAATGGGTAAACCTGTCCAATATACCCTACTGAAACCAAAATTTTGGTTTGGTTGATAACCAATATCCATATACGCATTGTCAGTTGATAACCAATATCCATATACACATCGTTGGATATCCATTTTGCTTATTTTGTTTTGTTTTCCAGTTGTTTGATCATTTTCGTTTTTGGTTATGTTAGCATGTGTGTGCAACTGCCAAAAATGATATACCCAAAGACCAAAATGACCAAACAATAGAAATAACAAAACCAAAAAATGAGCCTCTCCCTGACAATGGTACACACACCCCCCAAGTGAATATATGAGTACCCCCAAAATATCACAGATATTACCCTTCAAGAGCTTTCTACTTGGACAGGCATTTGATAGGCAGCGTTGGGTGGATGGGGGTGGGGAGCTCAAGGGGATTTTTAAGATGTTTTTATATGTTGTAAGTGCCCTGAACCTTAATGGGAAGAGTGGAGTATAAATATGAATGAATGAATGACTGAATACCCCAAAATGCTAATAATACCCGCAAATAACAAACCTATTACACATTTCAGCTTTTGTGCCAAGCTATGGATCCCTTTGTGTCCACATCACCTTAGCTACCAGTGAATGGCTGTTTGCATCAGCGGCCTCTGTGAAATAGCCAGGTAGGATCAGTAGAGGAATTTCATAACTTAAAAATCCTGTTTTTATCCCCACAACTAGAGGGTAAAACCCAACTTTTTAAAAAAATATTATTTTCTACCAAGAGAGAGAAAAAAGATATGCCCTATTTCTCTCTGAACCCCATCAGCATCAAGAAGGCTCCACTGTGATCCAATCCCTGATCGCCATCCCTTCTCTTTGCCACTGGATTAGCTGGAGTAATATCTTAAAAAGTGGAAACAACTTCTGCTCATTTGTTTTGGGTTTTTATAAAAAAAATTTAAAAAAAACTCACACCAAACACACCCAAACCAAAACACACTGGTAAGAACTAGGGCTGAAGCAAATCAGACTTTCATTTGTGAGAACGAATATGCCGATCTGTTTTCACAAATATGTATCCAACTTCATCTTTGTCATCACTGGGAAATTCACAACATTCACAATTTTCCAACACTGGAAAATTCACAAATTTGAATTCACTGGAAAATTCACAACTGCGTTTACGCAAGTGGTTTTTCACCTTTTCAGTTTCTCCTGGGAGACTGTAATTGCACTTTTAAAATGTTCCTAAACGATCTTCCCCCGTTTTCCAAGTTACCCCTGTTGCTGTGGCTGCTGCCAGGTATCCCACAGGGCTTTCCCCTGACTTTTAAGTGGTAGATCACCAGTTAGTTGGATGAAGCAATCTAGAACGACTGTCAAAACTTGCTTTCTGGCTTAACTTTTTGTGAGTTGTTGCGCATGATTTCCAGTGTATCTTCCGACATTGCTCTTTCAAACTTTAAAAAAAAAAGGAGACGGGAAGGAATTTTCCTGCATTAAGTGTATTGTGTGAATGCAGCCTTTGTTTACTTGATTACTTTGTGTTGGGTATTTATATAGACAGAAGCACACCGAGTTTTTGTTGAACTCAGACTTCACCCCAAATATTCACAGAATCGTAGCATGTCCGAGCAGGTAGGGACCTCAAGGGTCACCTAGTTCAACCCCTGCTCGGATGCAAGGTAACTACAGCTACAACATCCCCAACAGATAAGCCGTTCAGCCTCTTTTTCAAGACCTCCAGTGACGGAAAGCTTACATCCTCTCTTTAGGCAACTTGTTCCATTGCCAAACAGCTGTTACCTGTAAGCATATTTTTCTTGATGTCTGAGATTTACGTTCCTGCAATTTGATTCCATTAGTTCTAATCCTGCCTTCTGTAGCAAGGGGAAAAAAAGAGTTCCTTGCCATCCTCTTGGTGTCAGCCCTGTAGATAACTGAAGACTGCTATCATGTCTCCCCTTAATCTTCTCTTTGCTAGACTAAATATACCAAGTTTCTTCAACCTTTCCTCAGACAATTTGCTTGCTTTCCAACCCTTTACCATCTTTGTTGCCCTCCTCTGAACACACTCCAATTTGTCACTGTCCTTCTTGAAATGAGGCACCCACATGTGGACATGCTACTCCAGTTAAAGTCTGACCAGTGCTGACCAGAGTAGAATTATTACCTCTGCTGACTTGGAGACAATGTTCCTGCTAATGCAGCTCAATCCTAGTGAGAACCAACATTGCTAAACTAATGCCCCCAACCCAGATCTCAGTCAGGGTCAGTAGGTCGTTCTGTAATACAAACAACAAATAATAATAGATACTACACTGTGCTTCCGACTGCATGGAGGATTAGGACATCACAGCACTCAGAAAAAAGGAAGGGTCATCTGCTCCAGGCTACTATGCAGGATAGACTACGTAGTACCTTACCCTGCACAGGCAGTGTCACGTTTAACACACAGTCACAGCCAAACCCAGCTTCCAAAGTCTCCCTAGGGTCGTATGAGGGACGGTGAACTAGAAGCTCTTATCACCTGCATTTCTTGCTGTTGAGATGCTGGATGTAAATTTGTTATTGCTAAACTTAAGCTCTCAGTTTCTCCCATCCATGGCAACTGGTTTACATCTGCCCGCTGATCACGCCCATCCATTCTGCAAGGTCCTTGGATCAGCGGAACGTGCTGTGGTGCTTGAATCTCCAGGATCTGGATTGCCCAGCTATCGATACACAAGTGCACGCACCGACTTTGATTCCTTAAAGCAATCCGGAGGTCGCTTTAAGGCAGTGGCCAATGTGCTCTCATGAAGAAACTCATTCATTATCAACTCTAGCAAGGCATTTGGGAGGTGGGGAATAATAGAATGTGATTACGTTTGTCCAGAAGTGGCACAAGCAATTGTTCATCTCAATTATTTCTCACCGCAAGCTGATTTAGATGGTGAGAGAGGGAAAGACACATGCCCGAGGCTTCTCAGAATCAAATTCCATAAACAGAATTACTCCAAATGAAATCTCTGCAAAGACACATGCAGCGTTGGCTTTTTTTTTTTTTGGGTCACATTTTAAAATACTTATTTTTGCAGGCTATGCAATGGAAACGGTTACTGTTGAAATCCAGACTTGAACCCTCGTTCTTTCTGTCTTCATTTTAAAGCTCTTTCACAGCACAGCAGTGCACTACTCGGCATCACAGCTCCCCACTCCAAATGAGCTCTACCATCCAAACAACCCTCTCTCATAAAGCTCTTCTCACACTTCACTTCTCCTGTGTGGATTCTCTGACAGATGAAATACTGTGTGGATTCTCTCCATAGTCCAGTGCTAGGCAACAGTGCATTGCCCAACACCGAAGCTAGGCTGAATTTTTTGTTATTGTTTTAAAAAGAACTTGAAAATGAAAGAAATGACAACATTTGCCAATTACAAAGACCAGGTTTGAACCCCTGAGCCACCAATCACATTTCCCCAGTTCTGTTACCAGAGAAAAAGGAGGAAGGGATGGCTACTTCTTTTAAGAAAGTAAAAGCCACTTGAAGAAAAATTCTGCATATTTCCCAATAATCTAGACATCTTTTAATGCTACCATGACATCAATAGCACTGTGTTTGGGTAGCCAGACTTCATAGTTGGGTTCTCATCTGTTCTCTACATTTGTGTTTCCCCTCGGTTTCCTTCTTTGAAAATAAAAAAAAAAGTCCTGTAAGGCAAAACTGCTGAAAGTCTTGCGAAATCCAAGACGCTTTGCAAAATCCAGGACATTCTGACAACGTGCTCAAAAAGGTCCTGTAAAATCCAGGGCATTCCATAAAATTCCAGGACATCTGAGAGGCATGCTGTGAAGGCATCACCTACATGCCCTTGTAAACAGGGCCATCGAGTCTGTGCAGGATCTGGCCCAGAGCAGGGCCGGATAAGTCCTTGCAGAGATGTCTCCCCCTGTAGCAGGTATGGAGCCAGGCCCAGAAAGGAGTAAGGCGGTCAGTTAACGTGACCTGAGTGCTCCCAGCTGGGCATGACCGGGAACTGCAAGACAGTTGAGGAGCACCAGGCTGCGCTGGAGATGATGATTGCCATGGAGACACACTGGGACTGAGTGCTGTTGGGGAGAAGGCCCCAGAGAACCTACCCCAAGGCCCTGTGCCACAGAGGGCTGCCCTGGAAACTGGCAGCAGGCCAGGTCAGAAGGCCTGAGAAGGCTAGAGGCCTAAAGACAGCCAGAGCTGAGGGAACAGCTTGCCAGAGTTGGCTGGGAGCCTGGCAATTTGGCGAAGGCCTTGCTACAAAAAGGTACTGAACTGAAATGGAAGCCCTGGCAGGGGGGCTTGCCGCACTGAGAACCGTAGCCTGTAATATAGCACTGTTTAGTGGTGCGGCACTGTAAATAAAGGAGGCTGGACTGGGGGGAAAAAAATCTGTGTAAGAGATTTCAGGTGGCTCCAGGGGAAGTACAGCCTGAGAAGGCCCCTCCCCATCACAGCCACTCAGGGATCAATCTTCCCACCTTACACAAAAACAAGACAACGTTGTCGGGGGAGAGGCAGGCAGGGAATAAAATCTCTCCCCATTGTCAAGACAAGAATTGCTTCTGGTAATTGCTGCGGTTCCACATCTGCAGTGGCTCTCCCCATTGGCTCCCTGGCAGCTCTTGTCAAAATGTATTGTTCGAACATTGTTTCAGACAGCAGCGATAAGCAGAACAATATGGGATTTATCTGGATATTAAATGCAGCCTGCCAGTCAAACCCACCAGGAAGCGTGGAGGAGCTAAAGCTGCCATTAGCTAATTATGCAATTCAGCACCATTTCTCTTCAGCTTTTGAAAATCGACTCAATTCCGAGGTGGTTCAACATCCAGGGAAACTGGAGGTCTCTTCATCACAATTGATTACATGGGGAAAATGCTGGTCTTTGTTAGGAAGAAAGGCCTTTTTTAAATGGGCTGCGGCTGGGTGGCCAGTCCGTGTGCGCGCTGCTACAGGGGCGGGGCAGGTGCACCCCCATCCCCCACACAGCTCCATGCATGCCCCATGGAACAACCTGTGTTTTCGCCGGTTGTGCCGTGCGGGGGTGACGGGTGGAGGTGCACGATACATTGGAGCACGCACGCATACCCACCCGCCACTGCTTTCAAACAGGACACACCCATTCATGTCCACTGCATGGGTACGAGTAGGTGCATCTCATTTTAAAAGAGCCAAAGAGTCATGAAAGAGCTAGTGTAGCCTAGTGGATAAGTTATGGGACTTGGACCTGGGAAATGAAGATTCAAATCCCAGCTTATATTAGTAGGCCTTGAGCAAGTCACGCTCTTTCAGCCGCAGTTTCCTGTTTGAACAATAATGACCTCGCAGAGTTGTTGTGAGAGTGAAATAGAGAAGGATTGGAAAGTACTTTGAAGACTGAAAGTGTTCTAGAAATGCTAAACAACAACAATAATGCTCGGTATCTGTGCAGCAAGATTAGTGAGGAAACTGCCTATCCCCTTCCAATGGTACAATGGAGGAGCCCTGAATGCTCCCCACACACATTAGCCATACCCAAGAGCACACATTTCTCCTCTTGCTTCCCTGGAGGGTGTGTGTGATAGTGGGGAGGGAAGGGACAGGGATCACGTATTCATTACAATTTTCATTTACAAGTGACAGGATGCATTATGACAGCACAGGAGCATCCTCTGCATCCGGAGCCACTCGAACCCAGTCCCAAAGCAGCTGGGCTCTCCCGATCCCAGGCCGGATGTAACAGACGTGGCTCCGCCTCCTACGGAGCACTGTGATGTACAGCATCTCATGGGGGCAAGGCCTCATTGGTAAAGGGGCAGGGGCCGCCTTATGCAAGTGCCCTTCATTCGCAATGGCTAGAATGGCTGAGCTGGATCGTGGCCAGTCTCTATTCCACTGGACGGATTTGGGAGCAGACAATTCTGTCCGAGTGGAATGCAACATGATGTCACAGTGCTCCACAGGGGCAGGCCACAGGAAGCCCGGCCCAGCCTAAGGGGTTGGTGCCGGGAAGGCTCCCAAGCCCAACGGGTCCCCTCGGGCTCAGTTTGGTCTGCGGAGATCTAAAGTGTATCGAGCCAAGTATTTGCTTGCTGGGCGACTAGGAGCAAATGCCGTAAGGGCTGCAACGTTGTGTTGCTGCGAGTCTCATGTGCTTACAAAAACGTGTCTGTTCTCTGCAGACGGAGCCATGAGAAGCACAGCCGATGCGGAACACAGCCACACGCACGCCTGCAATTTCAGGTGGCCTGCTCCGTATCGAGAAAATGTCAAAGCAGCCGCACAATAAAAGCCACTCGCCCTGTGTGTCGCCGCTGGTTACGCAACCTCTTGGAACGGCTTGCACTCATGCTACCCTGCAGCAGATGCATGGGAAAGTGCAGCCTGCCACCCAGCAAGGGGGAAGCTTTTCCTGCCAAGGGAGATGGGAGGAGACAGTTCTCTGCAATGCGAAAAGGAAAGGAACCAGGAGAGATTAACACCATCCGGTGGTGTATGGGTAAAGGCACTTACGTAATACTTGTCGTCACTCTCATTGTAGGCCAGTTTCACGACACCGTAGGAGCCCTATAAACAAACACAAATTGCACTGTCAGTTTAGCTACCTTGCTTGGTTTGCCTGTTACTCAGAACAAAGACAACAACCCCAAGCTGAACGCCAGCAGTTTATCAGACTGGGGTAGATGCCACAGCACGTCCCCTCATCCCCAGTCTAGAGCTGAAATGCAGAGTGCATTTTGTAATCATGGATATTGCTCATATTTTTGGATAGTTGTCTGAATATCCGCTACCAAAACGGATATTCACATAGCCGCTTTTGCGGTTGTTCATCTGTTCAGTTATTCACCACTTTGGATATTCGGTTACCTCACTTCAGCTGCTGAGCTTGTGCAATAGTGCTAATTAGAGTGGAACCGGGTACCCCAAAATGGGGTAATACTTTCAGGGTACAAAATCTTCAGGTGCCTGGAAGCCACTGGCACCCAGAAAACTGAGGCTGGTGACTGGTTCAGGGGTGTAGTGGGGCAAGAATGGTTTAGTATCAGGATAAAGTCTGGCAACTGAATTTTTTAAAAAATTTTTTGCCTCCTGGAATTTCATACCCTACTACCTTCATTAAAAATGGAGGTTCGCGCCAGAGAGGGTATCCATGTTGGCTTTTTTTCATTGTGGTTATTTTGCTAAGATCTGCACTATTGCACATGCGCAACTGCTGAAAATGACGCAACCAAAATGACCATAAAAACCAAAATACCCAAACAAAAACGAACATGGAAACATGAATAAGAAAACAACACAACAGCAAAAACCAGAATACTCAAAAAGAAAATCAGATATGTGAGTACCTGTTTCAGTCGCAGTTGTTGCTTGGGTATCTGAAAGGTTACCCAGAAATGCAACTAATATCCCAAAAAATTCAGCTCCAGCACCAGTAGAACAAAAAACAAAATAAAATGGATCTCCAGCAAAGCAGGAAGCGAGTAGTAGCTGTTATCCATTTGGTCAGATTACAATCTGAAGCAGGCAGATTCGATAATGATCATCGTTTCAGCACAATTCCCCCCCCCCGCCACACACTCCTATCTGGGAAAGGTAATGCTGATGGATCAGGACATACAGGTGCAAAGGGAGCTTCTCCCCATCCCCTTGTCCATCATGGTGCCAAGGATATCACCCTTTGCTCATGGCAGCACTTAGCAGTAATGATCAAGGCAACAAGCATTTCCAAGGGATTAATGACTGGCAGCAAGGAAATGTACCTCGGGCCATTAACTCAAACTAGTTATTAATCCTCCACAGAAATGCCCTGAGCCAAGGTCATTATCGCTACTTGAAGTTAAGCACAGACCAGAGGGAGGATGGGAGGAAATAGGGGTGTGACTTCCCCAAGTTTTTTTTGTGTGTGCAGGGATGTAAAAACATAGGGGCGTAAAGAGGTAATTCACCCCCCCTGTGTGTTTGGAGCAAAAGGCCACAGTTGCCCCTTAATTCCAGCCTCTCTCTTTCATTTCAGGTGCTCTGGGAGAAAGGGTCAAATCTATCCGCCACGCACACATTTTCACATTGGGTTTTTTTCTGGCGGTAGCAGGTTTAAACAGAGGCCACTGCTGCTGCAGAGAGCAGTCCGCCCGTGCAGCACCTCTCCCCTACACCACAGAGCTGCAGGTAGAGCACCAGCTGCTGTTTCCTGTGCGTCTATGGCCGTTGCCAGGGCAACCCCCGGCCAGAAGCGGAGTTGCAGCGGTCCTGCTGTGAGCAGATGGGCTGCTGCTCTGGCCCCCCAGGTGTGGGCAGCCCGCTCCTCTCAGAGCAGGCAGCGTCTGCTTTGCCTCACCAAACCACCCAGGAAGAGTGGGGGTGGAGCACAGCAGGTGTCCGTCTAACGACACCCATTCCGGCTTGTTGTTACTCCAGTGCGTGCATTTTCTTTCCCTTTAGCTACAGCAAACTCTCTTTCCCCGCCCCGCCCCACACTACCATTTATACCAGACAGCATTTTCAGAAGTGCCTGAGAGCTCCATGGAAACTCGTGGGCCAGATGCTCACATGGGACCATGGCTCTATGGCCTTTGATAGAGATGCAGTGATTTGGAGAGCTGGCCATGCACATGGCCTGGGCAGGAGTAGCCAGGGATTAATTCAGGCCAGGGAACAGCCCTGTCACTTCTTCCAGACCCTGTCACTGCCGCTACTCTGCAAGACCCGACCCATGGCTGGATGCAGAAGCACCAGTCTCTCCTCCTCAGCACCACCAGCCCCATCAAATTTAATCTGGCCCTTAGCAAAGATGGGCAAAGTACGGGCAGGAATGGGGGCTGGTGGAATCGTGGAGGCTGGTATGGCAGCACCACTCTCCAGGATTCTTGGGTCAAAGGGTAGAGGAGTTCTGGGCAGAACTGAGCCCTGGAATCTCTTTTTTTTCTTCTGTTTTTATCATCATCTTTATTTTTTATAAAACACCCCCTGCCATGGCACTAGGTGCACTTTACATAAAACACAACTTTTAATCCTCACAACAACCCTGTGAGGTAGGTTAGACCGAGAGAATATTGTGACTGGCCCAAGGTCACTCAGTGACATACATACAAATTAAGTATTGGGGCCCATTTATGTTGCTGTCAGGGCTAGGGCCACATGGGACACAACTTGAATGGGTAAAATCCCAAGGCAAAGCACAGGGCAAACCCTCAGATTTCATTTGGTTCTGGAGCAGCCCGACAGCTTTACTAATCCATAGCAAGTCTCCTCCAGCTTTCTTCCAGGGGCATCTATCCGAGAAGGAATCCAGATACGGGCTTGTGGCTCCAGTCGGTGCCCAATAAATAGATAGGTCAGTAGGGGCGTAACAACAGTTCTGTCAGGCACTGAGAAATCGCACATCTGATTTTCTGTCAGTCAGGAACCGGCAGTTCTGGGGCAATGGAGCAGTGTCTGGCTCTACAGCGCCAGTTCTGGTCTGCGCTTACCCTTTTAGACTCTCCTGTACCCCAGCCCTTGCTACACCTCCCAGCTTCCTGATTGGCTGGCAGCAGCAGGAAGCTGGGTAGAATCCCACTATCTTCTTCCTGTTCCTGCCAAGCTCCCAAACCTTGCTCCTGTATCCTGTTCCAGTTCTTTCAGCCTTGTTCCCAGCCCTTGCCCTGTTTGTGCCCTGCTTCAGCTCTGTCCCTGTATGAACAGTCCACCTCCTGTGTGAGATTTAAAAGCAGTCATGTGCCCCCATTCCTGGTTCCCTGTTCTGGCTCCAATCCAGACTCCTTGCCCCGGTCCTGACCGTGTGCCACCACCCAGGCATCCATTTACATCCCAGACAGCCCCCTCACCCAGCAGTGAGTCCTCCCCCTTCACCCCCTACAAGTCCTCCCCTTTGATCCTCCTAAGCCCCACCCCATTGACCCTGCCAAAACGGCAAAGGCTCCACTTGCTCATTCAGCTTCTAGGAAACCCAAAAGATGGCAGGAAGCAGCGTGGATGGGGAGGCAACAGTGTCCTTAGCAACTTTTCCGTCACCTTAAACAGGAGCTAATGTTCTAAATCCCACTAGTATCCACTGTGGAACCACTGGGTTCCACTGACATCGATAGGGCTCTTTCCAGTGACCTCAAATGGGCTTTGCTGTCAGGTCCACTGTGTGAACTCAATTAGAAAGCAAGGGTGAAGTTGACTTCGTATCTGGAGACCTGCTTTAAAGCTCACACGAGGCTAATGCATAAATTAGAACCCACTTAAGTTCTAGGCTCTGTAGACCCTGGCTGTGGTTTTCTGCAATTCAAGTAGACAAAAGCATCTCAAAGTGTATACGAGCTCCATGGGCCGGACAGGAGTTGGGGGTGCTCAGGATAGGGAAGGAGGAAGAGGGTTTGTGCCATGGAACCATCCCCTCGTCTCCACTCTCTCCTTCCGAGATCACTCTTTCAGCACACGAGAGTAGGGGCTCGGTTAGATCTATGGGCCAGATCCAGGAATTGGAAAGGGGCCACATTGAAAACCAGCTGCAGGCTGAAATTGACCCACGAGCCAGGTTTCCCACCCTTCATCACATCGTACCTCAGGGACCGCCTCGCCCTCCGTGCTCCAGAGCGGCTCCTTCGGTCTGCTGGGGGTGCCTTCCTGGAGGTCCCCCGTGTTAAGCGGGGGGCCACAATGGAGAGGGCATTCTCGGTGGCCGTGCCATGCCTTTGGAATTCCCTTCCGGATGAAGCTCGCCTGGCCCCAAGTCTGTTGACATTCCGGCGAAGTTGTAAACCTGGCTGTTCACCCAGGCCTTTGGAGGGGGGAAGGGGCAGTTAATGGGTTTTCTCCCCTACCCTAATTATTGTTTTAATGTCCCTGGGCCCTGTTTAATATTTTATAGTTTATGTATGCTGATGTTTTTAAATTTTTATGCGTATTTTGTATGGTTTTACGGTTGGAAGCCTCCCCGAGCTGTTTGCAGGAGGGGCGGGGTAGAAATATATAAAATAAATAAATATGTTTGCAAAAGACGCCTCCCAATGGCCTTTCCCTCCATTCCTAAGTGCGCCAGGACGACAAATAGAGAGCAGCAGTCATCGGTGTTTGTTCCAGAAGCCAGGTGTTTTGGGTTGCAAATCAACCCCACGTATGTTTTGATGTACACAGTCATTACTGCCTCCCAGGAAATTGGCTTCAGTGAAGAATCGCAGCATGATCACAAAATGCCTCATCGCTGACTACCTGGGACGACTTCCTAAACTGGCTCCTTTATCTGATCTCTCCGGTAATTTATAAACAGAGGCCTCTCTCTGAAGGGGCTAGGGTCCAAGAGCCATAAAGGAGCCTGTGTGAACAACCCTTTTGGGGTGAAGCAAACGTCACCGCTACTCCGAATGCACAGATCTGCCCAGCCCATTAAAAAAAAACTGACTTCCCAACCAAACCAGCTGCAGCCCTGGCACAGATCCAGATGTGCAGGTGTCTGAACCGCTCCCCAATTCAGGCTTTTAAATAACTTTCAATGAATCGTTTGGAGGCTTTTAAAGGCAGAATGGAATTAAATCAGCAATTTTCGCACAAAAATAGGGACTTAGCCAGCCCTGAGAAAGAGCAAGCACCTGCTTTTATCTTGCTCCTCTAGTGCACGAAGGGGCCTCCGTGTTCTGTTTGGCAGGAAGCAACTTGGAAAGGAGCCAGCTCAATTCCCTTCCCTTGAAAAGGAACATAAATTTAGACTTCAGAGTAAGTAGATCAACGACGATCTTGAGGGAAAACTCGATTGGACAAATATAGCAGGGAAGGAAACAAAGTGCCCGATTCCCCTTTCATTGACACTGGCATCTATCAGGAGTACCTTCACGGAATTAAATGAAGCGATGCCGGCATCATCCAAAAGCAAGAGGAGAGTCAAGACCCAAAATGGCAAATAGTATTGCAACACGGGCTGGCATGTTTTGAGGGCCAATGGGTCACTGCTGATTCTCCAAATTTCCCATCCATCCTCTGCATGAGCTCGCTATTGGATGGTGCAGACTCATTGGTTGTGCAGGTCCCCACCAGCACCATGGCCATCTCAGGCCATGTTCTGATGAACAGAGGAAAACTGAAGTAGCTACTTTGATTAATTAAATGAATTACATTTGTTTAATTAACTACTCTATTTCGGTAGTGTTCAGATAATCAGTCAACTGAAGCAACTACTTTGATTTCATGAAACTGAAGTAACCAATCCCTTTCAGTTACTTCCAGTTGAACAGTGTAAACCAAAGTAGTACTGTGACAAGTTCCCCCTCCCCCAAGCTGGGATGCAATGATCAATGAACCAAGGTCATCACTACCCTTGCAATGATGTGTTCACATGAACAGCTACTTTGACATGCAAACCAAATGGGAGTATCGACTCCTGATTTTCCTAAGTACTTCTTCCTCCTCCTGAATAATTGGTTTAGCACTCTGTTCCTGTGAACACTTCACAGGTAAAACAGAAGTAAGGCCCAATCACACTGAATTAACAGTTTGTCAGAACATGAGCTTAGCAGAGAAGGGAACCCAGCAAGTGACAACAAAACACATATGCTGGGTGAGCTACAGCCAGAACATCCACATTACAATCACCCTCTGAAGCCCCCAGAGTACAAAGGGGCTCTCCACTCAACTGGGGATTCCAAGGACAGCTTTAATGAACAGACACTTTCATATCTGCAAATATAATTTGTATTTTTGGATACCCAATGAATATCCAAATAGTTATTTGACACAACACAATATTTGCATATCTGATTATTTGGATATTTTGTTCTGGTTACTTGAGCCACTTTCATGTTTTGGTATTTGGTACATCATTTTGGCATTCTTCAGCACTATCGCACACCAAACTATTGTGAAACAGGGCTATTGAACTAACAGGAACAGCTCAGTCACTCTGATACGTAACAGTTGGGTGCGCAATAGTGCTAAATGATACCAAAACCGAGTAACCAATATTGTTGAACTTCCTTCCCCTGGAGATTCATCACAGTCCAAGCCTGAGCATTTTCCAGAGGCAATGTAAGAGCTTTCTATTTCTCCAAGTGTTTGGCAGGAGGGGATAGGGGATTTTTATATTCTTTTATTCTTACATATTTATTATGCTGTTAACCACCTTGAGTCTTTGGGGAAGGGCAGGATATAAATTAAGATAAATAAATAACTAAAGGACAAAGTTGACCAAAAAAAACCTGGAAAGACTCAAAGAGGTAGATATTATTTCCCATACACAAAATGAAAAATGAATCAAATTTTTTACTGGCTTTGGTGGGTCTGAGTCAAAGCAAATTAATTAGTTGGATATGGTATTCACCACAGATCAGGGCCATAGCTAAGACATTGGGGAGGGGGGCAGGCAGACCAAAGGGGAATTGTGTTTGCCTTCAAAAATTCATGTACTTGATATAAAAGCATTCTCACAGAATGCTTTTCACAAAAAACCTATTTTTCTCTAAGAAAATCAATAAGATCTGTGAGATTATTCAATAGAACAAAGTATTTAACCATTCAAAGATTTCTACAGAGACAAAAAAAAAAAAGTTTACAGGGAGGGCAGTGCCCTCTTATGCCCCTCTTAGCTATGAACCTGCTGCTGATAAGCCAAATTTCACCTCTGATTCTAGACACGCTGTATTCTAAACAATAATTGCAGGAACGTACCTTGCCAATTTCACTTTTCAGCTTGTACTGGTTTAACTGCACACAGTCCTGCAGGTAAAAAAAATATTAAAAACAGAAATCAGGGTATTAGTCAAAAGAAATTACTGTGGAACTGAATTATTATTATTATTATTATTATTATTAACAAACATTTATATAGCACTAGCAGTGTACCTGGAACTTTACAAAGTAATAAAATAGACACGGTCCCTGCCCCTAGGGCTTACAATCTGAGAGACAGGAGCTGGGGGAGAGACATAGGAAGGGGAACAGAGGGAGAGACAAGGGGTCTAACATTCATGAAGATGCGAGGTCTCAAGTGCACGTACTTGACTTGGTTACGATGAGAATGACAGCAGGCAGGTCCATGTTGCAAGGATAAGGGTAAACCGATCGTAGGTATAGGAATAGTGGCTCAGCAGGATAAAGAGTCAGACAGAGCAGAGCGAAAGAGGTGAGTTTTAAGGAGAGATTTGAAGGTATGAAGGGAGGGGGCAAGGCGGATGTGGACAGGGAGGGAGTTCCAGGCATGGGGGGCAGCAAGTGAGAAGGGACGAAGGCGCTTAGGGGAGCAGGGAAGGCGTGGAAGGGTGAGAGAAGGGACAGAGGAGGAGCGAAGTGCACGGGCTGGAGTATGGAGGGCGATAAGTGCAGAGAGGTAGGGGGGAGCAAGGTTGTGAAGAGCTTTATAGGTGAAGACTAGGAGCTTGTGCAGGATTCGTTCAGGAAGGGGAAGCCAGTGAAGCAAGAGAGGAGGGGCTGCACATGGTCGAAGCGACGGGCGAGGTAGATGACCCTGGCAGCAGAGTTTTGGACAGAGATGAGGGGAATAAGTTTCTAGTAGAGGTGAAGTCCTGAAGAGTGAAATGAGAAGCCCGAATATGCCCAATTATAGCCACAGTACTTATAAGACAACAATGGATGAGTACCAATTCAACACAAATTTAAGTAGGGAGTAAAGTTATGCTAGATTCCAAACTTGTAATTGAGAGCAAAATCTAGCCCATGTACATCAAAATGCTTGAGTTTATTTCTAACAAGAGGATTAAACAAGGGAAAGAAAACTCAAACACGGAACATAAATTTCAAACCAATTAAGCCCCCGAGACAAGCTTGTTTGACATGCAACTAAGGAAGAAGAATGGATTCCCTTAAATGAATCAGATGGCTGCTAGGATAAATTACCTGTAAGTAGAACCGACCTCTACTTCCAACTCCAACAGGGTACGTTGTGCATTCGTCAATGCAAAACTCTAATTGGGACTGAATCACTATTTTGTTGTGTCCAGTAGCTAGAAGTACTCTGCTACCGGCATGCAGTCATTTAAACCAAGTGTACTGAGTGGAAGGGACTTTAATTACTATTATTCATCATTTATTTAGCACTTTCAGTGTTCAACATGCTTTACAAGCCTTTATCTAGTTCACCTTTGCCACAATCCTGCGCGGACAGCCATTACTACTCCCATTTTTAAGATTGTGTATACTTTAGTATTTTATTGTGTGTTATGGGCAATTGGGGAGAGAATGAGATTATTATGGGTGGAAGGATGGGGAAAGGCGTAACCATTGGGACGAGACTTCCCCACATCAGAAATGGGAGAGGGAGCAGAGTGGGAGCATACTGGAGTCAGCCCTTCTCCCACTACATAACCCTATTAAAATAAAAACATTTCCACAAACTTTAAAGAAGCCCTCCTTCCTCCCCCAACCTCCAGTCAAACAACCAGCAGCATTTAGCGCCGTGCATCACCCAGGTCTTCCGCCATTCATTCAACGTTCATTCCAGCAAACGGAGTGGGAACCAAATAACACTTTGTATTGGCTTTGTCAGAGACAAAACCAATAGACCGAGTTTATCAAATTTGTATTTGCACAAGTCCTCCATTTCAGACCTACCCACAGACTTGCACCCCCTACCCCCGAATGGGACTGTGCCTTTAAGCAGCAAAGATTACACAGTGTTCTGCTAAAGCCACATCCCCTCTGAACTGTTTTTATTGTGAAATTTTAATTTTATCTGTTTTAATTTGTTTTTAACATGTTGTTAGCTGCCCCGAAATGCTTTTAGCAGGAGGGGGCGGCATACAAATTTTAATGATTATTGTTAATTAATAAAGTAGGGTTGCCATTGTGTGTCATTTTGACCCTGACACGCCCATAGGCCAAAATGGGAGCACTAGGTCAAAAAATTCAAAAGGTGGCAACAAGAAATGACAAAGGCCAGATAGCTGCTGGTTGTGCTTGGGAGAGAGAAACGGCTGGGCTGATCCTTCCTATGGATGAAAGGGAGGCAAAGGGGAGCCTGTGAGGATTAATAATAGGTTATGCTCGCGGCTGTGAGGAGACAACTGTCTTGAAAAGAAATGGGCAAATGGCGGCTCAGAAATCACACGTGGCTTTCAAGAACCTGAAATGCAGCTCTTACCAGAAGTGGCTGCCTGGGAGTGTGTCCACACAGCTCCATCGAGAGATGAAATGCAATGTGAAAGTTAGGGCTGAAACGAGATTTCACCAAAATGGGAAATCCCATCAAAATCCTGGTTCCCAATACCGTCTCGGTCAAATCGAGAACCTCTTGGTACTAGGCCTGAAATGACACTTTGTGGTGAATGCCATTTCCATCAGAAACGGATCATTTGCCTTCAGTCACAGAAACTTACCGGCTTTTCTATTCTTTTTGCCATTTGTCATTATTTTTCACGAGTTGAACAGAGCTGCTACGGAGCCCATGACAAGCCCCACGGGCATCCCTGGAAGCTAAGAAAGGGCCTGAATGTGCTGTAAACGTGCACTAAAAGTGTTGTAAAACTTCCGGAAAATGCCGGAAAGTGACAAAGTGATGGAAAATGATGAAAAATGCCAGAAAGTAACCCAAAAAATGACCAAAGAAAATCTAGAAAGTGACGAGCAATAGCGAACTATCACAGACGCCAATACTGACAATGGTGGAAGCATGGAATCGCTGTAAATTGGCAAAGTACCAATGAACTCCCACAAGCTCTCCCGAAAGGTCAGTATTTCCTTGTGGAACAGGAACACTTGCTCTCATCTTATCCGTGCTTGGTACTCGGTAATGTCTTGACCGACATTTCATTTCTTGATTTACCGACTCTGCTTACCGGGATCCCATTTAGTGCTTTGCCATCCATTTCAAATCCCAAGTGGTAATACCAGTGTAATACATTTTCCCTTGTACTTTCTTGTCACTCATTGGCTGGTATGCAGATTCCTTTATGAATCTGCAATCCAGCTACAGATTGGTCAAAGCAAAGACAACACAGAACAACAATTTTGATTGGCGGTTAAGGGGCACTGGGGGGGGGGAGCTTAAGGGGTGAGCTATCTGCACAGTGATTGGCTCAGAAATGCAGAAACAACAAACCCTGAAGTAAAACAGTACCCAATGTGGTAAGCGGTAAATGAATGGTATATGGTAAACGGTAAGTGGAAAGCCCAGAAAATGAGGATGGTATCTTGCGGTATTTCGAGAATCGAGAAATCACATCAGTATTGGGAATTGGTTGAGAAATTGATCCCAATTCCCGATATAGCAAAATTTCTCAGAAGCAGCAATTTAGCTGCTTGTTTCAGCCCAAGTGCAACTGTTATTTGATGCTATTATCCTTTTATTCAGATTGGCAAGCTATGATGCACTTCAGTTCAGGATTGGTCTGGTTCCGTTTGCAATGCAGACTGGTTCTGTCTCGGTGTCCATAAATTTTGTTTGGTCCATAGCACAGTTCAGGTTGGTAGGGCTTTGGTCAGTTCAGGTGGAATGGTTTAGGGTTTAGGTTAGGATGCCTGGATCTTGTACTAGCGCGGCGCACCACACTGCTCTTGCCATTCCATTTCATGAATACACAGATTCTATTTAACCTGGCTACGTGTAACTTGGGATTGCCCCTTCACTCCAGCCGAGCAGCTGTATGCACAGCAATGGTGCTCAACTTAAATTGTTGGGTGCGTCACAACCAATGGGTTGCCTGCACATCTCCCTTTCCCCCTGAGGTGGAAGACACTGACCCATGACTACTCATGATCCACATATCCAGGAAGCTTTGGCCCAAAGAAGGCGGGGCAAAGGGACTCCTGACCCTTTCTAACACGGCCATGCCCCCTTCAGGGTACCATGATGATGCTCTTCAGGACGTAGTACTATGTCACAGAGAGAGAGAGAGAGCGCGCCGATTTGCACCCCCCACTTGAAAAAACTTGCACTCCTGGATAACCCCAAGGTCTTTAGATTGTAAGCTCTGGGCAGGGACCATGTCTACCTTATTCTCTGTAAAGCACCGGGTACATCGCTGGCACTATATAAAAGTTTATAATAATAAATAATAATAATTAATAATAAGGAACCAGGGCTTCACCCAGAGAGGACATGGAAAAACCAGGAAACTCTCTGTCACACCTAGAGGGGTGGTAGCCCTAACCCCTACTACAGCAAGGGTCAAATAATGGCTCGAAGTAAAGCCAAAGAATGTAGTAAGGGAAGCATGAAATGCTGGATATTTTATTTTATACAGAATTTATACCCTGCCCCTCCTAGCACGCAGCTCAGGGCGGCTCACATCACAATAAAACAACAATTAAATATTCAATATTATCACTCTTAAAAAACAATATAAAAACAGGTAAAACCAACAGTCCCAGGAGTCAAAAAAAATATTTCCCAGCAAACCTCCACCCACCCTAACCCAGCCCCCGACCCCTACCTGTCTCCCACGCCAAAGGCCTGGCAGAACAGCCAGGTCTTACAATACTTCCTGGAGGAGAGGGTCGGTGCCGTCCAGGCCTCCACTAGGAGGGCATTCCATAGCTGCGGCGCTGCCACCGAGAACGGCCTCTCCATCATGCCCCCCACCCCCGATGTACACGTGGGACCTTGAGCAGGGCGCTCCCAGTGGACCGCAAGGGCCAATCCAGGGCCCAGGGAGTAAGGCTGCGATGGTCCCACAGGTACGTGGGTCTCAGGCCATTTGGGGCTTTATAGGTCAACACCAACACCTTGGATCAGGCCCAGAAAACTATGGGCAGCCCTTGATCTTGGGTACCTATCATAGATATGGCCAAAAAAACAAGACTGCAAGTGATGGCTCAGAGGCCTCGGGGAATGGATTCATGTTGCGTACACTGGGCACCCTAGGTGCAAGCCTTAGTCCCCAGCTTGTTCGTTTGGTCCAACCCATCTGTGGTGATGTGCTGTGGGTGATTTGGTGCAAGAGCAAGCCCCCAGCATACCAGCACTTCACCACTTAATCACCTAGACCAGGAAGGAATGGTCCCTTGAGCCCAGAGAGCTCTTCATGTGACCAAAGGGGGCTGGTCTTATGACAGGGCCGAGCTTATTAGATTAGAAGCCAGCCCAGGCACAGGAGAATCAACTTGGGGCAGCTGGACATTGGAACTCCTAAGCCAGCTTGAAGCCCACTGCTGGGGAGGTAGGTGGGACCCTTCCAACGGACCAGGGAGGGGCAAGGAAGTTCAGGAAGGCCCTGGAGGGCTGAACCTAGGCCAGGAGGGTCTTGGTGCACCCAGGAGCTGTTAAGGAAAGCAAGCAGCCTGAGAGCCCCTAGACAAGGGTTGGGCCACCCTTTTGTATCCAAATGAGAGGAAGGCCAAGGGAGAAAAAGGTGGCAGCCCACCTGAAGCTAGGGGGAGAAGATCAGCAGGGAGCAGCAGGGCTCAGGGCGTGAGGCTTGAGAGAAGCCCAGTGATGAAGCTCAAGCTCGTGAGTAACACCTGTACAGCTTTGAAGTCTTGGCTGAGAGCATGGGTCCAGCTAGGTGGTGACCCACAGGACCAAGCAAGCCCAAGGGGGAACAAGAGGGATACAGTCAGCAGGTCACCAGAGGGGCTTACAAGAAGGCCCAGGACCACACAAAACCCTGAGGAGGAAGGAAAGGCCGAGATACCTAGGCATGGGGGCCCAAGGCAAGAGCATGGGAAGGCGGCATGCTCAAAGGGACTAGGGCTCCAGGTGGGAAGGGTCTAGCGGGCAGAGGGCTACACCTTGGAGTAGAGGGCTGGGATATGCAGGACACCCCAACTCTTAAAGAGCGAGGAATGCATGGACTGATCCATTCCTCTGGAAGAGGGGACCACAGACAGTAGTAGCTCAGGCAGAGGCCCGAGCACCATGGGCAGAAGCCCATGGCCTGGACTACGCACTGAAAGAGCTAAATCTCCAAGACAGCATCTGCGAGTGCTACCATGAAGGACAACACCATGCTCAGAGACAAAACAAACAGCCAAAGGGACCAGAAAAGTTGAGACGACAGCAAACAGAACCATGAGCGGCACTGGTTCTGAAAGGACTTCTGGTTGGACCACTATTCTTTACACCATCCTTCCTGGGCTTCCTTCATCTTGAGCAAGCAGCACTTTTACCTGCCGCATTTCTAAACCAGCTCCCATGGCAGGGGATGGGCTGCTGCCACCTACTCTCTTTTCCTGCCAGAGTGTCTCACAAAACTGTGGGCGGAGGTGAAGAGTTTCTCCCCACCACCTATAGAAATGCCACTGGAAAGAAGGTCCACTGCCTATGAGCAGAAAATTCCCTGTGGCCGTTTGCTCAAAGGTGAACAAATGCAAATTAGGCACACCAAAACAGGCCTGCTTTGCCATGAAATATTTAGTTTTGGATATTGTGTAGGCAAGGATTTCTCTCTCTTTCTCCGACATCTGAACTAGGTCAACTGCATAATTCTTCACTCTGTGACCAGGAGACAAAACCCCACTGCAATATTCTAGTTCCCTCCTAACCCTCGAATATCTAAAAGAATGGGATGGTGAGATCTGCCCAACAGGCACCGTGCTGCAATAGGCGTTAATGCTGGGACTGACAAAAGATCGTCTCGGGGGACTGCGTGGGCAAGAGGATGGGAAAGAACTAGAGAAGTGGAAGCTGTGCTGAGTGGTAAGAGAGGGCAGCCCAGAATGGGAGGCTCTCCCCATAGATGGTCTGAAATTCAGAGTTGCAACCTTTTCTCAGAGCTCTCTAGTACCTGCATAGTTTAAAGGCAGCATGGCAGACAAAGGCTATCCTGATAGTTACCAAGAACTGTGGTTTGAGTGAAAGGACAGGTAAATGTACTGGCCTTTTCATTTATATTCTTTGGCTGTTTTTATATGAGCCGCAGGAGCGTGGGGGGAGGGTGTGCATGCTGCAGGGTGGGCGGCACATGGGTGCCGTTGCACATGGGCGCACACTCACACCTCCCCCCCCACGTATCCCCATTCATGGAGCAACCTCTGTTTTTGCTGGTTGCTCCGTGAGTGGGGATGCGTAGGTTGCGGGAGAGCGCACGGGCTTGGGGGACAGGAAGGATGGTGACCCTGTCGATAACGATCGACAGGGAGGAGGGAGAGGAAGGATGAGGGGGGAGATGAGTTCAGTTTTAGCCATGTTGAATTTGAGTTGACGTTGAGACATCCAGGTAGAGATGTCAGAGAGACAGCTGGTGAGGCGATCTTGAATAGATGGAGAGAGAGAGGGAGTAGAGAGATAGAGTTGAGTGTCATCAGCATAGAGGTGATATTGGAAGCCATGGGAGGCAATGAGTTTGCCTAGGGACAGGGTGTAGATAGAGAATCGGAGAGGGCCAAGGACAGAGCCTTGGGGAACAGCAACTGAGAGGGGAAGGGAGGAGGAGAGGGAGTTGGCAAGAGACACGCTGAAGGAGCAGTCAGAGAGGTAGGAGCAGAACCAGTAGAGGATGGAGCCACGGAAGCCAAGGGAGTGTAGTGAGTCTAGCAAGAGTGAGTGGTCAACAGTATCGAAGGCAGCAGAGAGGTCAAGGAGGACAAGAATGGAGTAGAGGCGTTTAGATTTAGCCACCAGAAGATCTTTGGTGATCTTAGCAAGAGCAATTTCAGTAAAGAGAAGGGGGCAGAAGCCAGATTGGAGGGGGTCAAGGGAGGAGTTGGCAGAGAGGAAGTCGATGCAGCGGGAGTAGACAACAAGTTCAAGAAGCTTAGAAGCAAAAGGAAGGAGTGAGACAGGACGGTAGCTAGAAGGGCCAGAGGGGTCAAGAAAGAGGATAGGAGAGACAGTGGCGTGCTTGAAGGTGGAGGGGAAGGAGCCAGTAGAGAGGGAGAGGTTGATGATGTGCAGGAGGGAAGAGGCGACAGTGGAAGCAATGGAGGTCAGGAGGCGGAAGGGGATGGGGCCAAGGGGCAAGTGGAAAGGTTGGAGGAGGAGAGCAGGGAGGAGATTTCCTCAAGGGTGGTGGAAGGAAAGAGGACAGGAGAGAAGGAGGGGGAGGAGGGAGAGGGGAGGGAATAGGAAGAGGAGAGGAGTGGGAAGCGATGTTGAGGTGGATCCTGTCTATCCTGGAGTTGAAGAAGGAAGCAAGATCCTGAGCAGAAAGGGAGGAGGAGGACAGGGGGACTTGAGGAGGGAGTCAAAGGTAGAGAACAGGCAGCGAGGGTCCCTGAAAATAGGACTCAATGTGGGAGGCATAATAATGCTGTTTAGTGAGGGAGATAGCAGAAGTAAGGGAGGAGAGAGAGAATTTGAAGTGAAGGAAGTCAGCATGAGAGTGGGATTTACGCCAGAAGCATTTAGCAGCACGGGTGCAGGAGTGGAGGTGGCGGATACTGGGGGTGAGCCAAGGACAGGGGTTGGGCGAGAGGAGAGGGGGGAAAGGGAGTCAAGGGTGGAGGAGAGAGAGGCATTGAAAGCAGAGATGGCAGAGTCAGGGGAGGAGGAGGAAAAGACTGAGGGGAGAAGGGGGGAATGGAGAAAAAACAGATCCAGCGGTGGCTGGTGTATTTTGAGGTTGGTGGGGCAGGGGGTGGGACCTCCTAAAATTTTACACATTACTATGGAGTACACAATGAACAGAAAAAGGACAGTCAATACAGTTCTATCTAAAGATTGCACAGTATTAATGCCATGCAATAGTGAGCAAAATGCAACTCTCTGTGAGCACATCAAAAAGGGGAAACCAGCAGTTGCTCCTCCAGGTTGGGCTCTAGAAAAGAAAATCGGCAGGTCAAGCATTTTTAAAGTCTGTTTTAGGTAATGAGACACTACAAATATGTGTAATTCCTTTCACTTTTAAAATTTGCTATTTTAAAAAATAAGCTACCACACAGAAGAGAAACCCTGTACATGCCAGGTGTACAAGGCAACCTTCAGGAGAAGTTGGAGCTTGCAATACATACCAGAGAATCCACACAGGAGAGAAATCTTGCATGAGGCCTCACTGGGAAATGTTATAGGGTGTGTGCAGCCCTCAATACACACCAGGGACTCCACCCTATAGGGGAAAGGCCCTTCAGATGCCTGTGGGGAAAGCCTCTGTGTGACTTCACACTGAGTATGCATGAAAGAACCCAAACAGTTCCCCCATTTGCACCCCCACCTCAGCTACAATTTAGTTGGGAGAGAGGACAGCATGAATGGTAGAGTTCACTCAGGAGGAAGTATGGGGCAGAATATTTCGGAAACAATATAGAAGACGTAAAGTTTAGCTACTGAGCCACACTGATGGCGCTGTATTTCCCTCACCACAGACCAGCCCCTCCCATCCCTGCACTTCTTCCTTTACACCTATTTCCCTCAATTCACTTCTCCCTCTCTTTTTTATATTATGTTAGCACCCTCTCTACAACTTATATCAGCACAGGAGAAAATCAGCCTTCCCCACAGGACAGTTGAGTACGCCTGAATCAAAACAGCTATTCTGTTTTTATGGAAAATTTCAGCAAAAACAGATTAGTTTGGGGATTGGAAATAAATTCCAATTAGAATCCCAACCCAACCCTCCCCTCCCAAACGTTGCGTGTATGCAAAATGGTCGCCGAGGCCGATTTGCACATGCGCAGTTCGGCTTCCCTTATCCAAAATGGTGGTGCCACCACCGCCATTTTGGATGAGGGGCACCCATTTTGCACATGCTCAAATTGGCCTCGGTGGTCATTTTGTGCGGGCACATTTTAAAAAATCTTTTAAAATATTTTGTCTGATTCCTATTTTGTCTATTCCTCTTGACCTGCCGATTTTCTTTTCTAGAGCCTGCTGGTTTCCCCTTTTTTATTTGCTCACAGAGAATTGCATTTTGCTCGCTATTGCATGGCATTAATACTGTGTAATCTTTAGATACCGCTGTATTCACTGTGCTTCTTCTGTTCATTTCATACTCCATAGTACTGTGTGAAATTCCTATTGGAATCAGACAAAATATTGCCCGTTTCGGTTTTCATTCAGAACGGGTGATCTTGTCCATTCCAATCAAAAATTGGAAGCAACAGAATTTTGTAATCACCCCTACAGTTGAGAGGGTGAACTAGACAAGGACTGCAGCACACTTTGAATGCTAAAGCCACTAGATTGTAAGTCCCTTGCAGTAGAGAACTGTATATAACTGCCAGCTGTACAACACCAGGTACATTGCTGGCACTATAATCATCATCATCAGAAATCTGTCCCCCATCATGAGGAAGTCCTTGTTTTCCTTCTAGACCTCTTGAAGTATAGATCCTTTTTTGTCAAAGTTTGTGTCCCATAGTCAGCTACACAGTGAAGCTGTTAGTATCTCCACCAAGGTTAGGGAGGAGAACCTGTCCCATTTCATGATGCTGCCATACCCAAACTTTTTGACTTCCTCATTCCATTTTGAGACTTGAACTATAACGCCATGACCTCAGTCAGCAACAAAACCCTGAAAAATACATTCAATATCCATCAGCTTCATGACCCTGTCTGCACAGGGCACAATCCCATTTGGGCTCGTGACCACAGTATGGGGATCTCTGTAAACTGAGGTTTCATGTTCCCCCCTTAGGAATCCTGGCTTAAATTTTCGACAGCTGCCCGAGTGCTTCAGATTTTGGCCAGTCAACTTATAATGCTTTATTAATTATTATTATTATTATAATAAGTGTTTTGTCTAGTGCTTAACAGCTGTGATAAGACAGGCCCCTGCCTTGAGGAGCTTACAATCTAGAATAAATATGTTTGATTTTAGAAAATTCTGAGCCATCTAGAGTAGTTCTTTCCCCCTGCAAACCAAATTAAAACCACTCCAAAGCTCTGTGGGCTGGATCTTCCAGCTTCCTTGGCAACAGGGCCAGCTTTAGGTTGAGACAGCTGGAGTAGCTGCCCAAGGCCCCAAGCTCCGGAAGGGCCCTATAAACCAGCCGCTACTGTTCCAGAAGAGCCCCCACTGCAGGCAACTGTTGGTCTGGAAAGATCCCATCTGGGAGTCCTGCTGCAGACTGCCACTCAAAGTGGGTGGTGAAGGAACAATTGGGTTACTCACCAGGGAATTGTTCTTCTTTGGTTTATATGGGAGGATGGTCGGAACAATGGGTACAATTCCATTGCACCACCACCAGGAAGCATTAACAAGCTTCCAAAACACCTGTGCGGGGAATTCCCACCAAAACTCCTCAGTTGTAAGAAGCCAAAACTCTGGGAACCTAAATAAACACATACTAACAGAACAATAACAGTGGGAAAAACAAAAACGATGAACAGTTCTCCCTATGTCAGGCCCTAGGGCAGCCCCTAGCGGGCCTACAAAAATACTGGGCCCTAGGAACAAGGGCGATAGCGAAAGGACATCCCTTTGCCTGGCTTAGGCTGCAGCTGGGAGGGCCAACCATCCTCCCATATAAACCAAACAACAACAATTCCCTGGTGAGTAACCCAATTGTTCCTTCTATGGTTTATAGCTCAGATGGTCGGAACAATGGGAGGTTTTATAGCAGTATAAGCCTAGCTAGGAATGGGAGGGAAAGGAGCCTAAGCCAAAGCTAGTTCCCTCGAGCTGCCAAGGAGTAGGAGAGTTAATGAGAGGTACCAGGGAGGACCCCCTGAAGGATCCTGCGGCCAAAGGCCACCTCTGCCGAATCAAAAAGGTCAATTTTATAAGTGCCATGTGAAGGTGTGCACGGACCTCCATGTAGCTGCCCTGCATATCTCAGAGTAGGGAGACCTAGCCTTAAATGCCCAGGTGGAGGCCATCCCCCAGGTAGAATGAGCTACCACCCTGGGGGGGGGGGGGGGGGGNTACACCCTGAAATCCAGCTGGAAATGATGGTCTTAGAGGCCTTCTTTCACTTACATCTGGGATGATAATAAACCAAAAGGGCCGAGGACTGCCTAAAGGTGGCTGTTCTATGAAGGAAATCTTCAGAGCTCTACGAACGTCCAAGGTATGCCACCTTCTCTCTAAGGGATTGTGAGGATTTGGGCAAAAAGAGGGGAGAACAACCTCTTGGGACAGATGAAAAAGGGAGATAACTTTAGGAATGAAGAAAGGGTTAAGCTGTAGGACCACAGACTCCTTCCTGAAAATGCAGAGAATAGGATCCATAGTGAGCACCCCAATCTCTGAAATCCATCTTGCTGACATGATTGCTATGAGAAAAGAGACTTAAAGACAGGAAAAATAGAGAGACCTCGGGCAGGGGCTCGAAGGGGTGCTGTGTCAGGGCGTTGAGAACAATATTTAAGCTCCATGCAGGAAACCTATGAATCACTGGGGGGGTGGGGGGAGGCTGGTGCGCCCCCCCTCAAAAACCTGCAGACATGGGAGTGTGAGGAAAATCTGTGCCTCCCCAGGGAGGAAAGCATAGAGTCAACGGCAGCAACCTGACGAGTTAAAGTAGGGGGCTTTAGTCCTTTATCAATGCCGTCTTGGAGAAACTGCAGAACTTGCAAGAGGTTGGGAGAGTGTGGAGAACACCTTTTCTCTTTACACCACTTGATGAAGGAAATCCAGGAGGACTGATAAATCCACTTGGTTGAGTCCCTCTTGTCCACTGTGAGAGTGTTAACAATAGTTTCCGGGTAACCGAGATCCATTAGGGCCCTAGATTCAAGGGCCAGTGGTCAGCTTCAGGAAGCCCGGATTGTCGCGTAGTAAGGTCGCGTAGTAAGGAACCCTGATGCAGAAGGTTTGGAACCTGCAGAAGTCTCCAGAAGTGACCGCCGGATAGCTCTAAGAGATCCGAAAACCAAGGCCTACGAGGCCAGAACGGTGCTATCAGGACCATTCGGTGGTTGTCCTGTCTGCATTTGGTCAGTGTTCGACTCAAGAGGGGAAGCGGAGGAAAGGCATAAAGGAGAACTGGAGGCCAAGGGTAAGATAATGTGTCCATCCCCAGCACGGCCCTGCAGTAGTGCCTGGACAGCAAGCGGGGGAGTTTGGCATTGAGCTGGGACGCAAAGAGATCTAGCTGAGGCTGGCCGAATCGGAGGACAAGATGATCGAAGATGCTCTGGTCGAGACCCCACTCCCCTGGATACGCAGTTTTGCGGCTTAGCCAATCTGCCTCCACATTATCCTTTCCTTTGATATGGCGGGCTACCAGAGACGCTAGGTTGGCTTCTGCCCATAGGAAGAGATGATTGGCCTCCTGATGGAGGGCCAGGGATCTGGATCCTCCCTGGTTGTTGACTGCTATCGAGTTGTCGGAGAGCACCAGGAGGTGTTGGTTCTTGAACGCTCTGGGAGAGCACTGGAGGGCTAGTCAGGCCGCCCTCAGTTCAAGCCAATTGATACTGTGATGAAGATCCGACTGTAGCCACCGGCCTTGAGCCACCCAACCACTTGAGTGGGCTCCCCAGCCTGTGAGGCTGGCGTCTGTGGTCAGGATCAGTCTGGGTGAATCCTGCAGGGGGCTTCCCACTGAGAAACGGTCCGGAGCTTCCCACCAACGCAGCGAGGCTGCCGTGTGACTGTCGAGACACAGAAACCTTATCGCTCGGGACATGATGAGGTGATAGCACGGGCAAAGGAAGTGCTACAATGGTCTGGCGTGAAATCGTGCACACTGCAGGTGGGGAAAACAAGATGCCATCAGGCCCAGCAACCAGGTTAGGCGACTCAGCTGAATTCTGTTCAACTGCCTGACTTTCTGGCAGTGCCGACGGATCTTGAGTTGCCTCTCCTCTGGTATGAAAACTCCATACCTCACCGTATCGATGATTATCCCCAGGTGATGAAGTCTCTTCGCCGGGATCAGCTGACTTTTCTCCCGACTGATCACGAAGCCATGATACTGCAAATAGGAGAGAGTGGTCTGAACATGAGCAATAGCCTCTTCCTCCGAGTGGGCCCTTACTATAAGATCGTCTACTAAATCTTCTACTACTCTCAGATTGGCCACAAGGGGGATTAAGACCTGGGTGAAGGTGCGAGGAGAGGTGGCAAGACTGAATGGCAGGACTCTGTACTGCCAGTGGCTGCCGTGATAGCAGAAGCGCAGCCACTTCCTGTGGGCTGGGAGGACAGGCACGTGCAGGTAAGCGTCCTTTAGATCTAAGGAGGCTAACTAGTGGTTGTGGCCGATGGACAAACAGATGGAAGAAACCTCTCCATCTTGAATCGCTGATGCTTTAGGGACCTGTTCAGTTTCTTTAAGTCCAGAAACCCTCTCCAGCCTCCTGTCTTTTTCTGCACCAAAAAGAAGATTGAATAAAGTCCCATAAATTATTTTGATGGAGGGACGGGCTTTATGGCTCGCAGGGTCAAAAGCCTCTGAATTTCTGCCAGCATGGATGAATTTTTTGTGGGATTCCTTGACTGGGGAGAAGGGAGAAATGAGTCTTTGGGATAACGAGAGAATTCTAGGGAGTAGCCCTTCGCCACTGTGTCTCTTACCCATCTGTCGGAGGTGGCCTCCCGCCATCTGGCAGTAAAGAACTGAAGTCTTCCCCATCGAGAAGTGGCTTCGTGGGCTAGAAGGGTGGGATCATCTGGAATCATGCTTTGAGGGTGAGGAGGGGCCCCTTCTGACCCTGGAGGGTTGCTGATATGCTCTTGATCTGAAGCCTCTGCCTCTGGCCCCTCTAGAGCGAGAGGAGAAATTCCAAGACCGGGGGGGGTACCATAGTCCCTGCGCTGAGCTGCAAAAGATATGTTGAATGGCCGGAAAAAGGACTTTGCAGAATGGACCTGGCTGAGAGAGATCTTTTTCTCTTTACTAGAGGCCTTGAGGAGTGCCTTATCTAGCGCAGAACCAAAAAGCTTCCCCCCTTTGAACTGGCTGTTCACTAAAAGATTTTTGGTATGAGCGTCAGCTCTCCAGGAGTGGAGCCAGAGGCGTCTTCTTGCCGCCACATTGGCTGCCATGCCCCTGGCCGCCCAGACTAGAGTCCATAGAGGCATCTACTAGGAAGGATTGGGCCATAGTGATATTCTCAGCCAGCTTATCTGCTTCCTTCTCTGTGATTTCCTTGTCTTTACTGATATGAAACCACTTCAGGATAGCCCTAGAAGCATAGGAGGCTGTAATCGCCATCCTCAGGAGGTTAGAAAGGCACTCAAAGCTTCTCCTGAGGCCGGTTTCATTACCCTTGTCCGTTGGGTCCTTTGGCAAAACGTCCCCTTCGGAGGGAAAGACAGATTGCCTTGCTAGGGATGCAGCAGCTGCATCCACCCTAGGGATGGCAAAAACGGAGGAGCAGGTCTTATGAAAATCATACAGGTCCATTAGGGGCCTGGACAACTTGACTGGCTTTGTGGGATGCCTCCATTGTTCCCTAATAAGTTTTTCAAACTTATGATCCAGCTTAGACAGCCTGGAGGAGGAACTCAGCCTAGGCAAGTAATCCCGGTCAGACTCAGAAGATTCTGAGGAAGAGTCGGACTCCCTCTTTTTGTGCTGCTTTTGCTTGATACAAAGCACTCTCTCAGCTCTGCTTAAAGCCTTGTGGGCCTGTGGAAAGGGAAGCTCCCTGTCCAGGTCTTTACGCAAATGGGAGAAACCCTCTTCAGCTGTAAGGGGCTCCCCTTTCTCGCCCGAGTGCTGTAGCTCCATCTCCATCTCTGAGTCATAGCCTTTAGGGAGCGGTCTGGCAGCTTTTGTGCTCGAATGCTTCCTTCTGCGCTTAGCTCGGCGGGGTGGGCTAGAAGCCGAGCTCTGAGATTCCTCACCCGAGGACTGGGCTCTGCGCCAACTCTCCCCCTCCGAAGAGGAGCCCAGCAGGGCGTGGATAGAGGGGGTCCTGGAAGCGGATTGAGGGGCCCTATGTTTGCCCGGCCTTGCCAGCCCCTTTAGATCTTCCCTTAAACCCCCGCCTGGGAGAACTGCCCTGAAAGGAATGGGACCTGTTCTTCCTCCTTTTCCCTTTTGAAGAGGCAGACTTGCCCTGTAAATCAGACAGCGCTAGCAGCATTTGCTGCATCATTTCATGCTGGCGCTGCTGAAAGTCTGCAGCCAAAAGGGGCCTCCTTCCCTGTGCCTCCTCCGCGGAGGAAGAAGCAGGAGAAAGACCTCCCGAGCCGTGGCTGCCTCCTCCTGCCGTGGCTGCCTCGGCCTCAGGCTCTCGCTGCTGGACAGGCGCTGTCTGGGCGTGGGAGGCATTTCACCTGGTCTCTGCTGTCTCCGCCATGAGCCGGGGGCCCCACCACAAGCTTGCCTGGGTCTGTTCTCAGTCGGCCCGGCAGCAGGGAAAAGGGAAAAACACCGGGCTGCGTCCTGTCAGGTAACGCAACGCCCACGGTGAAGGCAGGCATCGCTGTCGCCTGTGCCTCAGCTCAAGCGACTATTCTTGCTTGAATTGTTCCGTTTGTTTTCCTTATCTATTTTTCTTTTTAAAAAAAATATTTTCCCGGAGAGAGAAAAGCCTCCTGCCAAACGCGAGGCAGAAGGTAAACTGAGGAGTTTTGGCGGGAATTCCCCGCACAGATGTTTTGGAAGCTTGTTAACGCCTCCTGGCGGTGGTGCGGCCGAATTGCACCCATTGTTCCGACCATCCAAGCTCTAAACCATAGAAGGGGGCAACCAAGGAGCCTGCTGCTCGCTGGTATAATGAGGCTCCTAGCTGGGGGGGTGTCTCTCCAGAATGGCGGTGGTGGCAGCAGTGGCTTTAACCGAGGCCTCACAACACTTCCTCTGCAGGCCCTGCCCCCTGCTAGATGGGCCATAGGTCGTATCTAGCTTGGCAGTACCTATGGGTCTCTTGTAGAATTAACACCTGCATTGAAATAACACAAGAGCTCTTAGCCAGAAATCCAACTGTAAAGCTCTAATGCGCTGCAGTAATTAGGACTGTAACGTATCCAGTTGGCTAGGGAATCAGGTGTGCTGTGGTGTGTGCGAAGAGCCCAGGAATGTAAAACTTGCTTGGGTAGCATTTGTGCTGCTGCTTGAGAGGGTGCACATTGTACAACAGCATCTTTATTTTTGTGTCCTTGAGAATCTCTGTGGAGAGGAGGGGGCTGAGAGAAGAAGGGATGGAAAAGTGGAATAAAGAAGAACGTGTTTCCCAGCAAGTACAAGAAATCTCAGATGGTTTGACAAAAAGCAGGGGGAGATCAAGGGCGACTAGGATGCGCTTATTACACGAAAGCAGCTAGATGTGAGGGGTGAGGAAATGAAGGAAGACGCAGAAGGGGAAGCACTTATAAACGTATCTGTTTTGCCTGTGAGAGGCACTGTGATTGCTAGGGTATCCCTCTGGATTTTGAGTAAAAGTCTCCAAGGCTTCACCCACCATCCCCAAGCTTCTGTGCAATGCTCCTATTTCTCCAGATTATCTAAGGAACCGCTTGATGTTTTTCAGGGGCGAGGGGCCATGTCGGAACGGGGGAGGGAGTGAAGAGATTTTACCGCCCCTTTTGATATGGTCCCACCCCCTGTAGAGCATCAGGACATCGCAATGCTCCAAAATGGGCATGACCATGTCAGAAAGGAACGAGGGAGTTCCTTTGCTCCTCCCTCTTTCGGTGTTAGGTCAAAGGTTCTGGGAAGGCGGCACCCCTAATGATCGCTTGATCGTACAGAAGGGCCCTGGCCCACTGATGGGGCCTGGAGTGAGAGGGGCAAGGTCATTGGGGGGCAGGAGAGGGGAACTGACAAGTCCCCGTAGGAAGTGTCTGCCCCAAGAGCCTCAGGAGAGGTGGTGGTGTGGCCTCAGCAGCTCTGCAGCCACTCCAGGGGGGCCCTGGGAGGCCTGCTGTCATGAGCTTCAGTGGCAGTGGGACTCCCCCAAGCTGCTCTGGAGCTGCCAAGGCATATTATGCAGCAGCAACCTTGTGGGCCAAGGTTTCTTGTTCAGATGCTTGGGAGCTCTGAAAATGTGGGGCCGGGGGCATAGGTCCCAGGGAGCCCTGTGTAAGGCCTAGCCATCCCTGCCCATAGTCTTTCATCTGGTCTCCTGGATCTTCCCTGTTTCTCCTTTATGGCAGTCCACCTTCCTTGCTTGCTTGGCCCGCAGATTCGGTGCAGGGGCTGTCTCAGGTGGGTGAGCAGACTGTGAAGAGCAGACTTGCCTCCTGGTCCCACCTCCTTGCAGACCCTGCTTCCACGCAGAGCATTGGAGGGCCTGCCAGGACCTGCTCCTTGGCAAGCCACCTCAGCCCCATAGAGCTTGTGGTGGTTTGTGCCAAGAAGGCTGCCCACCCCTACGTAGAGGCTCTGGGAACATATAAAAAGACAGAGAAGCTGAAAACAAGGATGAGTCTGGTTCATGGTTTCTTCCCTGCGAGAGAGCTTGGTGAAGCTCTTGCCAACACAAGTTGGTGCAGTAACAGTGGCCATCTTACCTGCTCGGTCTTGTCTCTCGCCAGCCAGCATGGGCAGGGATCTCACCTATAAAGCCCTTCACAGCCTGGGCCCCACATATCGACAGGACCACCTCAGAAGCTGCAACTTCTCAACTTCATGAATATATCCCTCTCTCTTCCTATGTTCCCCTCTTTCGACTCTCCTAGATTGTACACCCCTACGCATAGGGACCTGTATAAAAATAATGATTGTATTGCACCAGGTATATATCTGGCGCTATACAAGTAATAATTAATGGAATGAACAGTGGTTTGCAGGAGTTTGCTGCCCAGAACAAATTTGGGGAACTACTCAGCAAACCCATGGAGCAACCAAGAATGCAAAACAAAAATCAATGGTCAACACAACCCTTCCATCACTAGGCATTAGTCAGCCAGGCTTTCATCGAGACATGGGAACTTTGAGATGTTGCTCTAGTTCCTGTCTCCATGATTGGTCACAGATGTTCTTAGGTTAGCTTTGTCCTTGTCAATGGCCCTTTTAAACAAGATGGGACCATGCATGCCCACACAGATCCGCCATGTGGGTGCCGCCCGTGTGACCACTGTGGCAGGTGGGTGGGGGTGTGCGCTTGCTCCCACAGTACACCCACCTCCACCCATAAGCCCACACACCGACCAACTGGCCAGAATGGTGATGGTTCCGTGCCATCCTGCCCCTGCACCGTGGCCCATTTAAAAAAGGGCCAGTTTCAGCTGCAGCTTAGCTGCGAAGGCTGGCCTCCCTAGTTATGCTGCCACCTGATGGGCTGCCCCCACTGGGCAGAGCAAATCTACAGGGCAACCGCATAAACACAAAACAGTTTGAACATTTTTGCCACGAGATTAAAACACAGTTAGTACCATGGGGTTAATTCCCCCCATGGCTAACGCAACATGTAGACACCAACTGACTTGCCCAAGACCACCTGGCGAGTTCCTAGTTAAGATGGGATTTGAATCCAGGTCTCCCAACTCCAACACCTTATCCACTAGGCTTTCCCAGAGGTAGACTGCTTCCGCTGTCTCTGCTGAGGCAGAACACAACCAACTGCACGTCCAGCACTACTGGTGGCTAAAACTGGAGTTAAAACCAGACAGTTTGTCTATATACATACATTTCCCACTTCGTGGTGGACAGAATGCAATGACCACTTGGCAGAGAATGAAGGATCACAACTTACGACCGTTATCCTGAAAGAAGGAGTCAAATCTCTTTTCCCAAACACCACTGCAATACCTACCAGAGGAGGTAATGTTTAATAATGGGGTGTCCTCTTTAGACGGACTCCTGCTCCACCCCGCCTCCAGCTGGCCCATCCGTGTAAAGCCAGGGGTGAGGCAGAGCAGGAGTGGAGCCAGCAGCGCCAGCTCTGCTCATGGTGCTCCGGAACATCCTGGAGCACTGCAAGTGGAGCAGGCCACCTAAACCCGGAGCACCCAGCCAGGAGTGGAGTAGCAGTCCGTCTACTAGGGATAGGACTATCGGTATCGGATTAATCAGATAATTCCGATCATCAGCGATATCGGATTAATCCGATAAAACCAATACTATCAGTATCAACATATCAGTTTTTTAACATTACTGTTTTTTCGGATCTTTAACATTGCAGCCATTGTAAAAATGGCCACAGTATTAAAGATCCGAAAAATCTGCAACATTAAAAAACCAATATGCTGATACCGATAAAACCCGTATCGGATAAAACCGATACCGGTAAAACCGGTAACAGGTAATTTCCAGATAGTCCCATCCCTAGGGCCGCTGGAGCTCTGCTTCCACCCGGGGGTTGCATCGGCAATGGTCAGAGAGCTGTGGGAAGCAGCCTAGAATGGCACACACTCTACGGGGGGGCGGGGGGAGGGTGCCGCATGGGCAGACTGCAGTCCGTGGAGGTGGCTGCCGTTTAAACCTGCTGCCGGAGCAAACCCAGGAGCAGTCAGTCCTGGGCCCGTCTTTAAAAACCCCCGAAGTCTGTAATTCTGACTCGATTGCAAAATTAACGTAGAATCCAAGAGATTTCTCTTGGCAAATGTGGCATCTCAGGCTTTAGAAAAACAGCAGCTTCATGAATGGTTCTTCTGTATTCAGATCCTGAGCACTCATTATTTATGCAAGAGACTCTCTGCCAAGATAAATATTTAAGCCTGCAGTAAGGAAGACTACCATCGAGAGCATCCTCCAGCTGAACGGCTATATGCTGCCCATGCTCAGGCTTAGCAGAGAGTCACTAAATGCACTAGGCGGCACAGTGGGGAGAGGAGTACTACTTGACCGGAGAACGGAGACTGAACAGGGGTGACAGGCGGCGGGAGAAAAGAAACACAACCTGTTTGTCTTCTTGGAGCTAACCCCTCTCAGTCATGCAAAAGAGATAGAGGGCTACGGGCAGAGTCCTCGGGGTACAAAGTGCCTGTGCAGGGTGCAAACTCCACTGAAGTGAATGGGACTCGCACACAAGCGGCTAACGAAGGTGTTGTAAAATGGGAATAATAACTGCCTACGTCACAGGGCTGTTGCGAGGGTGAACTGGGCCAGGTTTGAAAACCACCTTGAACACCGAGAGTATTACAGAAATGAAACATAACAACAACAAAAAAACTCAGTTCTGTTAAATCTCTTTAAATAATTCCCCACCCCCATTTGGACTTAGTGAAATTCATGAAAGTCCATTTGAGGATCCCTCAAGCTTTTCCGCGGCAAGGCGAGTAAACACAGAGGGAGCGTACAAGGTTGTTTCTGTTGCGTGCTCCTTTCCCAGGCTGCCTACCAGGGATGAGAAGTGCTGCAAGCTGAACATTCAGATCGCACAACAGGACCCACACATTCCAGAAATGCTGCCAGACACAGAGGCTCACACAACCAAGTGAACTCAAAAACCTTGTCCTTAATGCTTGGAGGCTTTTTCTTTTTTAAAAAAAAAAATTCTCTCTAATGGAGAGAGCTACCATGAAAAGAAGTAGTCACCCACTTTGTTCCGAATGAGGAAATCCAGCAGCTCAGTCTCTCCCCACACACGGAATGAAGATGGAATAAATTGTTTGGTCGTGCTGGCGGGAGGGGGGCTTATTTTATTCCCTTCCTGTTCAATTTGTTAAGCGCTGCTCTAGCCATGTGAAGCAATTGCCTTTCAGCGAAGCAGCTCCGAATTACAGAACAACCGAGGCCGTCTTCACACAACACCCTCCCCACACCCTTTGCAAGCTCACTGCAGTTTCCTTGGATCTGCATTGGTCTTTTCTTGTAGCAAGGCATTCAGACAGCTGCTTATTTCCTACATCTCCATATCGCCTCCCTACTTCCCTATGGTACTTTCCAAAATTCAAAGGGCAAGGAGGAATGCCCTTGTGATATCCCAGCACACAATGTTGAAGAAGTAAAACACAATATAACTGAGGAGACTGGTGATGAGTATAGCAGACAGGCCTCTGGCTCTAAATATTTATTAGGATCAGGATCCAGTTACTTTTCCAAACTATTTCTCCCATATTTCCCGTATCAAGCAGAAACAAAATGTCTTTACTTTCAAAGCCAGCATTTTTCCTTCACAAGTACAGATAAATACCTCCCCTTATGTCCATGGACATTCCTGAAAAACTGCTCCAGCAAGCTATGGCTGAGGGTCCCACCATCTTCTATATTGTCTCTCCATCAAGTCCCTTCTCAGCTCAGAACCTTTCTGTTAGCACTTGGACCCAGCCAGTCAGCTCTCTTTCCTTAGACCTGGATAGCCCCCTAATCATCAACTCACAGCCTATGGTGCAGAGTTCCTTCTCAGCCCATTGCTGGGAACAGACTGCCTTGGCCTCAGGGTCTGCAGTCTTTATAGCCCAGAAGGGGGTGTGGCCACTGCAGGTCGCAAACTCCCTTAAAGCAACAGGCACCCACTTCACTGTGGCTCGCTCCCCATGGGTCGCATCCTGCAGGGACGTACCATTTCACCTGTTACACAGAGACACTCTGGATTAAAGCTCAAATGACCATCTGCAGCAAATATCTTAGCTGCTGAATTTTCACGATTTGAACAGTATCTGCAAAAGCAAACAACTGCTGCTATTTGGCTCCCGCTTTCTCAGGTATCAATTTCAGATATTTTGGTTCGGGTATTCAGATATCCAGGGGGGTTTCAGTTATTCAGTTATTTCAGTACTATTCGCGCTATTGTGCATGTGCAGTTGTCAAAATGAAGTAACAGAATAACCAAATAACCAAGCAGCCGAACAACCAAATAAGCCAATATGCAAAATAGCCATTAAAGCTACAGATAGTATCTGGTTAGCTACCCAAAAACATGAATAACGAGGCTTGAAACCAGTTCTTCAGGCAGATTCCATCTCCGGTGTATCTGCCCATTCCTTTGGGCTTGGATCAGAATGGAGACCAGAGTCTATTTGAGTAATCATGGATGTACAAAACGGAGCTGTGCAGAGGGTGGAGAAACCAAAGCAGGCTTCAGCTCACCGACTCTCCGTCAAAATAGATCTCCCTACTCCAATCCAGTCAGCATTCCAGGGTCAGCTGCTCCCGCACCTCCTTTGCAGCACCATTTTGTGTACGAGCAATTAAGAAATACTTTTTGCACACACATGAAGGCTATTTGAGTAATCGTGCATACACAAAATGGAGCTGCGCAGAGGGTGGAGAAACCAAAGCGGGCTCCAGCTCACCGACTCTTTTAAGTCGAAATAGATTTTCCTACCCCATTCCATATCTGCAGATAAACTCCATGGATATAGGAGCACTGATCTGTTTTTTCAGCCCTACAAATTATGTCCACTAATATAAAACCCAATCTTTGTTTCAGCTCAACCCTGGATAATTTCTAACGCGCCTCTACCACCATTACGGGGACGCCTGACTCAAAAGTCCCCCGGGTGGCGACGCCGTGACCATGGGGAGAGTGTTCTCTGTGGCCGCTCCCAAGCTGTAGAACTCCCTCCCGATGGAGGCCCTGCTTGGCCCCGGACCTCCCCTCTTTCCGAAGACAGTGTAAGACCTGGCTGTTCCGCCGGGCCTTTGGAGAGGGAGACAGGTAGGGTGTTCTGCCCTTTTAGAATATTTTTATCATTTTAATGAATTTTAAATTGTATAGGATTATTGTTGATATACATCTTGTAAGCTGCCCCGAGCTGAGGGTGCAGGGTAGAAAAATAGTGAAATAAATAAATAAATAAATAAATTACATAGCCCCACGTGGTAGACCTTTTCAGAGATTACAAAAAATTGCCTCCTTGGCATAGACCCGAGGCAACGCTACAGGGCTGCCACTGAAGTCCAAAGGTGGCAACGGTGACCTCTGAAAGCCTACAGCAGCCCGGCCGTCATTGGCTTTGTGCCAGACCAGGGACCTGCCCATCTCGCTTTATCATTCCATTCTCTTACAGAGGAACAGGATAAGGTATATAGCAGAGAAGGGAAAACGGCAGCTCGGCAACCACATGGGGCTCTTAGGCACTCGTACCGTGGCTCTCGCCAGAAGTGACTGCCTGGAGGAAGAGAAGCCAAGCTGCCATTTCAGCCACCGGAGCCTCTTGAGGGCTGGGGGAAACCTACCCTGTGCCGGTACTGCTGCTGCCCGAACTCAGACCACCTGGGAGCCCGAGTTTTGATGTGAAGGGAAAACGGAGAGAAGTGTGCTGCCTCATCCCTGATATCAGGGGAAGTCACAATCCATGTAACGCATCTTGTGGCTCTCCGCAATATAAAAGTGTTGGTATCTGGCTCTTGGGCTTCAGAACTCTTGCCCACCTCTGGTAAATAGGGTTTCCATATCAGTGAGAAACACCCATTTTTGTGCTGAGTGCCTTTTAAAGATAACATTCGATATCACCATCGATTCCTTTGTGCCAGTGTGTTTGCATTTTCTGATAAACGTGAACAGGGGCTGGAAGGGTAATAGGAGCCTTTGATGAACAGCTGTTCTGTTGGAGCATTAGGACGCTGTGTCTGTTTAAGCATGCTGTAATTGCTTTACCTTTAAACAAGATGCCATGTTTGCCAACATGCTTGCACAAGCTATCCCGCTAGAAGAAACAGGAACGGATTAACTATTATGCTCAATACACTGCAGCATAGAGGCCCCTCACAGTCCTCATGTCACTCGTATAAGGAAATCTGGGTTTGTGGGCCAACCCCAGGAAGCTTTACCTACTTTACCACTTTGTCAGAATTAAGTACCTTCTACCTCGCTCCAACCCCCTCTATGTTCTTACAAGCAGGGGACTTATGACGATAAAGGGAAGGTATTTATCCTTGCAAGCAAGTGATATTAGAGTGAGCAGGGAAGCTCCTGAATCTGAATTATTATATATACTAGGAGGTGGGGAATCCTCAAGTCCAATGCTATTCAATCGCATCAAGTAGCATGGAGTGGAGGATGGAGTTCCTGCTCCAGGAGTCTTTGAGCACAGCTCTATGGTCACTTGGAGGTAGGAAGTGACAAACAAGAAATGATGCATCAGCAATCAAAGCTTGCTCAGGATTAATCAAATCACACAACACCATGGTAACATGACAAGAGTCAGAGCCTTGCAAGCAAACCCTTTGTGCTGAGCAGCAGAGAACAAGGGATCATGTGTCACGGAGCATTTCACACTGTGTTTAGAATGTGTGTTTGTGCCACTACCCCCTTTAAAAGAGCACTGTGTGAACGAGCCCAAACTAGAGTTGAAATTGGTACCGGCAAAAACAGGTATACGCATCAACATTGCGGTCCTTGAACCAACTTGGACCGGCCAGGTACTAAACAGTACCCACTGAGTGCCTGACAAGTTACCTCCATTACTGAGTTACCCTTTTTCTATTTTAGATCATTTTACTGAGTTACCAATCTACTGTTTTTCTGTCCATTTCCATTCATTGTTCCATGCCCCGCCCCCCCCCCCATGCATGTGCATGACAGCACAATGACACAACATGGACATTTGGAAAGACTCTAAAAGGGTAACACAATAAGATGGAACTGGTCAGTAACACGCAGAGTTGGTTATTCAGTAAAGGTAATACTTGGTATTTTGGATAGTTGGGTAGCTGTCTTGGTATGCTGATACCAGGTAAACAATAGGCTACGTAAAATTGTGGGTACTAGCCAAAGGCACTAAATTTGCTACCCATTTCAGATCTAGCCCTAACTCCTCTCATGAAGGGTCATTTCTGTTTAGCCAGATAGAAAAGAGGCAGCAACAGCAGAGACAGTTTCGCTCTAGCAATATAGCAAGCCTTTCTGTAATAAATCAAAGAAACATAATAGCTCAAGATGGAAAAATATTAGATCATCCAAGTCCACCAGGATTGTTCCCTCCAGCACATTTTCCAGGTGCTTGTCCAGACTAGATCTGAAAGTAGAGAAATCCCTAGTGACCGAGAACCGAGCTCCCGGTCCTGGATCATTCTCAGAAGTACATGGGAAATTCCAATTTGTAGAGGGGTGTGGCACTGCACATCCATCTAGGCTGCTGATTGATGAAGCCTGCCCATGCAGAGCTGACAAAGTGCGAATGTTCATAGATTTAATCTTCATTTTTGCTGAGATTGTAGCTTACCTTGTGTAATGACTGCTACTCGTGAATGATGGATGCACTGCCTCAAGGGAGGCACTGATGGATGATGCCACATAGTCAATGCAAGGAGAAGGGGGCAGCTCTTAAAAGCATTTTAAGACGCATACAGGTCACCGCAGCATTCAGTTCAAATGTGCCCCACGAGGCCTGCCTGCTGAGGGCTCATGGAAAGGTTAGCAGTAGTAAAACATGGGGCCAGTCAATTATTTGAGAGGCGAATCCATAATCTTTCCCCTTTGGTCTCTGGCCACAGACTAGGATCCCTTTACCAAAGATTTCTCAGCGGATCAGCATAATAAAAAATAGCAACTGCTGCTAGCAATTTACTGTCTCTGGAAAGACGACTAGAAGAGGCAAAACCGCCTTGAAGGGGGAGGGGCAAAGGAACCATTACCCCACCCCCTTTCTGATGTAACTCCTCCCCCTACAGAGCATTGTAAAACCACCACAACGGAGGGACGAAGTCATATAGGGAAGGAGGTAACGTGGGTTGTGATGTCATGGTGCTCTATAGGGGCGGGGCTGCCTGACTCGTAACTAGCCGATGGCCAACGTGGCAATGGCCGCGGATGAATTTACATGAGGGGGCGCCAAACGTTCCTCAGGGCAGCTGAATCATCAACTGTGTGTGTCTGTCGTGCCAAAGCTGCCTTTCCCAGACTCTCTTCACTGCTGCTTCTGCCAGCCAGCACTCAGTAGGGGTGCTTAGCCAGTACTAATAGGCAAGGGCTCTGCCCCCCCCCCCATGGGAAGGTTCTGCCCCCACCCACTAGTACTGGCAAAGCACTAAGGGAGTCTGAGGATTCAGCTTCCCTGGGGCATGGTTGGTTGGTTGGTGCCCCTCATGTAAATGCATGCATGGCCACTGCCATGTTGGCCACAGGCTAGTTATGGCTTTGGGGGTCACTTTGGCCCACTCCCCTTCTGACACGGATGTCCCCTGAAGTCCCAATTCTCCATGTTATCCGGACTCAGAGAAATTGCGGCTTCCCCAGAGCTTCTGGGACAAAATCAGAGGGGCGGCAAGTCTACCTACTGCTCAGGACAGCGTGGTCATGATTTAGGCTGGAAATCGCCATTTCAGACTGCATGATGGAAATAATTAAATTACATCAGAAAGGAGTGTGACAGGCCATTTGCTGCACCCCTCTGACGTGGTCTTACCCTCTCCAGAGTTCCTTCCATAGGGAAGGGACAACCTTAGAAGTTGATCATTCAAGGATGTGTGGTAGGTAGGTAAACGATTTGTCGTCTTAACCGTTAGGTCATAACAAAATACAAAATAAAATGCACAATACAAGATACAAATAACAAATCACGCAAAGGGAAAACATGTCGGCCTCATGGGCTTCTTGACCTAGAGTATAAGCATTCATCTTCAGAAAATCAAATTCGAAATACAGGAAATAAAGAGAATAAGTACAGAAGATGAATATCCATAATGTTTGTACTAGGTTTGAATAAACCAAACAAAATTAAAATAAACCTAACACTTAGTCAAAATTAAACAAAATTAAAATCTCTTAAAATCTGTCTTGCCCTTCCCGGGGCTTGTATCGGCGGGACTTAACCCCTGATGGGGAAAAATAATATATAAAAAGAGTGCTCAGAAAAAAACCTCATAAAAAATAAGTTCTTATAGGGGGAGAGTATGGAATTGCAATTGCAATCCCAGCCTCGAGTCCTGAATAAAATAAACACTGGGAAATTGGGCCAAGGTACATAACCTAGTGGTCTCTCCTATAGAGAAGATTTACTTGCCTCAGCAAATTTCTTCCTTACAGCTGCGAGCCTGAATGCAAATACCGCTACTTGTTGGGTGATGTTTTTGTTAGTATTTGCCAGCAGAAAGGAAATACAAAGGAGGGGGTCCCAGTGGTCTTTACCTGCAAACCAGGTCCCAAAGACCTCGGCGTGCAGCCCAGCGTACAAGGGGCAAAACAAAATGTAGTGCGAAAGATCTTCAACCTGAAGTTGGCCACAAAGACAGAATCTTAATTCTGGCGGAATACCCCCAAAGCGGTCTTCCATTACCTTTGTGTCCACCATATTAAATCTTAATAGGGTCCAATGCCCTCCTAATTTTAAAGTTGGATATGTCAGAAAGATAAGATTCATAGTCCACGCCCAATTAGAACATGGGATACCATGGAGCTATCCTCTGGCCATTTAGGGCCGCTCTTTCAGATTGAAGAGTGACATCAAAAAGCCTAGTTTTAATTAGAGATTTGGCCTGAGGCCTGGAATAGTATGCCAGGCTTGATATTGATAACCCAATGTGGGAAAAATAACGTTGAACTGCTTTGTGCCATTGGTAGTCTGCAAATAGGTTAGATTGTTCCTGCCAACAAATGCTTGGAAATTGGGCAGGAGCCATGGCACGCACACGCAACCAATAACTCAACAGCAGAGATTTTATTTTAGTGGCAATTGGAGGCGTACCGGTTTCAGCTCTTAAGAAAGAAACAGGGGTGCCACGAGGGGCACAAAGAATAGTTCTTAGAATTTTATTCTGTAGAGCTTCCAGTGGTTCAATGTGTGTCAAGCCCCAGATCTCAGCCCCATATACCAGCTGAGGCAGCAACTTTTCACAAAGCAGTTTTAGCAGAGGGACTGTTCTTTTCCCACCCCGGGTATTCCAGAATTTCAATATCCCGTTGGAGGTATGTGCCGCTTTCAGTTATACAGAGTCCAAGTGCACTCTCCAACTGCCCGTACGAGAAAACTAAATATCTAGGTATTTGTATTTATCTACTTGCTTGAGCGGGATGTGGTTGAATAACCAGTGATATTTTTTAACCTTCCTAGAGAAGACCAAAATTTTGGTTTTGTCTTGGTTAACACATAGATGGAGGATGTGTGGAAGGAAGAAGGAGATGGAAAAAGCTGAGAAGATCATGGATGAAGGGCACAGAGGAATGGACAGAAATGGGTATTACTCATAACAACTTTGGCAACGGATGAACAGCTGTGGAGACAGATGGTTCTTCATGCCACCAACCCTTGGATGAAGGATGGATGACAAATGACAATATGCAAATCCAAAGGGCATCTACAGTTTGCTCTTAGGAAGTCAAACTGTGGGGCCCATCACATTAATTTGGACGTAGTCCTTCTAGCTGTCTTTCCTCTTAGCTCATTAAAGAGCTGCTGCCACTAACTTGACCCTGACAAATGGTTTATGCAGGTTGTGAAGACAAGGACAATAACACCAGGTGCTGGCATCAACAATGCAGCACCTGGAGTTCAGATTCCCTGCTGACTTGACATTAGCACAATCTGGTGCCCTCTCTCACTTTTAGCAAGTTCAAATGCATCTGCACTCCCAAGGGAAGACCAAGGAGAGCAAGAGCGAGACAGGGAAATGAAAGGAAAAACTAATTTCTCTACAAAACACCTGATAGAACACAAGAAGCAGGAAAAGCAGCAACGTCTATGGCAAAGCAACAGAGGGAGGTCAGTGCTTGGCTCTTTCAATATCAAACTATTTGGATTTCAATCAGCAAAGGACCCAATTACATTATTTTCCTCTCTGTTTTCTCTGTGGCATCAGAGTTCTAGGCCTGTTGTATTTCATTATGAAATACAACATGCCTGGAATAGTCCCAAAGGCAATAGAAACAAAGTACTCTAGTGATATCTTTTACTGCCAACACAGCAACCTTATTTTCTCCAAAAAAAGGTATCACTACTATTTTGTCTCTATCGCCAACATTTGGGACCAACACAGCAACCTTACTTTCTCTCTAGTCCCCAAGGACACAGATGCTGCCGCGCTACGAACCTGTTATAAATGCAAAGTTTTAGGCTAAATGCTGTCTTTGTAACTGAAAGCAATACAAGTATGAATTCTATAGCGGCACACATCAACATGCAATTGTAGTAAGATTTGCTGCCAGGTGATTGGTGCGTCATGGGGAGGTGGGGTTGGGAGAAATAGCTGGTTTGGTACTTTCAAAACAGGGCTGGCCATTTTCAGAAGTGCCAACTTGAGATGCCATGAAGAAGCTTATGTTCGGAAGAAAGGGATAGGCATTAATCTGAGAAGCAAGCCCATTTAAAGTGCATGAAGTCACGCCCCCCAAAGCGGAGGTGCCCTAAAAATACAGTTGCCACACTTGAAAACATTAAGTTTGTATTTTTGATGGCTAGTTCAGACCCAACCTTAGGACGAAACAGGTAGGCAGCAACCCCAGGCCCTGTGGTGAGGGGCACCTATACGAAACATAGGCCCCAGGAACCTTCTGTCTATGCTCCTGAGACCCTATGGCAGACCCTTTCTGTGGAGCTCTTCCCCTATGGGGGGCCCCACAGAAGCGCTTGCCCTGAAGGCTGACAGCCACCAACAGGAGTGGGATTGACAGCAGTGCCCCCCACAGCGGTGAAGCCCTGACACTGTGCCACCCCTTCCTGAGGCTCCTGTCAGGGCCCCACCCCCTGCTACTGGCCCAAGAAGCCTCTGAACATTGGGGCAGGACCCCAGTGGGACGCTTCAGGGTGGTGGGATGGTGGCAGGACTCCACCACTGGTAGGGTGGCCCGATATGCAAATTAGAGGACACTTATGAGAAATACAGGTTGCAGGGCTGCATTGAGGCAGCCCCACTCCTGCTCCCGAGGGTGGCTTTCGACCACTGGGCCCTGCCCATTTGTCAGGCAATTCAACCCCTCTTGTCCAGACCTCACCTTATCTAAGGTGGGCATTGTCATTTAGAATCCATGCGATAGGAGGTGCACTGGGGGGAGATTCTGCAGGCTTTCCTCCATCACAGACCATCCAAGCTCACTTTTGTGCTGGTTCGCCAGCCTCTTCTCAGCCAATTTATAAACCCATTGCCAGTCTCTTAAACAGTATTATTTAGTGTGAACAAAGGAACTGTAAACCTCAAACAAAAATCTATAAAAGCAGGGCTTCTCGCCCAATCCTATTCCCTATCCAGGAGTGGGAAACCTCTGGGTCACAACATCTTTCTATTTGGCCTCTGGAGTAGGGGCGTGCACTTCGTTTTCGTTATTTCGATTTTGGTATCAGTATCGCACGAAACCAAAAATTCTGTTTTCGGTTTCAGTTTTGTCAACCTGTTGGGAGAGACTGGGCTATAATGAGATGTAGTCTGCTGGCACTTCTATCACACACACGTGCTGACAAAAACAGAAATGAAACAGAAAACAAAATTTTCAGTTTCATATGATACCAATACCACCACCAATAACGAAAAATGAAATTTTGTTAATGAAAATGAATAACGACAGTTTTTTAAAATGAATAATGACATGGGTCCCTGGTGCACACCTTTACTCTGGAGTTTTCTCCTGGTTCTCCCTTAACATGGCCCTCTTCACTTTATTGCCTGGCCTTCCAAGTGGATGCAGGCAAACTCCTGCTGTGCCATGTCCCCCCAACGAGCACTCCCAGTGGTAAGGAGAACACCACTCTCAGTGGGTGGCTTTCCCAGGACTGGCCTGGTTCACGGGCCTGTTAGGGCCCAGGCAAGCCGCTCCGAGTACGTGCTAGCTTCTCGGAGCCTGTGAGGATGCCCCCAGGAGACTTTCGGTTGACTTTTGGGAGTCTGTGTACGTGCACAAAAGGACCCAGGAGCTGGTGCATGGACCCAGGGCTGCTGGCTTGGACTACAAGAGGATCAACTCCATGTGGATACCTATTTCAAGTCTAGTACAGGCTTAGGCAAATGGTGATTGCTTGCTGTACGCCAAGTTTGATGGACACATTAGACTGGATGAGCAACCTGAGAGTACAAAGCCTTGTGTTTGCTGTATTGATTTCCCTAGATTTGGTGCTGCGGTTCATGACACGTTGCAAACTTTGGGAACCAAGCAAACTCCAACCAATGAGCGCTGACTAAATCAAACCTTGCGAAGTCAAATGAATTCAAATGTCACTAAGTTTCTTAAGTGCTACAGGTCTGAATTTCAAACCCCCATCAGAAAAAACAATGTTCTGTGTTTATTTTAGCTCTAGTTCATAGCACGCTGCCCTTAAGAGGACTGATTTCCAGAAGGAAATGCTCCTTTTTTGCACTGCACTCCCTTTTTGTTCCTGCAAAAATTGTCAGCCCTTTTTGCATCTGCCAAAACTGCATGTGCAAGTCTGAATGCAAGTTACCCATCAGGTAGTGCAAGGTGAAAGCAGTCAGATCTGTCCCCAAAATTTGTTCGAATGGCACTAATTTTGTGAGCATTCAAGCAGGTTGGAATTTTACACTCAAATGCTCCTGTGAATCAGAGCTCAGAAAACTTTCCAGCTAATCTATCCCCCAAGGTACCTCTGCCCACCACACACACACACACACACACACACACACAAAAAAAAGCTGCCAGCTCCTATTCAAGACCTTAAGGCTCATCACTTCATATGGAAGCCAATCCCAACAGTACAAACAAATCCCCAGGTATTGCAATAAACCTGAGCCCCTCGGGGTAGTAACACCAACAACAGGAAGCTTTCTATGGAAGACTTTTGCAAAACTATTGACTGAAGTCAAAGGCGTTGTGCTAAGTGGAAGCCAAGGTTGATTATGGCCTGGACTAGGTACAGCTGAAAGATACAATTATTATTTCTTCTTATTTGAGAGATTCTCAAATGAGATCAGGATCTACTTGTGCTACATACTGGTACCCTCCCTCACCATGTTTACATTAGGTTACTTGAATTTATGGCCTGCCCTTTCCAAAAAGGCTCAGGATTTGAGCTAACAAATAACTGCAAAAACGGGTATATCCATCAAATTTCCGGGACTCAAATCAACTCAACAACATCAGGTACCGATTGGTACCTGATTCAGATACCCAATATTCCAAAATGTTGACTTTCAATTCCAGAAAGTCGGCTTCCGGTCCAGATATATTTTTTTCCCATCCAGAGTCTTCAGTTTTCCATCCTGATATACCAATCCATAATCGTAATTTTTTTTTTTAAAAACCCAGTATCGGAAGTTATCATTTTTTTGAGTTTCCAGGTACCTGATCAATAATCAAGTAACCTGTCAAGTACCCACCGCAGTATTCAAAAATGGAATTATTATCTGCAGGTAGGAAATCTGCTCCCCGTTTCTTCTCTAGTCAGGGTGGCTTTCGAGAGCGTATCAAAACAAATACAAACAGATCATATCAACCCCATAACACTCCCCTGCCTACCCACAATACAGTTCAAAACTAAAGCAATGAAACACAATTAACTAGAGATGGGAATTTTGGATTCGGATAAAACTGAATCAATCTGAAAATGGCCAATTCAGTTCTATCCGAACATTTGGATCTGTTTCGGGCTATTCAGTTCTTTTACATTGATTTTTTTTATTCGGATCTTTCACACGGCGGTTTGTTCCCATTGACTTCAGTTCAATGGGGAAAAATGCATGCAAAAAAATCGGAATCCGAATCAAGATCCAAAATTCCTAAAGAACCAAAACCGAAAGGTCCAAATCTGAAACTCTCCCTGGACTTTTAACCACACTCCTCCACTCACACTTTTGCCCTGCCCCCTCTAGGGTTATCACCTTGCTGAGTTTTGCCCAGAGACTCCAGGTTTTGATCCAGAGTCTCCTGGGGAAGCTCCAGTTTCTCCAGGTCAGACGGGGGCACCCCAGGTAACCCAGAGAAATTAGGGCTTTCGGGGGGGGGGGGCAGGGGAGCAGCTACATCAGAAAGAGGTGGGTGGGCCATAGGGACTCTCTCACCTCCTTGCCAACATGGCCCCGAAAGGAGCAGGACTATCTATCAGGACGAGATGTCCCTTGTTCTGCCCTTTTTCTGACATAGTCCCTCTCCTGTGGAACTTCATGGTGCTCTGCAAGGGGTCGAGTTATGTCAGAAACAGGCAGCAGCTACTTTTTCCTGCCCCCTCCAGACAAAAGCTTGGAGGGAGATGGTAACCCTACTGCACCCTTCTACCCCCAAAATACAAATGATCAAACCCCACCTCACTCACTCCCACTATCCACAGAAGTCCCCTCCTCACCAACGATCTTCTGGTGGCTAAATCTAAACGTCTCTATTCCATTCTTGTCCTCCTTGATCTCTCTGCTGCCTTCGATACTGTTGACCACTCACTCTTGCTGGATTCCCTTCACTCCCTTGGCTTTTGTGGCTCTGTCCATAACTGGTTCTCCTCCTACCTCTCTGACCGCTCCTTTAATGTGTCTCTCTCCAACTCCGCCTCCTCCTCCTTCCCCCTCTCAGTTGGTGTTCCTCAAGGCTCTGTTCTTGGCCCTCTCCTCTTCTCGATCTATACCTCATCCTTAGGCAAACTCATTGCCTCCCATGGCTTCCAATACCACCTCTATGCTGATGACACTCAACTCTATCTCTCTACTCCCTCTCTCTCTCCCTCTGTTCAAGCTCGTCTCATCAACTGTCTCTCTGACATCTCTACCTGGATGTCTCAACGTCAACTCAAACTCAACATGGCTAAAACTGAACTCCTTATCTTCCCCCCTCATCCTTCCTCTCCTTCCTCACTGTCAATAACTATTGATGGAGTCACCATCCTGCCTGTCCCCCAAGCCCGTAGCCTAGGCTTCATCTTTGACTCAGCCCTTTCTTTTAAACCCTACATTGACTCTGTTGCTAAATCCTGTCGCTTCTCCCTCCATAACATTGCTAAGATTCGCCCTTTTCTCTCTGTCTCGTCTGCCAAAACTCTTGTTCATGCTCTGGTCATCTCTCGCCTCGATTACTGTAACCTCCTTCTCACTGGCCTTCCCCGGTCTCACCTTTCTCCCCTCATCTCTGTCCAAAACTCTGCTGCCAGGGTCATCTACCTCGCCAGTCGCTTCGACCATGTGCAGCCCCTCCTCTCTTCGCTTCACTGGCTTCCCCTTCCTGAACGAATCCTGCACAAGCTCCTAGTCTTCACCTATAAAGCTCTTCACAACCTTGCTCCCCCCTACCTCTCTGCACTTATCGCCCTCCATACTCCAGCCCGTGCACTTCGCTCCTCCTCTGTCCCTTCTCTCACCCTTCCACGCCTTCCCTGCTCCCCTAAGCGCCTTCGTCCCTTCTCACTTGCTGCCCCCCATGCCTGGAACTCCCTCCCTGTCCACATCCGCCTTGCCCCCTCCCTTCATACCTTCAAATCTCTCCTTAAAACTCACCTCTTTCGCTCTGCTCTGTCTGACTCTTTATCCTGCTGAGCCACTATTCCTATACCTACGATCGGTTTACCCTTATCCTTGCAACATGGACCTGCCTGCTGTCATTCTCATCGTAACCAAGCCAAGTACGTGCACTTGAGACCTCGCATCTTCATGAATGTTAGACCCCTTGTCTCTCCCTCTGTTCCCCTTCCTAAGTCTCTCCCCCAGCTCCTGTCTCTCAGATTGTAAGCCCTAGGGGCAGGGACCGTGTCTATTTATTACTTTGTAAAGTGCCAGGTACACTGCTGGCACTATATAAATGTTTGTTAATAATAATAATAATAATAATAACTCCACCATTCCTACCACTTTTCCACCCCCACCCCCCCCCAGCATCCTTCAGGAATGCAGGCAGTGACTTTTGTTCGACTGGCAATGAAATCCCCAGCTAGGAAGAAAGTCACACCTGGTATGTGCTGCTGAAGTTCTATGGCCAATGAGCACCCCTCCCCACCCTGCTGCCATTTTGTTCCTCACTGCCAGTCCTGTATTCTGTCCTCCTTCCCCGTCCCTGATCCAGATTTCCTTCTCCGGTCCCAATCCTGACTCGGTACCCTATACACCACTGCTCACCCATGTTCCAGACACCCCCACTACACCTGTGCCTTTTACACAACCTAGCACAGCTCACCCCTAGGATTGGGTACCTGGCATTGCCCTGCTGCTGTGACTTTAACATGGTTAAAGCTTTCCAAAGGAAGCAGCTGGGTAAAATATTTCAGTTATGGTTTACCAAGGCTTATAATACCTGTATCTACCAGTCATTAAGCTCTGCAGCATGACACCGTGGAAACAGCTGCTGGTGCAGAAGAATGAAGGTCTCTCCGCATTCGTGTGTCAAGGGGAGACTTTCCTTTTCCAAGGCAACAGCATTTATCGACTGCAATACTGATTGTATGGAAAAGTGACTTAATTTTTCTGTTTTTCCCCTACCAATTAGACCTTGCTCTGTATAGGCAGAGATCCATATTCACTGCATGGAAAAAAAATACGCTGAACATGCGTCCCTGTGAAATTACAGGAAATTACTGTGAAATTGCTCTGTTGAAGTTACATCACCACAAACACACACACACCCAAACAGTTAGAGTTAACAAGCACTTGGGCAAAGAAGTCTAGGAAGCTTCCAAATTCTTCCCTTTCCCTCCTAACAAAAACTGCTGGGGGGGTTAGGAATATTACACACACCTGAAGTCTCTCCACATAAGAGGTCGGGTGGGGGGGGGCGGCCCATGACAGTCTTTCATTTGATCCCTTCCGGATCTGGCCCATGGGTCCAGTCTCTACTGTCAAACACTGAAGCTGCTTTCTGATGTTACATTGGGGGGGGAGAGAGACTTGCGCTGTCAAGTACAGCTTCAAAAACAGGCCTGCAGTGTTATAAATGCCATGGTGATGCAGCTGACAAAAAACATGGGGCCCTTTCATTGCGATCTTCTTTCAGAGAAAATCCTAGCGAAGTTCCAGAACGGCCTGAGAGGGTTTCCTCAGTTATTCAAGCCTTGTACAGTTTGTTATTGCCGTGACCTGCCAGACGCCTCATTTCGCTCGGTGGGCTCCGAGGTGCGAAATGGGACTTGGCAAACAGTACTGACTCTTTGCAGCCTCTCCCTCAGCCGCCGCGAATGAGGTGCGCTGGGACTTCACCCTCAGAACAGCGCCGTCCGGAGGGATTGTGCTTCTGCTTTGCAAAAGGGTTTTTTTTTTAAAAAAAAACAACAACGTTATGACTGCATGAAGTCATAAACAGCGCCTCGGAATAACCACAACCTGCACGTTGAAGAAGTGGCTGATTTTCACATATGCAAAATGGATAAAATAATTATGACCAGGTTGCTGCAGCAAATAACTCCACCCCCGCCTGACACGGGATCTAAAAACGAAGCAAGTTCATTAATACCAACGTGCTACTCATTAAAAAATGATGTGCAAAATTGTGCCTCCAGGGCAGCTGTGTCCACTGCTCTCCTGCACCTACCAGGGAGGCAGCATCCTCCAAAATCATTGATTCTGTTCTACCACTGACTCAGAGCCCCAAGGAGTCACTTCACCAACATGTACCTTGATGTAACCAAGCCAAGCGCGTGCACCTGGGACCTCGCATCTTTGAGAACGTTACACTCCTTGTCTCTCCCTCTGTTCCCCTTCCTTCATCTCCCCCCCCACCCCTGTCTCTCAGACTGTAAGCCCTAGGGCAGGGACCGTGTCTATTCAATTACTTTGTAAAGCGCCAGGTACATTGCTGGCGCTATATAAATGCTTGCTAATAATTAGGGATGGGACTATCGGTATCGGATTAATCCGATAATGCCGATAATTGGCGATATTGGATTAACCCGATAATACCGATAAAAAAACCAATATACCAATACCGATATTAACATTGCCGATTTTTCGGATCTTTAACATTGCAGCCATTTTAATAATGGCCGCAATGTTAAAGATCCGAAAAATCAGCAATGTTAAAAAAACGATATACCGATACTGATAAATCGGGTAAATCCGATACCGGTAAAACCGGTAACCGATAATTCGACGATAGTTCCATCCCTACTACTACTAATAATAATAATTTTCCTATCTGCAGGCCCATAGCTGGACTCTGGCAAAAGTAAAGGCCAAAACCTCCAAGGCTGGATAAGAATTCTGTGGGTATTTCATTACAGCAGGGGCGGGGAAACTTCTCTCTCCCTGGGGTCACTTTGAAAATTAGTACAAGTTCAAGAGCTGCACAGAAGTTGGGGGCTGGGATACACTCAGGAAGAGGAGGGTCCAAATCATGGGTCTCTGCTGTGGCTCTGTCCCCTATCCTTGCGTGCAGGCCCTCACCTCAGCTTCCTTGCCCGGAGCTCACTCTTCCAGTGCTTGAGGCTAGGAACTGGATGCAGGGACCAGATCCAGGAACTGACAAGGAGCCAAATAAAACTGTCCTCCGCCCTTCCCCCATGCAGGGGAACCCAGATAAGTCAAACTAATTTAACACGAGGGTTCGGCTATCTCGAATTCTTCTTTCCACCCGGCCAGAGGTCAATACAGTGCAATGCATCGTAATACAGACATCCAGACTTTCTTATGTGAGAATTCTAGATAATTCAAAGAGGACTCTGGCCGGGCAAGCCCACAGTGGTAGTTGTCAGTGGGGAACAGCTGCGAGTTCAACGACACACAGACATCCTGTGCAAACAGCGGACCCCCTGGCAGTGCATTTCCAGAGGTTCAGAAAGCCAGCAGAAGGTTAGACAGTGAAACTGACCAGCTGTACTGGAAGCCGAGTCCTGGGAGGGGTGTAGAGAGGATAGTGGGTGCTAATGGCTCCAGCCCACCCAGCACGAAGAGTCACACTTGACAGGAGCTCAGAGAAGAACGTCTGCTCTACGCAAGTGAAAAATCCAGTGCTGACCGAACGATCTCTTCAGTGCCTGGCACAGACCCCTCCTCCGTCTGCTTGCAAGCTCCAGAGCAAGGGGTTTGCTAGCGGAGAGAAGAAACTGGGACCACCACCCACTGGACATGCAGCCCCACACACACCGGGCCCCGGAGCACATGGAGCTTGCCATGTGTGTGAGCTTGCCAGAGATCCAGGACAACAAATTTGCCTCTAGCTGTGGGAGGAAAACCATCATTGTGCTGCAAGCTACTGGACCAGTTCCTGTGCATCAATGGAGTCATAGTGGCATCCCACCTCATGGCTGTGCCTACAAGGGCCCAAAGCGGGGGGATACGGGGGGATACGGCTCCCCCAATACTTGCCCCCACTGCAACTGCTCCTGCTCCCACCATGGCATCCACAGGCACCAGCTGCGATCCCTCCATGCCCATCCCTGCCCAGAGCCAGCACTCGTTGACGTGGATACACGCATGGTGACTCTCACAGTCTACCCCCTTGAACTGGAGAGCCAGCCCTTATTTGAGGAGTCACTGGAGGTAATAGAGGAGGGTATGGAGGACCCAGAGGCCATCTTTAATCAAGGAAGCAGAGGAGAATGGTAAATGAACGCACCTGGGAAGGAGGAGGGTTGTGTTTACACAGTTGCATGGTAAAGGCTTTTGTTTATCGCTGTCTAATTAATTTATGTGGTGTGTTGTTTTTTGTGTTGCCAGGTGGCCATGAGACTGGGGGAGCAACGTGAAACACCCCCCCCGGACACAGCACAACCAGGCATGAATTATAAATGCTTGATTTCTGTATGTTCTTCATTAGGCGGGCATGGGCTGAAACACCAGGTGAGAAAGACACCATGGTGGGCCGGTGTAAGCCAAAATGGCGGTACTTTATTTTTATATGTTAAAGAAAATAAGGAGCGCGATACTGAGTCAGACCAATGGTCCATCAAGCGCAGCATCCTGTCTCCAACAGTGGCCACTAGGGGCGGGAAAATCGGTAAATCCGGTATCCGATAATGCCGGTACCGGGCTTACCGGCATTATCGGATTCGACCCGGTAAATCCGGTCCGGGTACCGGATTTTTTTTACAGTATTTAAAAATGGCTGCAATGTAAAAACTTAAAGCCCCAGCAAAAAAGTTTAAAAAAACAAATCCTCCCCGAGTCCAGGTTGCGCGGGTGGAAGGGGGGACACCCCCCACCCACCCTGCCCAGCCTGGATTTTTGCTTAAAAAAAGACTCCGAGGCGAGCCCACCCCCCAGCACCAGCGGCCGCGGCGTCCCCGCAGCCGCCGGTAAGTATGACCCGATCCCGGGGGGGGGTGTTTAACACCCCCTCAACCCCCCAGGGATCACCCCTACTAAAGTTCAGTGCGCTTGCTTACCTTGCGGAGCTCCGGCGGCGGGTGGTCCGGCGGCCTCAGCGCCGGCTGTGGCTGCCGGTATCAGAGACGCTCTAGGCCTTCCGAAGGCCTAGAGCGTCTCTGACGCCGGCAGCCACAGCCGGCGCTGAGGCCGCCGGACCGCCCGCCGCCGCCGGAGCTCCGCAAGGTAAGCGCACTGAACTTTAGTAGGGGTGATCCCTGGGGGGTTGGGGGGGTGTTAAACACCCCCCCCAGGGATCGGGTCATACTTACCGGCGGCTGCGGGGACGCCGCGGCCGCTGGTGCTGGGGGGTGGGCTCGCCTCTGAGTCTTTTTTTAAACAAAAATCCAGGCTGGGCAGGGTGGGTGGGGGGTGTCCCCCCTTCCACCCGCGCAGCCTGGGAGGGGGAGGGGGAGGGAATTAATTTATTTCATTGATTTCAATGGGGACACAGCGCCCCATTGAAATCAATGAAATAAATCCGGTACCGGTATACCGGATTTAATCCGGGAATCCGGTTTTCAGAGAACCGGTAACCGGTAAATCCAGTAGCCGGTAATGGACCCGGGGTCCCACCTCTAGTGGCCACTCTCGATCACATGGGAGAAGAACCAACAGTCACAATGGGCAATCCATTCCCCGTTGTTCACTCCAAGCTCCCAACAGTAAGAAGTTCATCCCGTAAGCTACTAGGTTAATAGCCATTAATGGACCTACTCTCCAAGAACTTATCCAGTCCTTTTTTAAACCCAGCTATACTACTGGCCCGGACAATGTCCTCTGGCAACAAATTCCATGAGTTAATTATGTGTTGAGTGAAAAAGGACTTCCTTTTATCGGTTTTAAATCTGCCAGCAGCTAGTTTCATGGAGTGTCCCCTAGTTCTAGTAATATTTGAGAGGATAAATAACTGCTCCCTACCTACCTGTTCCACACCACTCAAGATTTCATAAACCTTTATCATGTCCCCTCTCAGTCTTCTCTTCTCTAAGCTGAAGAGACCCAGCTTGTCAAGCCTCTCTTTGTACAGAAGCCGTTCCATACCCTTTATCATTCTCGTTGCCCTTCTCTGTACCTTGTCTAGTTCACCTGTCTTTTTTGAGATGGGGTGACCAGAACTGCACACAATATTCCAGGTGCAGTCGCACCACTGATTTGTATAGAGGCATTATGGCATCCTCAGTTTTATTCTCTATTCCTTTGCAAATAACTCCTAACATTCGGTTTGCTTTTTTGACTGCTGCTGCTGCACACTGGGCTGAAGATTTCAGTGTATTGTCCACAATCACTCCCAGATCCTTTTCCTGAGTGGTAACTCCTAGCTGCCCAGCATTGTGTACTCATAGTTTGGATTATTTTTCCCTACGTGCATCACTTTGCACTTGTCCACATTAAATCTCATCTGTCATTTAGAGCCCAGGCACCCAGTCTCGTAAGATCCTGCTGCAGTTCTTCACAGTCTGCTCATGTTATGGATTCTCCCCTCCCAGTGCGGGGGATGGGGCTACAGATAGAAAAACCTGGTGCTTTGTATCAGCTTTCTCCATCTATAGATCAATTTCCTTAAGGTCTGCTTACGTAGAATTTCTGATAAGTTGAATTTTTTCACATAGCCGGAGCAATCCAACTTAAGTAGACTCCATGTGCACAACAACCTCCCTAAGAGAATCATCTTCAGTTTTGACCCAACAAAAGAAGGATGGAATACAAAAGCATAAGAGCTAGCCACACTAGCTCAGACCAATGGTCTATCCACCCCCACGTCTCATCTCCAACAATGGCAGCTTTGGCTGCTTCCGAGAAGTACACACCAGGTTATAAATGGAGTTACCCATTCCTTGCTCTTCACTCCCAGCCCCCAATGGCTAGAGGATGCATCCTCCAACCATTTTGACCAATAGCCATGTATGGGTGTTTTTAAACAAGATGCTACCACACATGGCCACCCAGAAGCCACTCATCCAGCCACCCATCTGATGGTGGAGCAGGGGGATGCGCACTCCCATGAGCCACTCAGCACCCATGGTGCACTGTTGAGAAACCTGGACTGCGCCATGCGCGGCAATCAAAAAAAGTGCATGGCAACAGGCGCCCACGCATCCCCTGCCTGTATGAACTAGGGTGGCCACCCATGCCAGCAGACAGCTCCCCTGCTTACAGGCACTGTGGGCGGGGGGACATGGCCTTTGCAAGACACAGGAACTGGCCAAGAGCGCTGGGGACATGTCCGTTTCAAAGGCCAGCCTGGCACGCTTCCCCCTCCCCCATGGTCCATAGCAGGGGGAGTGCAAGGCAGCTGTTGCGGTCAACATGTTGGGAGCCGCCCGTTCGAATCCTTCCCCACGCACTCCACTCTGCAGCTGGGCCACTCAGTGGCCACTAACCCCCCCCCCCCCCCCCCAAGCCTAGTTCAGTTAAAAATACCCTGTGGACCTACTCTCTACAAACGTATCCAGTCCCTCCCTAAAACCAATCATGCTATTGGCCTTCACAACTTAATGTTGACAAAAGCATTGCCTCCCGCGACAATGTAGCGGGCAGGGATTTTCCTACAAGAGACCCACTTATCTTGGTTGTTCTCAAACTGGAAGGGAAGGGCATGGAGGTGTAGAAGGTATCGGGGGCGAGGGGGCATGAAAAAGAGCACAGTTGCCAAACCTCAAGCTCCACTCTGAGCAAGGGGCAATTTTCAAAATAGTGGAATGGCAAAAGGGGAAGGGGAGGCAGGATGGAGCGAGAGAGATGGGTGACGAGGGAGCACGGTATATGTAACATCTGCGGTAGGGGACCCCAAGTATCACAGGCAAGAAGAAGGTGGGGTGTAGATCTGGAACCATTGCCTTAATTTGATTGGGGAAGGTGTAGCCATGAACCCTCTGAGAGACGGGGGCAGGGTACAGATTGGGGGAGGGGGGAGAAGATACTCCGATACTCCCTCAGGTGAGAGAAAGGGGAAGTGGGCAAGGGGTGGGAAGCCTTGTGAGAGAGACACGAGTTTAGGAGTGGGTGGGGCTAGATTTGGGGGTTGTCTTAATTTACATTTAATGCTTTTTATTATATGAGGTGGGTGAAGGTTATCAGGAGGGGGGCAAGAATGCCTTTGTGTTTTGACGTTTCTCTCTTGTAAGACGCCCCGAGTCCTTTTTTGGAGAAGGAAGGCATAATAAAATGTTAATAAATAACGAACTGATCTAAGCCTGCCTGGCCCTCAGCTACGTGCACTCACAGCTTATTAGTATGGACTTTCTTCCTGCATAAAATTTTGTGCCAAGGACTGCAGATCAGTTGCCTCATCCGAGTCCCAGTCAGAGTGAGAGCGGCACACCCATGTGCATGCAAGGACTTCGCACTATTAATGAGTGTCAAACCACCACGCACACACTTGCCTTCTGCTCCATCACCCGCGCTATAGGCCAAACAGAGAACAAACCTACCGGGGCATCCGAGATGGAAACTCGATGGGACTCTATTGTCGGCCTTCTCACAATACGTGGTGAGATGTGCATGAAAGGTCCTGTTGCATAAGGACCATAGCCTGAGGTGTTGGCAGAAGCCAGGTAGCTTCCTGAAGGCCTTTCTTGAAGGGAAAACTTCCTGCTGGATAAAACAGGTCTGGTGGGTCGTGTCCTTGCGATGCGCATCTCATCAGCTTTCTCAGAGTCTTCGGAAGAAATGGGGTCATTTGTTCCCGATTCACTACTGACTCCATTCCTTGCATTGTTGTCCATGCTGTCCATAAAGACCACATCATTCTCCTCTATTTCTTCTTGGCCATTTTGGTTACCTCCATCAGGTCCCACAGCAACGTCGATAGCCGCTACTCTCTCCACTAGCTCAGTCTGTGTGTCTTTGCTGCAGGTTTCTGCACCTTCCGCTGGAGAATCTCCCATACTTTGGTTCGATTTCTGATGTCTCTCAGATGACACTGCAGGGAACTGGGGTCTTAGCACTCACAGCAAACATCTGGCAGAGAGGGCTCTATCCGCAAGGTCTCTAGAAAAATCACAAGGCAAGATCACTGAGCAACTGATAAGCAAAGAGGAAGCAAAGACTTTTCATTGCAACCATTTAACACACACACACACACACACACACAGAATGACAGCTGCAAGCAAAGTTAAAAATACAGCCAGGAGGAAAAGCCAAACCCACTGACAACGCATCTAGAAGCACGATGGGTAATAGCTCAGCAATTGTGCAGCAGATCAGCTGAAAAGATGCTTCTGCTTTTCATATCTGGATCAACAGGCACGTCTATTTTAAACAAAGGAGAGGAGGAAATCAGCAAAAGCTCCTTAGAGGGACAACACAACTAAGGCAGCAAAAAAGGAACACCAACAGCTTGTTTAAGAATGAAAGCTGCTTTTTTGTAGTCACACTGACATCAGCAGAGATACCAGTGGGGTAGACCATGGGCATAATTACAGATGGGAATGTGGGGGGAGGGGAATGTAATCCCCACAAATTTCATCCTCCCCCTCCCCCCCCAGTTCCAAGGTCATGGGGCTGGGCTTATATAGGTCAAGGGGCGGCCAGCCTCCCTAATCACTTTTAGTCCAAAGGTATGCCACGCAGAGTTGGCTTTAAATATTTCACCTCCCTGTGCAAAATGTGAACACACTCCCCTCCTAGAGCCCTACTTGAGCTGAAAAAATACAGCCAGCGGCTGGACAAAGCCCAACTGCATCATCAGAACCAAACCAAACCCAGTCCCACAAGTCACTTATGCTGAGGCCATTCCACTGTCTGCTGCCCCTGCCCCTGGGAGATTGCTTGGCTTGGCTGTAGGAAACGACTCTAGAAATTCATTATTATTATTTATTTATATAGTACAAGCCAGGGGCCTGGTACGGAACAGTTGTGATCAGACACAGGTCCCAGCCCCCAAGGACCTTACAATCTAGAATGAACAAGGGAAGTGAGCAACAAGAGGGACATGTAAGGTGGAACAGGGAATCTTGAAGCTGAGCACTTAGCTTAGTCCCCAGATTACAGGAATGTCTCCCTAGCGAGGCACGGAGGGGGGGCGGGGATGATCCAGGGAAGGCATCAGTTACCTCTCTTCCTTCCCCACCCACCCCTTCTCCTCTCTCCATCCACCCTCTTGCCCAGTGTTGCATGTCTTCCTCCCTCCTTTTGCACATCTCTCTGCCCATCTTTCCCTCCCCTATTGTGCATCCTGGTAGATTTTCTTGGCCACGACCAGATTTTATGACCAAGAGACTTTGGATGCAGTCACGACTGAGTTGTCAGGAGCCGTCTCCCCTTTAAGAAGTAAAGCTGGTACTTTGGGCACTCAGACTCTTATGGGAGTTACATCCGTCAGAGCCCCTCTGCTTTGGTACCGTACTCCTCTTCCAGCAGAGCGTAAGGGGGGTGTCCCTCCCCCCCCCCAGTCTTTGGGGTTCTCTCAGTAAACTCTGGGGAGGTGCAACCATTTCTCTTTCTTAGCTGAGGGAGGCCGAGTGCAACCACATCAAGGAGTGGGTGTGGGTATTTGGTACCTCCTTTTAAAGGGGTTTAAAGTGTTTTTATGTTTTGTACGATGTAAGCCACCCTGAGTTGCCTGAGGCAGGAGGGGCGGGATAATAAATTTTAAAAATAAAATAATAATAAGTAAACCCCTGATCTAGGCTCACAGGCTGTCTAAAACTATGGTCACTTTCACACGTTACCGGGGAGGCAGGGAAACTTCCGCGAATGCAATCGTGGCTCTGTTCTCGCGGCAATTAGCACACGTGGAAATGCACTCTTCTGCTTTTTTCCCATGACAACACTCGCGCCTGACCGGGTCCCCCAATGTAGCTTTTACAAGGATGGGTATTCTCGCGGGATAAAAGTGCAATAGTGCATTCTCACGTGGGCTAATTCCTGTGAGAACAAAGCCGCGATTGCATTCACGGAAGGATATCTAGGGTTGCCATCTCTTTGAATTTCACCTGGAGACACCAGGGTTTGAACCAGAGTCCCTGGTTCATAACAATATGTTGTGAGTTTCTCCGAGCCTTTGGGGATTGGGTGGGATGTAAAAATCAATACATAATAATAAACCATACTGTTATGCAGTGGAACAAACATAATATTTATAAAAGCACCAAATACAAGATACCAGAGTAACTAAAGTGATCAAACTGAAATAACAATTAACAAACATGCAAGTGCCATTCAGCGCACGAAGATGTATTTGGAGGTTTGCTCAGTCATCTGAAAATGTGAATCATCTTCGAAAATACAAAAAATGCGCATCTCTCATTTCAGCCCTACATTCTTAATAGTGATCAAAATCCTCTTGAAGAGAAACACCAACATCTGCGCACAGGGAAACTTCTCCACTCTTGCTTTACTTGATTATACATGACCCAGTCCCTACAACCAAGCTGTTTGCTGAAGAATGATCAACACAGAGCCTCTGCTTTGGGAAACCCATCAGGCATAAAGAGGGCTGCCTCTTATGAGATTGATTGTGAATAGCAATGAATGACCAGTGCCTTCGTTACAGTAGAGCTGACCTGCGCAGCTGCCTTCCCCTAACCAAGCCATCTCCTGCACATCTGGATGTGTTGCTCTTGCCATGGACATTTGTCTGATCCCACCCAAAGCAAACACATCTGCCTGAGATTAAAGGCTTATGCTGCAGACATGCAGCAAAGCTGCAAATAAGCTTAGATCAGCAGAATTCATTTACTTCCTAATCGCTTGTCATTTTTCACTGCAAACTTTGAACCAGGGCTGAAACTCCATCTTTGACCGGATTCCGTTTCCAGTGGAATCCAGTCGCTTGGGCTGATCCGGCACACGGAGCAAATGCAGAACGCTCTCAGACAGGGACCGTGTCTATCTTATTCTCTGTAAAGCGCCAGATACATCACTGGTGCTATATAAAAGCTTATGATAATAACAACAACAACAACACAACGTTGTTTCGCCAGACTGAGCAAAGATTCTGCCCCCATTTTTGCCATGGTAGTGCAAATGCACAAAATGGCAGCCACAGTACCCCAGTTTGGCCGCCACCTTTTCGTTGTAAGACGGCCACCAATTGCGCATGCCCAAATTGTTCAAGCGGAATTTCTAATCAAACATTCCGATTGATTGGAATTCCAACTGAAATTTCGACAGCCCTTCCGTTTTTGCAGAACATTTCCCACAAGAACAGAAGGGCTGTTTTGAAGCAGCCCTCCTCTGGGCATCCCTCTGCAGTCAGTGGAACAACCCCTTAAAGTTGCTTCTTATTTTTGCTGAGCTCTGCAATCTACTTCATCAAAGAGCTGCAGGAGTTTCTCCAGATATGTTCCACATATGCAGGTCATGAAAAATTCACTCCAGAGAGTGTGTGTGGTTGCAGTGTTCGTTCCAAGTGACAAAATGGTCCAATAAAAGATATTATTTGAATCACTTTGTCTCTCTGAATAATTCACTGAAACAGAGGATAGTTCTGGCAAGGCTCTCCTCTCTGGGCACTATCCTGTCTGAGAGAGGGGATGGAGGGTGAATTGAGCTGGTTTGGCAGCTGTCTGAAAACAAACATTCAATCCATCCACCCCATAGTCTTGAAAAGACCATGGAGTCCATTTAAGGCAATACAATGGTCGGGTGCCACTTCCATCAAACCTACCGCCCAACATCTGGTTGGCCACACCGGTTGATGGTAGGGTTGTCACCTTTCCAGATTTTCATGCAGTCTCTCCATATTCTGGGGGATGCGCCCAACTCCTCCAAGTCAGCCAGGGCACCCCCAGTAACCCAGAGACTCCAGGGCTTCCAGGGGGAAGCCACGTTAGAAAGAAGGAGGGCCACAAAGATTTTCCTGCTCCCTTTCCAACATGGCCCTGGACCTAAGGAGTGTCACAACACTCTGTAAGGAGCAGAGTTATATTAAAATTGACCTAGGGCTCCCTCCCGCGAGTACCAACTGCCCGTGAGGTTCGTACAACGAAGGCATGCAGAGAGTGTACTCGGCGGATGCACCACAATTATGGAACTCCCTCCCCTTGGGAGTCTGCTTGACCCCGAACCTGCTCATCTCCCTTTTGGCAAGGGAGGTGGGTGGAGATTATTATTTTTGTGGGAGTAGGGTTTTTAAACATGTTTCACTGCTTTTCGACGTCCCTTTCCCCATTGTGGGGAGGCTGTGATTCCCCTCCCTTGTTTTTCCCCTTTTTCCTTGATAGTTTATTGTGTATTTTATATCTTTTGTATTTTATACTGTAAGCCACCCAGGGCTGCCTTTGGTAGGAGGGGTGGGGTAATGAGGTTTTCAACGAAACAATAAATAAACCTTTCGGAAGAGATGCAAGACCTTCTTCTTTGGCCAGACGTTTGGTGAGCTGGGTGGAGAGGTAAGGGAGAGAGTTGGAGGGTAGGGAGGTTTGGGGTTTTTTAAACTGTTTATATATAGTTCTATGTTGTTATTATTATTATTATAATACTTTATTATTACAAGCATTTGTATAGCGCCAGCAGTGTACCTGGTGCTTTACATATAAACCACCTTGAGCCTTTGTGAGAAGGGCAGGACAAAAAAATTGAATGACAAATAAATGACATTCCCTTTGCCCAACTTTCTTTCCAACAGGACTTCGCCCCTTACAGAGCATTGTAATGTCACAAGGCCCATAACAGGTAGGGCTATATTAGAAAAGGGTGTGACAGTCCATTAGCTCTAAGCCCATTGGATGTGCCCCCACCTCTCCACCAGTGAAAGCCGAGAGGGAGGAGGTAGTAACTATAGTTGCTGGGGGCCATTTGTGCGTGAGAATGCAGATTCTGGAAGAGGCAACCTTCTTAAAGACGCCCAGGGAGAACGGGATTGGATTTTAAGGATTCCTAGTTCCAAGCACAATATGCTGTCCATTGGAACACACTGTAAACATTCACTGAAAGTAAAAACTAGGGGTCGGACTCCAGGTGAATTATAGGTTACCGGTTTTATCGGTATCTGATGAATCCGATATCGGATTTATCGGTATTATCTTTTTTTAACATTGCCGATTTTTCGGATCTTTAACATTGTGGCCATTGTTAAAATAGCCGCGATGTTAAGGATCCGAAAAATCAGCAATCTTAAAAAAACGATATACCGATACCGACAATTATAGTCATTATCGGATTAATCGGATAGACAATTATCAGCATTATCAGATTAATCCGATACCAATAATTCCATCCCTAGTAAAAACCACAAGATTTGTTTCAACACTTGGATGAACAAGAACCTTCTCTGTTGGATGTGTGAGAGAGCGGGGGATGTAGTGGGGCTCAGATCTGGGTCCAGAGATCATGAACTTCCTGGGTGCCCTTGGTCACTGAATCCATGTACAGCCTTAGAGTGGACAGATCAACATTTCAAGAATTCGGGACAGTATGGAGCATTGAGATCTAAATTAAGAGACACCCATTATGTTCCATGGAGCTGTGGGGCTCTGAAATAAGGAACGTTCATTAGGTTCTATGGTGCTGTCAGGCTCGGACATTAGGGGAGTCCATTACTTTCAATGGAGCTGCGAGGCCCTACATTAAGGGACGTGCATGCAGAAGTGGGACTCTGGATATCTGGAAACCCTGAACAGTTCCTTAATCTGAAAAATGGGCTAATAACGGTACTTCTTTTCTCCCTTAAGAACATACGTCATCCATACTGGGTCAGACCAATGGTCCATCAAGCCCAGCATCCTGTCTCTGACAGTGGCCAATCTCAGTTGCTTAGGAGAAGTACCCAACAGGTCACAATGGGCAATTCATTCCTTGTTGATCTTTCCTTTGTTTTGTTTTTTTAACTAGTCTGCCAACTCTGGGGGGCAATGTATCTTCTCTTACTACATAAAAGGCCCCTTCCAAATGGGCTGGCGGTGTGGGGGGGTGTAGAGGCCGCGGCAGTGTGCGGGGGTGGCCGGTCACACGGACACCTACTCACCTCCACCGCATCTCCGCACACAGAGGCACTTCCGTTGTCTCCAATGCCTCTGTGCGTGGGCAAAGGGTGGAGGTAGGTGGAGCACGGGAGCGTGCACCCCCCCACCATGGTGGTCGTACGGATGCCCCCCCCCCCCACTATGCACCCACACACGTGGGTGAGGGGCAGGCGTCTGTGCAAAAAGGACCTAATTATGAGACAGGGTCTCTCCCTTACTAAGGGTGTAATCCTCACCCGTTAAAGTTAATAGGAGTTTGGCTATTGACTTTAATGAGTTCAGGATTGCAGCCAACAGGTATTTAAGGTCTTTGATCTCAGCTGGGCACCTATATGCTACTCTACTAAAAGTGAGTAATAAATCAAATAATAAAATAATAAGATTATACTATTAAGAATAATTAAGAACAACCGCAGTGTTAAAAACCTGTTCTGAAATTAGCCAGGCTGCTGAATTTCAAAAGAAAGAAAAGAACACCAGTCCAGAACAAAAAAGAGGAAAAATAACCTTCTCTGCTCAGTGCATTTGCTCAGAAAGTTTTACAAAAGACTGCACAGCCACATTATACTTCATCGCGCCCTGTTCTAATTATGCGATTACCCCAATTTGCATAATCAGATGCAATTACGCTAATTGCATATATAAGCAATGATCAACCAAAAATTACTCAAAGGGGGGGGATTTCTCCAAGCAATTTCCCCACAACAAGAAACATTAAGGAAAAAGATAAAAAGCCAAGACATGAATCTGGTGAATATTCTTTGGCTTCTTCAATCAGGCTTTTTAATGTTACCTTCGGTTGTGAAACAAGATTTTGCTCCATTCGCCCACTGTGCCCAATTTGACTTGAAGATGCAGCTGAAGTGGGTAGCAAATCCTGTACCTGTGTAAACAGGTGTGCCCTGGCCCGGGTGGTTCCCCTCAGGATCAGACCAGATTCACACAGGTCCAAGCAGCCAAGTCCACACAGGGAATTAGCACCAAATGTCCATTTATTTACAAGTGTAGCAATCCTTCGCCATAGATGCCATTACAGACTCTAGCCAGGTTGTCTTCTCTGGCTGACATTATACAGTCCATCCTTTCAGAGCAGCTCACTCTTACCAGTCCCTGCTGGCTCCTCGTATCTGGAAACGGAGCTGAGCTCCCCTAGCTCCTTCCCCCTTTGCAGTCCCCGTCCTCTGTGCTGGTCAGAGGCTTTGGAATCCTGGGCTGGCTTGGCCCTGTACGGCTCAAGTGTGCTTCTCAAGCACAGAGTTAGCCTCTAAAAGGGCCAATCCCCAAATGAGTCCCTGCTCTGCTACAGCCCACAATTTCAGGCCGTCTTATAAGTTACCCAATCGGTATCCGCATACCATGATGGGTAAACAACTATCTGAAATACTAACGTTACCGAGTAAGTAAATTTCTGTCTTACCAGTCCACTAGGACTTACAGTGTTACCATTTTAGCATCTTTCCGAATGTCCGCCTTTACCATTTTCGCTGTTGTGCACGCAGACAACAAGAGGGGCCATGGAACAACCAACGGATGAATGGAAATAGGTGGGGAAATGGTAAACCGGTCACTGGTGTAAAACGGAAAGCGCTAACTCTGTAATTCAGGTAACTCGTCAGGTACTAAATGGGTACCATTCAATGCCCGATCCATCCTAGATGGTTTGGGCACAGCAATTTCATCAGGTTATACCCATTGTTAGTGGATGCCCATTTCAGCTCTACTTGGGATACAGAAGCCACTGTAAACGGACACACACACACACCTCCAACCACTGTGGCCAAACACATTGTGCCAAAATACCAAAAATACAAAATGCCAAAATACATTGTGCATGACCGCATTGGTTCCAGTGCAGCCCTACAACATGCATTTTTCATAAACATTCTCTTTTAAAGGGGAGGTATGGCCACCCTTGCTGCAGTGCTCTGGGGTCAAAGGGGGCTGGCTATTCATAGGTGAGGGGCAAGGTTAAGGGGGGCAGGCAGTGGAGGTTGGGGTGGCACTGGGTCTCGGGAGGAATTCCAGGGGCTGGGAGCTTTTAATGGGTGGGGGTGATTTGCTTCTGGATGGCAACTGGCTCTCTAACCCCCTTCTGCCTGCCTCCCCCTGGCGCACCTCACCTGCAGCTGGGGACAAACAGAAGACAAAGTTGATCTCATGATGCCGCGCAGGTGAGACGAGGCAGTTGCGGGGAGATTGGTGGGCCTGAGTCCGGCCAGGGAGGGCCAGTAGTAACCCAGGCTGAAGAGCAGAGCCAGAGCAGGAAAACAGTAGCGCTGCCAGAGCCCAGGTGAAATTGCCTGGGCTGCAATTAACAAGTGGGGAAAGACACAGAGCAGCAGAGAGCAAACCAAACAAAGCCCAGCAGATGGCAAACGGCCTTTTTCAAATGTAAATACTAAGCAGAACTTTAGTATCTGTTGTTCATTTTAGTATTAATACTAAAGGGCCTACTTTAGTATTAATACTAAATGAGTGCTCCCATTCCTACTCTCCTTCACTCCTCTTCCTCCCCCCCCCCCCCCCCAAAACTGTTAAAGCTGGGGCTGAAAGAGAAAGATGCACTGGGAGAAGGGATGGAGTTAGGACAGAGACTGTATGTGGTTATGTGCACTAAGGAACTGTATGTGAGCTGCATAGAATTCCTTCAGGTGCGTAACTGAGAAAGCTCAGAGGGGATCTGCAAAGTAACATCCCCCTTCAACCCCTCCTCCCTCCCTTGGTGAAACTGACAATATTGTCAGTTTCACCAGCAGGATTTTTAAAAATTTGTTTATTTTTTAATTGTTAACATCTGGGAGCAAGGTTTGGGCTGAAAGAGAAACTGGATGGCCGGCTGCTCGGCTCCAATCAAACTCAGGTCGGTACCATGCCAGCAGGGGGAATTTAAGTACATCCTCCTTTCAAAAAAACAAGGAAATTCTTAGATTAAAAGAGGAGTTAGGGTTCTTACAAATTCAGCCATGCTCCAAATAACATGGAAATTGTAAATTAAGGCTGCTGCCTTAACTTGCGCGCCATGTAAACATTAAAGACATTGTACCGTCTCCCGTATTGTGCTTGCTGACATCTTAGGCTCCATGCCCCCACGCTTTGCCTTGGTCTTTCAGCCCCAATCCTCTTCCGCTGCAGATTGGGGCAGCACTGACCACAAGGAGAGCAGGAGGCAGCTTGCTGCCCCCTACTTTCATTTGGGTTGGGGAGAATGCACACAGCAGAGGCTACTGGTAGTTTACATCCGGATTATAACTGGGGTCAGACTTGGGGTGAAAACCAACATAAAGCTAACTCCACTTTAACATTTCTTATGCATGCTGCAGGGCTGTATTGTGCAGCCCTGCAACATGCATAAGAAATGCTGAAATGGTGTTAGCGTTAGGTCTTTTTTTCACCCTTGGTTCAATACTGGGATTAGAAACTTTAGGGAGGCAAAACTAACCTCACTGTTTCCTGCCTTGGTGATGTCCCTAGTCTGTAAGATTGAGGTTGTGCTGTGGTTGGATAAAATCTGAGCAGTACTCCTCCCCAAAGATGGGTTGAGGTAGTACAGGCAGCACTAATGTTAATATGTTTAAGTGTCTTGGCCTATGTGAGAGGCCATTTTACTGCTAATGTGGGCACAAGTTAAGGTGGGAGCCTTTAACTTACAATTTCCACATTTTTGGAGCATGTCTGAATTTGCAAAACCCTTAACTCCTCTCTTAAACCAAAAGGTTTTTGATCTAAAAATATATTGTATAATCAGTGGTGGGGAACCTCTAGGCTATGGTGGCTGAATTTCCCCTTCCTAGATCTGACTATGGATCCAGGCCCAACTCTCACCACTGAAAAAGTGAGCTCAGGGGAAAGGAGCAGAGATGAGGGCATGCACTCAAGGACTGGGGATGGATCTATAGCATAGATCCATGATCAGGATGTTCCCATTCCTTCCCCCATCCTGAGCACCCCCAACCCCTCTCTGACCCACAGAACGTGTCCTGATTTTCCTAGTGGCCTGTGAGAGGGATACAGTTCCCCATCCTTTGATTGTTACACCAACAGAGTTGATCGAGACTGACATTGGACTCAGATCTTGCATACATGCTGACCTCCTCCACCTCAAATAAACTGCACATTTTTAAAGCATCTGTTTTCCTGAAGAAGGCGAAAGGTCAGAGGAAAAGATGGACAAATCTAATGCGATAACAATCCAGGTCTTTTTCCCCCCTTCCTTTAAATTAATAGAGGGCATCAGTGTAATTGAACTGCAGTGCTTAAATGGTTTTAATTATCAGCTCAACTAGGAATGAAGCAACCCTGCACAGCTGGTTTGTGAGCAAAATAACAAGCGACAGCACTGTCAGTTCGATGGCGGGTATGCTTTTACCGTTAGGATTCAAACACTGCAGAAAGGTTCCCCCGAAATAACACAGATTTTAAAATCGGGCATGGATGTTCTAAGACATATGGGATCCATTCTTGGTTACATGCAGTGAAGTCCATTAATGTCACCAGTGGCAAATTCACTAGAGGGGAAACGAATATTCAAAGCAGACACATTATCAGTGAATACAGTCGGGTATCCACAGCCACTATTTCATTTTGGGTTATTGGGCTAAATTGGATGAGACTATTATTCGGAGGGCTATGCAAATACGCAAGTAATATCCACAAACTCCAAAACCGCCCATTCATTTCACTACTAAAATACACTACAAAGATAGAAAGTGACCATGAGCATAATAATGAGCAATCTGCCTTGACAGCCCCCCACCAGAGAGAGCATAAAAACGTGGAATATTTCCAACATTAAGTTATGAAATGGAAGCTTGTTATCTTCACGGGTTTTTGTTTTTTCCCCCGCATGAAGTCTCCACACAGGAGGCTGAACACAATGACTCAGTGTGAAAAATCTCCAGCCAGTGCACCAGCTACATGGCCAGTGGAGGGAGAGTCTCACCCAGGTCAGGTCAGGGCACTGACCAAACATGCACCCAACTGGGCCGGCTGGGAACCCTCCCCTGCCCCACCCCTGGTGGGGGAAGAAAACAAATACAGGGGTGGGTGACCCTGCCCTCAGTGTCCCACCCCCCGCCATGATGGGCAGCCATGGCCGCCAGCCAGGATAGCCCCCGATCCCTGGTGGGGGATGGCGGTGGGAACAGACGCACTGGCCCACCATGGCTCTCATTGGCCCACCTAGGCGACCCTTGCCCTGGGCTGTGGACCCAGAATCATCCAGGGGAGCACATCCAGGCCAGCTGCCTAGCAGCGGGCCCACATTTAGCGGCCAGCAAACAGACGTACCAGGGAGCTTCTGGGCCAGGCGAGCCCTCGTCACGTCTGTTTTCACCTTCGGCTGCTCTCTCCCAGCTCTGTAGTGTTATTATTTGTACTTCTGTAAGTTGTATTCACAGAGAGCTGGCGTAGCCTAGAAGATAAGGTGCTGCACTTGGACAGAACTCACTGAGCAGTGTTGGCGGCGCGCCCAAGTGGGTGGGGAAATGGCTGGTCTGCTGCGGGTGCGTCCCATTTAAAAACGGCCAGTCTTCGGATTAGCGGTGAGATGATGAAAAATTCCAAGAGCCCAATCCTCTGCAATGCCGTAACTCCTCTTGGATTTCAACTGGAGCAGGAGTGGACGCATTTAAAATATTCTCTCGACAGCCGCATTACAGCCTTTCTATAGGGGAGCTGTTGTCAAAGAGAACCTGCGTCAGAGGCCCCTTTCAAAACGGATACATCCCCTCCTCACGTGTGTGTGGGGGGGCATCGATTTGAATGCCGCAGCGGGTGCAGGGGGACGGAGGAGGGGGCGGTCCATGGGAACGCCGCAGCCGGTGGGTGGGGGTGCGTGCGTGCGTGCTCCACCCAACTCTACCCATCACCCATGCACGAAGCAATGGGTGCCAATGCCGGATGCTCCGTGCGTGGAGATGGGTGGGGGTCCGTGGGAAGGCATCCCCGTGCACCGCCCACCCACCCATACCCCCACGCACCCATTAGAAAAGGGCCAGAGTTAGGTCCCACTTAGACCCAGTGCTTAATTTAGTCAAAAATGAATGATCGGAACCCAAACCTACCCCACAATCCATGCCTCTCTGCCACGAGCTTGTCAGAGCAGGGAAATGAACTCTTTTTCGCCAGCTAACAACCCAATTCCTGGACTAACCTGCCTCTCTCCAATGTAATTGAACTCAGACTGGACGCGAACCAAATTCTTCAGCTCAGCAGGGCTCTAATTAAATGATGAATGCACCATAGATTTACAGAGTGACATTCTGATCCCATTTGCCTGTCTCACAGCTGCAGTGCACTGGGCCCGAAAGTGGGTTTTGCATGCCAATATTTGCATGGGGAGACGGGGCCCAAGGATCCCACTTCCCGGTTTTAAACAAGGGCTTGGTTATATTGACCCCATGGCTCGATTCCTGCCGTTCGCATTGAGGCTCGGGCAGGGCCTATCATGTGGAATTTCATCAAAGGCTTCCTGAAAGCGCACACACTCTGCCAAAGAGGCAACGGTTATAATTAGACTAAGCCGTGACCCTGAGCAAAGAAAACAATGCCCCGAAAGGGACATTGGAGCCCGCCAGGAGGATAGTTATTTACTGGCTGGTATTCTCTCCTGGCCTGTATCCTACAGCTCTGTCCACAACCTTCTCTAACTAAAAAGGTGGGGGGGGGGGGAGGAGTCTTTTCCTTCCTGGCGGCCAGTCCTGCAGCAGCCCAAAGCTTTTAGGGCTGGATTGTTGTACCATGGTCTCCCTTGGGGGAGTCACTTCCGGGCTATCACGTGACTCAGACACAAACTCATCACACCCCGGGTTCATTTCAACTCTCTCTCTCTCTCTCTATATATATATATATTTCTAGCCTCAACCCTCTGTGGGCACCCAAGCCCCTTTTTACCCTGGTCCTAGCCTACACGGAGCTTACACTTTGGACCCAAGCAAGGCTCTCAAGCTTAATCGGAGGGTGAAAACAGACATGACGCTGACCACCACCCTTGGTGGTTATTTATGCCTGTTGCAGGGCTGCATAGGGCACCAATACAGCCCTGCAACAGGCATAAATAACCACCAAGGGTGGTTAGCGTCATGTCTGTTTTCACCCTGAGTCCTGGGCTTCTTAGCCTGACAAAGTCTTGGTCCTTGCCCCTATGCGGGATCCAGGCACAGACACGCCTACGTCCTGACTCCACAGCCCTTGCTCAGGCTCACAGCAGTTCCAACTTCCATCCCTTTCAAGACAAAACTCTTTCCAGGCGGCTCCGCTGCTACTCGCAGTCCCGGCAACAGTCCCCGCTCCGGCATCTCCAGACCCCTCCGTCTGCGCCTCAATCTCAGGCATCCACCTTCACCGTCCCAGCTTCTCCCAACTGTAAGCTGCACACCGATTTCAGTTCCGGCCTCCAAGCCGCTTCTGCTCAGCGGCTTCTGCTGAGATCATCTCCCCCAGCTGTTCAGGTGGTGGGTAAAAATCCCCACGCCGCCTGTCTCAGCACCGCCTCCTGCAGAGCGCTTAAAGATCCGAATTTTTTTATACAACTAAAATCGGCCATTTTCAGGTTGATTCGGGTCTATCCAAATAATTCCCATCCTTACTGGACATCCCTGAAATGTCCAGTCACCTTACTCGAGAGGCCCCCTGCCATCCACTTTGGCAGGACGGTCACTCCTGGGGATGTTCTGTCATGCTGCCCCCAGGAGGCAAGGCAGGACCATTTAAATGTCCTGTCTCATCCTCTGGGCAGCAGTGCATGTATAAAGAGGTCAACCTACTCCTTGGTGGGTTTTTTTTAAAATTATTAATATTTTTATTAAAGCTTTTTCCAGCCTAGCCTCAAGATTAGGCAATGAGCTATTTTAAATGCACACAACTGATATAGATTATGGGTGCAATTCAGCTCCATACAAACGAATGGGAGTTTAGCCACTGACATCAATGGGAGCTGGACTGTGCCCTATGTTAATATATGTTGCTTTATACACATTTACCTATATTAGGATGACAGGGAAGAGCACGGCGCATCCCACTTTGATATTGTCAAAATCAGGTCACTTCATGGGGCAGCAGATCCAAAAGGTACAGCTGAAACGGAGCAGCAATTTTAAAATCAGCCAATGTTATTGGCAGTTTTGGATCTCCCTACACCATTCCAAGGTGGATTTTTGACTGTGTATACCCATTCCGAAGGCTGCCCTAGCTCCTTAACAGCAGTACTGTCCCATCTTGTACACAAGGCAAACTAGTTTGTTTGTTTTCTACAGAAGAGTATTTTGATCAAGGCACATGCACAAGATGGAGCCATGGTGCTGTTAGAGAGCCGGAGCAGCCAATCCAGATCTTCAACTCAAGGACTGGATCATAGCCGGTCCCTGTTCCATCAGACCCAGAGTGGTCCGGGCAGATCCGTTGGGGAGACAGACGCCGCCCAAATAATGCATCTCAACTCTATCCGGGGCAGCCCCTCCCAGTAGCCAGACACATAGCTCCCCTCCCCTCAAATGACCATTGGCTGGCTGAGCTTTTCTGTTGATTTTTAACTACGGGTTGTTGATGCAAAGTTTAGGAGAATGAACGACAGGCGAAACGAAGGCAACCGAGTGTTCCAGTGTCAACTGCAAGAAAATAAGACCCAAAGCAGGGAAATAAACCATTCAGCGATACGGCAGAGGGGTAATTGGCATCAGCCTGCCTAGGCGACATGCATTACGATTGCTTCAATTCTCAGTGCAGAGATAACATTTACCTTTGTATTATTTATAGGGTGCCGGCACACCCCAAGCACCAAGCTTTTATTGCTTGCAAAAGGCTCTTTAGTTAAATATTTATCATGCTAGTAGATTTATTTAACAGGCCTAGTTTGCACATGCCATGGGTGTTTCTAGGGACATGACCAATTCATTTGATGTAAAGGCAGCGGACAAAATTTGTTCCATCTTTTAAAAATATTACTTTCAAACTGTTGGGGGTGGGGAGAGAGACTATTTTAAAATAGAAAGTTACAGCATAGAACACTGCAATTTCCCCCCATATATTACCAATTCAAACAGAGCGCTATGTGTTTAGAAGCCGATGGTGCTACTAATAGTATTTAAGTACGTGTGGAATTCTTTAAGTGACTAAGGACTAAATGCTCAGGCCCATTCCCAGACTCATTATTAAAATACAAGTTTGTAGCAGGATGATCTGGCTCTGCAAACGTCTACCTCGTCCACCAGGCTTTCCCTAGCTCCTCACCCCCATAGATTGCTCATTTACGTTTCCCCTGTACTGCCTTATCCTTCAGGATTCCCTTCTTCCCATGTAACTAAGCTCAGTGTGTGCAGTCACCTACAACTCCTTGAGCGTATTCCTGTTTCTCTTCATGTTCCCCTCCTTCCTCGTGGGCCCTCCCTTGTCCACCCGAGATTGAAAACACCTCAGAACAGGGATGTCTCTCTAATAGGGATGGGGAATCAGGTTGAAAATCTGAATTGGATGGTACCACCCCACCCCACCCCGCATTGGGCCTGCAACATGCATTTTTCATAAATGTTCCTTACAAACTTGCATAGGAGGCAACCCTAGACGCACACAGCTAGCGAGCAGATCTGCAGAGTAAGAAGGGGCCACACGGAAGATCCACTCACAACAGGAAGGCCAGGCCACATTTTAAAACGTCAGTTTATAAGCTGGTTCTCAACTTCCCTAAATCTGGGATACCTTCCTCTCATTCCACTGCTCCACAACGGGTTTTCAGGGAATTATCAGCACAAGGAATCTCCTGAAGTAATAACAACTGAGGTGCAAACGAGAGGGGAGGCACCGCAGGCGGCTTGAGCTGTCGGAGACAGGGCAGCGAGTGTACTTTATTTATAGACGTCCTGCATCAGCGCAGGGCTCATCGCACACATTAATACAACTGTGAGAATGAGTGCCACAAGTACAACTAACCCCCACTATGAGCATTTGACTGGCTACCCGATTCCCTCCAACTGCACCGTAAACGCTTTTGGCAAGTTCAAACCCACGGCTGTCACAGTTTTAGAGGTTAGCACAGGAAAATTTAAGCCTGTGCCCAGTGGCATCACAGCAGGCTGCTATTTGGAGGGGAGGGAAAGGCGATATCCTTTAACAGAAAGGCTCAGGGTGGGTAAGAACTATACGCTATCATCTGTGTCAAAATATAAGAATCAGTTAAACAAATCCCTATACCCTATCCCCACCCACCAAATGTCTGGCCAAATAAATCTTACAAAGCTCGGGTTTGGGCTACAGTGTTTTTCCAGGGGAAGGACATTCCAGAGCCGTGGACAAATGCCTCTCCGTGCCCCCTTGTTGTATGAAATATGGTGCCGCAACCAGGGAACCTCTGGCTGACTTTAGAGAATGCAATGGAACATAGGAAAGGAGACAGCCTTCCAGACACAATGGGCCCAAGATGCCTAGGGCTTTATAAGTCAAAACCACCACGGGCAGTCTGCCCCTATGAGCAATCACCCTCCCCATTAAACTGGGCCTTGTTTTTAAATTTCAATTTGTCCAGCTTTTGGCTGCTTCTGTTAAAGAGCATGAGACACAGTGGAGAGACCTTTGCCAATCTCTTTTATTCCCACGTTTCTAATGGAGAGAGACATCTATCCAGGCTCCAGTTCTACACAGGGTGAAAACAGACATAACGCTAACTCCGCTTTAACATTTCTTATGCACATTGCAGGGCTGCAGAGGGCACCAATACAGCCCTGCAACATACATACAAAACATTAAAGCAGTGTGAAAGCAGAGTTAAGGTGCAATGTCTGTTTTCACCCATAGTCATTATTAGGGATGGGACTCCAGGGGGAATTTTGGTTTCAGGTGGGGTTTTTTGGGGGGGTGGGGTGTCACGAAGGAACATAAGGCCACACAGGAGAGATATTGGACTATAGGTCTAGCAAATATGTAAAGCTAAAGGTTAAACATGTATGTAATGTTAAAACTGAGAACTGCAAACTCGCTTCATGTAATCATGTAGTGTAAACAGAGTTGGGAAATCACTTCAGGAAGTGGAAAGAGATAAAGAATGTGGATTCCCACTCTGGAGAGCCAGACAGAACCCTAATTCATTGGCAAATGAATCTTCCTGTGTGCCTACCTGCTGGTTTTGCTTATGTGCAGGCAGGCATGACGTCTCCAGGTTCCCTAAGGCGGGAAAGAGAAACAAAGGACTCTGAAATGCTATTTAAGCCAACAGACAAGGCAAAGGGGAGATTCTTCTGCTACCTCTTGGAGCCGAGAGCTCATCTACATCTTGCATCTTGCCAGCAAGCGAGTCTGCTGGACGACATGCGGTGAGAGAAAGGACTTTGCTTTCTACCAACTAAGAGACAAAGCTCCCAGCCCTTACACCTGGCTGAGAATAACCTCAAGCTTATGGACTTCCTATAGGGTAAGATTTATATAGGGATTCACCCAGTATAGAATAGGAATGCGTTATATCACTTTTCATTTCTTTAGTCACTCCGTATCAAACTATCTTGGCTTATGTAATCAATAAACTTTCTTCTTTGATAAGAAGCGTTCTGTGGTCTGACATTGGGGGATCACAAGCTGAGCACCTTGAGCTTCCAAGCTCTTGTGAACCCAGAGCAAGAGAGTGTTTAACGGGAAGCTTTCTGGACCTTGGGTGGCAAAAGGATTCTCCCCTTTGCAGAACTGGACCAGCCAGAAAGAGAACTGGTGGGCTGCAAGTGAGGGAAATTGAGTCACCCAACCCAGGAAAGTGGGGTGTCAGACCCCCAAAACCGTGACAGGGGGGACGAGGTTTCTTTCAGTTCTTCATGATTTTCAGATCTAATTTCGGTTTCTCTTTCCCACAGGTTGTTTGAATTGGTTCCCCCTGCTCCTTCTCCCTCCCCCTTGATTTGTTATCATTGACTTCTCCCACTGAAGTCAATGAAAACAAACCAGAAGAAAAGAAATGTTAAAAAAAACCAAAACAAACCACCACCAGAACCGAAATTAAACTGGCATTTCAGGGTTTCTGTTTTAAAACCGAAACAGTCATTTTCGGGCTGTTTTGGTTCTATCTGAAACGGAAATTCCCACCCCTAGTAATTATGCATGTGCTTAACTTTTCGCATGAAGTTGCCCCTGCATTTAAGAGTAATCAAAGGTGGGGAACCATTTCCTTTCTAGGGACCACTCTGAAAGTTAGTACAAGCTCCAAAGGCTGCTTAGAAGCTGGGGGCAGGAGTGGACTCAAGGAAAGGGTGGCCCAGACCATGGAACTGCCATGGATCGATCGCCTATCCCCATGTTCATGCCCTCATCTCTTACCCTGGCCTGTCATTCAGCACTCGGGGGTAGGAACTGCATCCCGGGGCCAAATTCAGAATTCGAAAGGGGCCAAATAAAAACTAGCCATTGGGTGCATGTGGCCTCCAGGCCTGACTGAGGTTCCCCCATCCCTGAATGAGCCCCTAGGTTTAAGCACTTTGGTGGATCAGGGCCCCAGTGAATACTACTGGAGAGCTCTGTGGCAACAGCATGAAAACAAAATCGCTCAGGGTACTACTTCATTGGGTTTTGTTTGTGCCTAAATTAAGGACACCAGCAATGATGTAGCTCCATCTGGAGCCTTGCCTTACTCAGCTCAGAGCAACGCTCTACTATCCAGAGTTGAGGTGAACGGGACTTTCTCTTCTCACAAATCAAATGTGATTATTGGCTTGCCATGAGTAGGGGTGGGACTGATAATGCCGATAATGGTTGGTATTGGATTAATCCGATAACTGTTGGTATCAGAATATCAGATTTTTAATATTGCCCACTGAAGTCAATGGCCACAATGTTAAAGATCCGAGAAAATCGGCAATGTTAAAAGCCTAATATTCCGATACCAATAAATCAGAGATCGGAAGATGGGATACGGATAAATCCGATATCAGATAATCCTCCTGGAGTCCCACCCCTAACTAAACATTCAGATGTGCCCCTTTCTGATAGCTTGGTTTGCACACGGATTACGGTGGAATTCACTTAGTTTAGAACTTACATAACTTGAATTAACTCTTTTTCCTCAGCCCCAGGTCTATGGGGCTGTATTGCTTCTTGATCTGGAGAAGCAGAATTGTGAACCCCCATAACTTGACATTTTAAAGGAGTATAGAACATACCACCCAGCTAAAAATAGCAAGAACTTTTGAGTGTATTAATGATTTCCTGGCAGCATGTGGTTAAAATACTATAGTATACCTCTCCCGTAGTCTTCATGTCGAGCAGGCTGGAGATGGGTGTTAGGGAACATCCATTCTCTTTGGGTAAAAACAAACATGCAGGCAGCAGGGCAGCTCCCTGACCTGGGGCAGGAAACTGCAGCCGCTGCTCCTCAGGTCAGGGAGGAGCGCTGAACAAACATATGGAATATATTCCTATACATAGGAACATATTCCTATACCTACGATTGGTTTACCCTTATCCTTGCAACATGGACCTGCCTGCTGTCATTCTTATCGTAACCAAGCCAAGTACGTGCACTTGAGACCTCGCATCTTCATGAATGTTAGACCCCTTGTCTCTCCCTCTGTTCCCCTTCCTA
>QEPC01009365.1:3480559-3496471 GCA_003113815.1 Sphenodon punctatus | reverse complement strand
CTCAGGTCAGGGAGGAGCGCTGAACAAACATATGGACCCATGTTGGCCTGGAGTGGCCCACGTGGGCGGCCCTCGGCCTGGGATGCCCGTGACCTTGGTGATTTTCCCAAGGACGCATCCCAAGCCAGCTGCCTACCCACCTCAAGGTAATCCCAGGCCAACATCTGGTGGGGCGAGAAACAGAAGAGCGGGCGAGTCCCCGAGCCACAGCGGGCCAATGCCACGTCTGCTTATACCCTCTATCTCCAGCTTTCTGGACAGGCAGATTCACACTGACAGCCAGGCAGAGCAGTGGGCTTGTTTGTGGGTGAGAAATCCCATCAGCTCTGACTCTGGGAGACTCAAGTAGGCTGTAAGAGAGTGAGTACCAGGCTTGCCTGTCTCTGGTCCACCCCAAGACTCCCAGAGTAAGGGGACGGACACGGACACGGACACACACCCTTGCTGTCTGCTCTGACTCTGCTTCTCAGGAAAGGGACTAGAGATGGAGTAACTTAATCGGAGCATCAGATTTCTCTATCTTCAAGATTATTTCCTTAAGGTTTGCTTAACTAAACTAAAACTAAACTGCCTGAGTCAGACCAATGGTCCATCTTAGCCCAGTATTGTCACAACCTGACACGGCAGCAGGGGTTTCAAATTCAGGTCCAAATTCGGCTCTTCCAGGGTCTCCGGCAGAGGCCATCCCAGCGTGCACTGCTACCTGAGAGCCCTCTAAGCCCCCAGCAGAGGCCTCCCCCAGACGTGCTACCAGGGATCCTGAAGTAGCATTTCTGAGAAGTCAAATTTTTTTTTTTTAACCTTGCCGGAGAAATTCACCTTACGCAGACTCCACTGTAGTTTGATTTCAGTGTGGTGCCATTACTGGGTCAGAGACCATTGGTCCATGCAGTCCAGCATCCTGTCTCTGACAGTGGCCACCTCTGGTCACTTCAGAGAAGTACCCACAGGTCATAATGGAGTGAATCATTCCCTGCTACTTACTCCCATCTCCTGACAGTCCGACATTATGTCCCCCAACCTACTTGACTAATAGCCATTAATGGACCTATCCTCCAAGAATTTAACCAGTCCTTTTTTAAACCCAGTTACACTATTGGCTTTCGCAACACCCTCCAGCAAAAAAAGCATTACAGGTGCAGGGTTACACTATGTTCAGAAAGTCACAGATACCAGATTACCTACTTTTATACATATATGCTATATACACACACAGCAAATAATATCCATCACTTTCAGTGTTCAAAGTACTTTACAATCCTCATCTAGCTCACCCTCATGACCGCCATGTGAGATAGGTCGTTATTATTCCCAATTTATAGATGAGGAACCGAGGCTGAGAGATTGTGACTTTCCCAAGCCAATGAGTTCATGGCCAAGACAGGATTTGAACCCTCCTCTCCCATGTCCAAGACCTTATCCACTAGGCTACGCTGGCCCCCTTATTCAATATGACACCTTATTAAATGCTTTTATGAAGGCCTTGATTTAAATCATATTAGCATCCCTCCCTTGCTTTTGCTCAGCCTGTTTTCCATTCTTATTCCACCCTACCTTTTTTCCCCCAATTAAAAAAAAACCTCTCTACGAAGGTGAAAGGAAGAGAATGATTGATTCTAGCAGAGAAAAAGATGTCCGCCATATGAAGAACACAGGCTCCTTCAACCTACGGACCTATCCAGATCATTTTGTTACATCAGTCGTTTGTCCATTTTATATGCTAATTCACTGGCGCTCTGGGGCTAGAACTGAGCAACTATTTCACAGACTCTGGGTGTAATTGCTGCTGATCCCATTACACCGAGATTGGCAGTATGCTGCTTGAAGCCGGTATTAAAAGAAAGCCAGGCACATTCACAGACAGGACTGCAATTACTCGGTTCCAAAAAAAGCTTCGGAAACTCAGCAGCAGCTCATCCACTGAGGCTAATAAGGCCGAAATGATGCTTAACGAAGGATTCTGGTTCGATCAGAACCTGCCACTCCACTCTTGGTTTAGTCAGAACCAGAACGTGGACCGGCCACAATCCAATTTTTGTTCTGAGGGAGAACCAGATTGAAAGGCCTGTTCCTCCTCCCCTCATGCAGCCCCCTTTTTTTGCACCCCTAAACAAAAATCAGATTGTGTTTAATGTGCAAAATGGCGCCACATTGTGCTGTACAACGCAACGCCATTTTGTGCGTGCACATTCAACAAAATCCTTTTTTTTCTTTCTTTCTTTTTTTTTTGCAGCATGCCTGTGCAAAATGGCAATGCATATGCCGAGAGGGTTTGTTTTTTATAGTAGGCGCACACAAAAAGGAGCAGTCGAAAACAGCCTGCGGAAATCCAGCAGGGTTGAAATTCCATGCTAGATCTCCATGGGCCGTTGCAAAAAGGCAGATTTAATCTGTGAAGACAAAAAAAATCTAGTGCCACAAGGAAGTCTTTCCCCTATTGACAGCCTCTCTCACCCCGAGGTGGAGGTGGCAACAGCATGAGACCTGCCCCCACCATGCCAGAGGCTCCTTGAGTCAGTGGCAGTGGTCCCTGGCAGAAGCCTCTACCAGGTACGGCAGCAGGACTCTACAAGTGTTTAACACACGCACCCAATGCAAATGATCAGCTGCTTCAATACAACTTCTCCTGCAATCCTATTCCCATTCAGGTGCCAGCAAGATGTCATTGTTGTATCTCAGCCAACAGCCCCTCCACCGCTCTTGCATAAGAGATTTAATGCCGGCTAGCAGGATTACATAACTGGCTGGCTTGTGCTGCCCTTTGAACTCAAGTCTCTGGCAACAAGGAGTTGCAAACCCAGGGAGGAGCAGAGTCTCCCAGTGGCGCCTTGAGAACAGAGGCTGGGGGAAAGGAGCTTAAAAAAATCAGTCAGGCCGTATTAATTTCCAGGTCTCTTCCGCAAGGAGAGTCTCAAACCGAGGAAGGGCAGAACAAGAAACCAGGACAGAGGAGGGAAGCTGGTTTGGGTAAATAACCACATCTTAATGCAGCCTCCTTTCCTATGATTTTTCCAAGGGGCGTGTCCTCTTTTCCAAGAGGACAGCACCAGCATACGGGTGAGCTGCAGGTGCTACAGGGACAAACGGGCAACACTTGACACCCAAAGGCTAAAAGCCGGTGCTGAGCGCTCAGAAGAGGCAGGAGCATCATTCTGCATCCTACAAGGAGACTAAACTGAAGGAGAGCTGCTTGTGAGCAGTCAGAGAGCACTTCTACTCTGCTCAGAGGATGTTGCCTGAGCCGGAGGGTTTGGCGGGCTACAGGAGGGACTGGTGCCTGGTCTGTGAAGCTTATGAATAAAGAGAGACTGTGAAAGACTTAGGCTGGCCTGGGGAGGGACTGTGTCAGACCAGAGAGAGAGGCTGAGACAGGGAAGCCCCAAAGCATAGACTGTGTTAGTGTGTGTAGACATATAGAACTGAATATGGTGGAAAACTGCATTGTGTATAAAATAAAAGGACAGGAGCTGAAATTCTCCTAAGAAAATGATATTGTGGACAGGATCCTGCAAAGACTCATCACCGGTACCTTCTACCCTGTTTCAGGGTGGGATTTTAAAATGTCATTGGGTTTTCATACTTTTTAGACCCCATCCTTTTCCTCTCATCTGTGGTATTTGACCGTCTCTCCCCATCTGGCGCTGAAGGCTCTCCAATTTTCACCCAGTGTAAGGATCTGGGATTGAACTAGCACCCTTGGGCCCTGGGCAAGGTGGTGGGTGCCACCACACCACTGAGGTGCTCTGGGCACCTGTGGTGAGTCTTTGCAGGATCCTCTCTCTGGCATGACAGCCCCATTGCCCCACTGTTTTCCCAGCATGGCCCTGCCTCCTGGAGAGTGTTGTGATGTTTCGGAAGCCTGTAAGGAACAGTTTATGGCAGAAGGATATACAATGTTATTTGTACCGTCTGCTCCCTCACAACCCTGGCTGAACGGCACTCAGGCTGCCTCCCTGGTACTCTTCTGCAGAGCTTGCTCTCCAATTTCTCAGCTCAGGATTCTTTACTCATTTCCACCAGGGGAAGCTAATGCCATTAACTTCAGCAGAGTCACTCTTGCCTTAAGCAGAGCAGAATCCCACCTTCTATGTTTTTCTAGAGCACTTTCAGAATTCAAAGTGCTTCACAATTCTTATCTAGTTCATTCCCCAGCTTTTTAAGTTTTTTTTTTGTTGTTTTTTTTTTAAAAAGAGTGCTTTCAGTGTTCCCACCCCTTAAAGAATTCATCCTCACAAGGTCATTATTGTTCTCATTTTACATATAAGAAACCAAGGCAGACTGCATTATTTATTTATTATTCTGATTGATAGCTTGCCCTATCCTAAGGGCTCAGGGCAGGTTACACAGCACATAAAATAAAAAGAAAATATAGCATAAATACAATCCAATATAGAGGATTGTATTGATACATCCATGATCCACCCTAAGGACCCTTGCCACAGCCTCTCCCCACCCACCAATTGCCCAGCCAAATAAGGTGGTCTTATATTGCCCCTAGCAAAATGCTCCAGCTTGGGTGAATTTCCAGGGGACGGGAGTTCCAGAACTGTGGGGCAATCACAGAGAATGCCAAGTCACTGCAGGCTTTGGCTGTACAGACTTGGCACCATGAAGGAATCAGCAGGAGGCTGTTCTCACATGACACAAGGGATCAAGATGGAATACAGGAATGGAGAGTCTTTGATACTTGTGACCTAGCATGTACATGGCTAAGACAAGATTTGAACCCTGATCTCCAAGGTCTGAGTCGAACACCTTAACCACTAGGCTACCCTGGCTTCAGAAACAGCATTTAATTTGGGGGCAGACAAAGCTCTCTGCTACCACCCAGCTGTGTTCAAGCCATGGAAAAGCACACCAAGACAGTCTTCATCCAGGCTCTGGCAGTTTCTCACCAAATATCAAATGCTCCAGACATACAGCACCTACTTCATGAAGAGCTTTGATCACAGTCTTTGCACGTTTGTCCGACAGCCCTATTCGCTCAATCCATTCAGTATGGAACTTGCTCTGCACACACACACACAAGTTTTCCCCCTACACAAAGAACCACCCATGAGCGCTCTGGAAAGGTCACCCACAAAGAACTGAACAGGGGCCAAAATCTCAGTCGAGGAAAACTCCCACTGATGTCAACTTTGCTGGATCCAAGACCCCACCACTTGAGCTCTCTAGTCATTAAATTATATAAACATCTCACGTCTGTTTAAGAACTGTTTAACAAGCACAGGGGAAAAGCCTTCTTGAAAATAAAATCATGCCCACTTGGATGGGGATTGCACCAGGGCAGCTCCTGAAAGATCAGTCTCATGGAGTGCAATCCTTCAGCTGTTAAACACCAGCACCACCATGAGTCCCACTGAGCCGAATGGGACTCTCACTAGTCCTAAGAGCTAAATAGTCAGAGGATCATGCTGTTAGTGTGTCCAGCAGAATTAGAAATAGAAGGGAAATCAATGCCACTTTGTTGGTACTTCTGGTCCCTCTTACCTGATGTCTCTAACTATGTGTCCTTCCTGCTTTCAGATGTTTCACTCGGAGGATTATGAACTCCTCCTGCTCCAGCACAATTGTTACCTGTAGTGTCGAAGGAAAATAGATGAATAAAACCAATGAAAAAGACAAGTTTTCATTTCCGTGGCCAGGACCACTCTGCTGTCCCTGTGAAATGCTTGTTGCTAGGTTCCTCAAGATTTCTTAACAACTTGCTCTGTTGTGTGTACTCTTCCACTTCCTGTATGTTTTCTAAGCAATGAAAGAGAAACTGTTAAATGTCAAACATTGCATTCTATCCTCCAAAGGCAACGTGTGTGTGTTTTTCACAAGTGTAATTGCAGGATTTCTGTCTACTGCTCTTTGTTTTGTATATACCAGAGCAGAACAAGAAAAGAGAATGTGTATTTGTCTTTTAAAGAGGAGAGGGGGAAAATCTGTTTCTCTAGAATGTCCTTTGACATTTTCATGAAAACTTGTCAGCGTGCCCCGGATTGAACGTTTGAGGGTAAGATTCACCTGGGAGGTAACTTAGCTGTCCTCACTTGTTGCGTACCCAAGAACATCCTTGCTGACTCTGTCTCTTATGAGAATTTTAAATAAAGAGGCATTTTCTTTATTAAAAACAAAAAAAAGAAAGAAAGAAATAGGAGAGAAAGAGAGCGAGGAGATGGCTCCTATGTTGATCCCAAACCTAAGAGATGCAGACAAAAATAGTTCAGATGATCCCTTTGGTTGGACCAACTTCCGTTGGAGAGAGCACACGCAAGCTTTTGGGCCAAACAGGGCCCTTCCTCAGGCATGTTACAAGTCAGAACTATGCACTGAGAAAATGCCAGAGAAATATACACATAATGTGTGTGGGGAAGTGGAAACTGACTTATTGTATATGTATTAAGAATTTATATATATATATATATATATATATAAGAGGCTGGGGTCTAAGATCTAGATATAAAATTAATAATAATAATAATAATAGATAACAAATAACAATAAGCCAAAAACATTCATAAACTACTGCTAAAAGCATGTCTTTTCTCAAACCTCAATTTCAGCCAGATTTCCTTTTGGAAACCTAAGCAACATCTCAGCTCAGAATACGGAACGTGTACCATTGTTTTCCTGCTGATAGACAGTCCTGGAGTGTTTGCAACATTTACTCTAGGGACCCAACGTTTGAGCACTACTAACCTGATCCCCCAGTTAGCAATCGGAGAGGCCCAATTAGATTTGTTTAACCGCCGATAGATTTTGTGCAGCCTTTTTCCACAAGCGCCAGGTTAACTGTAACCCGAAAGCAGCAGCGAGGCATCTAAGCACAGCTTAAGTTTGCTTCCTCGCATCAAGCTTCAAATACCAGCATGTCCTCCAGCCCAGGGGCCAAATCTGATCTGCAGCTGGTTTTCTTTTGGCCCCTTTCCAATTCCTGGATCTGGCCCATCCCTACCGTCAAGCACTCGAAGGAGTGAACTCAAAGGGAGGGGAGTAGAGAGGAGGGCATGCACTCAAGGACAGGGGTTGGATCCATAGCATAGACCCGGGATGTGGACCCTCCCCTTCAGTCCCCCCCGCCCATCCTGAGCACACCCCTTAAGCACCCCCAAATCCCCAGCTCCTATCTGGCCCAGGGAGTCTGTACTCCGTTTCAAAGTGGCCTGTGGGAAGGAAAAGGATCCCCATCCTTGATCTAAGGGGTTTGTTCCCAGCCACAACTCTGTGGACCAGAGCTAGTCTTTGTGTCCCTCTGGGCAGACACCTGGGCGGTGGACTAGCCTTCGCCACTCCTATGTGAACACTTGTGGAGTGGATTATTATTACCACTAAAGAAGCATCCCAGGGAAATGAGTGTGTTCCACGTGAACATCACCCAAGAATCCAGATTTTGTCCCTTCCTCCCCAGAGAGCCTCACAGAACAATACAGGCTTTAGCACCAGAAGCTTTTGTGGGAGTCAACCCACAAGTGCCACAGTTTACTACCATTCTTCCCAAACACCCATGCGCCTCATTTACAGTTTCCACAAACAGCCTCTTTCATGGCATCCCCTTTCACTTGGCTCCCAACCCGGTACCTTAGGCGGTGACCCCCTCGCTGGGCTCCCAGCCAAAGTTTCTTTTGCTCAGCACCTTCACTCTGGTGCGCCTGTCGATTCTCCCTGCACCCCTCAGCTGGTGCTTTCCCAGCACCTTGGCCTACTCCCATCCATCCTGTTGGCAAAGGGCAGCCTCCCTTCAGGTAGCACTTTTGCTGCTTATCGTCCCCTCCCTGGAGATCTACCCTGAGCTTGCTCAGCCTTCTTGTATCAAGGCTGCTGCCCTCAACTGGCTGGTAGCTCCCAGATGAGGCTAACTCCACCAATTGGCTCCTTAGCTATTTGGCCTCTTAAAGGGCCCAATACCTTCTGGTCTATAGCAGTAGGGATGGGGAAATTGGATGAATGTGATTCACCCGACTTTTACTGCTTTAGGTTAATCCGAAGAACCGATACACCTTGCATTGTCCATTGAAATGAATAGTTTCCCACTGATTTCAATGGGGGGGGGAGGGAATTCCCATTTAAGTCGGGGACGGAGGGGAGAATACAAATGATTCCAATCTGATTCAATTCTGAAGCAACTGAATCCGATTCTGATTTTAATCCAATTCCCATTTTCTATCCAATTTCCCATCCCTAACAACTAGCTCCTCAGGGGCTGCACCCCCGCAAAGACTTACTCTACCACGCCCTAGCCTCTGCAAGTATAGGAAAGGAATTTCAGAGGCTTGGATGTTTACCGCAAGGATGGCAGAATGAGGTTAAGAGACAGAATATCTATCTGTCAACACTGCTTTGGATCTGCTCTGACGGTTATTTAGCTAAACCCAGACAACCCTAGCCAGAGCGGGGCTGCCCTTTAATAAATTTCTGCTCTAATTCCCCAATCACAGAGAGCACAGTTGGCATGGTATTCTGCAAAAGGACAGAGGAGGTTTAAGCTGCAAGTCTCAACTGGAAAAAGACATGAACCATCTTTCATAGAAGGAAGGAATTTGGATACTGCTTTTGAAGTTGGGGCAAGAGTCTGCTCTCCGTTCTACTGGTGCAAGACTGGAGTAGCTGCACTGCGGTTAAAGAGGGGCCCCATTCTCTTCAGACACAAGCTGGGTTGCCATCAGCACCCAAGCCACCTGGGCAACTGTGTCCCCAATATCAGAAGGGGGGGAGCAAGTTTCTACACACACACACCCGAGTACCCTAAATAAATCAGTAGCTGCAGCAAGTTCCGATGACAGAGCCTATTCTAAGCTGATAACAGGTCCTGACAAACAGGGCCCAATACAGACTGGCCCCGAGACAGCACCATGTCCCATCAGTGAGGCCTAATCGGCATCAGCAATGAGTACTGCCAGCATGGTCCAATACAGAGGAGCAGCAGAGGCAGTGCATCCTACTCATGGCCAACCAGACCCAGGGATACCTCAATGGCCAGCCACCGTGGCAGGCCTTCTAAATACCCCATCCCCAATTTTGCCTGGGTCTAGAGGCAACATTCCTAGGGACGCACTTGAAGGGGATTGCTCAGGAAGGGTAGGTAAGGCTGAAACAGAACAACTGGCCCAGATGTAGGGTTGCCACCTTGGTTGTTTTGTTTTGTTTTTACCCGAGACTTCCACTTTACCCTAGAGGAGTGTCAGGTAAAAAAAAACCACCGCAGGTAGCAATTCTACCCAGCTCTGCACAACATGCCAAGCAAAATCTTTCCAATGGGGGTGGGGGGGGGGCGGAGCCAGAGCCTGCCCAAGTATGCAGGTAAACTGCAAGTACCCACAGAGCTCCCCAAGTGGATTTCCAGGGGTACAAAATGACATACCCATTTCAGTTCTACTCTGGCCTTGCAGCACAGGAACAGAGAACGCAAGCTGCTAACTTTCAGCTGCCAAAAAGGAGACACAAAATGGAAAAGCAGAAGTTTGGGGCAAAACTAGGTTAAGAGAGTGTTGCCAGACAAGCTTTGCTGTGAATGGCTGACAGGTAAATGAATCACATGAATGACAATCTGACGATCAACAACATAATGCAGCCTTCGCTGCATGTCAATCACGCCTTCCCAAAAAAATCTCCACATTAGAATTAAATGGCATACAGCCACCTCCGGGCTCAGAATAATTTTTTTCCATAAGTAGAATTTCTTCCCCTGCATAATCATTCTATTTTCAACCCCTCAGAAAAGATATTAAAGACATTTATCCTGTACTACAGCATTCTGCAAGGAGCAAGATAATATTGTTTGGAGCTAGCATATCTCCATGGTTCACAGGTCTCTGTTCTTTCATTTTATTCAGTCAACAGGCAAATTAAAGTCGGAGTAAACAATGCATCGGTCCCCAAACCTTTGTCTGTGTAATTCCCTTTTGAGACTTAATATAATCCCATGGCCACAGACAGAAATAAAGAACATTAAAAAGTGCCATACTGGGTCAGACCAATCCATCGAACCCAGTATCCTGTCTCTGACAGTGGCCAATCTCAGTCATTGGGAGGTCACAATAGGGCGATCCATTCCCTGTTGTTCCCTCCCAGCTCCCGAGGTTATGTCTCCCATACCTAACTAATAGCTGTTAACAGTTGTTAACTAATAGCTGTACAACAAACTAATAGCTGTTAATGGACCTGTATCCTCCAAGAATTATCCAATCCAAGTTATCCAAAAACATGCAAAATATACAAAATTGAAAGCCAGTGTTACCCTGGGAGCTAAGTCAAGATCTGAACCCTGGTCTCCAAAGTTCAAGTCCAACACCCTAGCCATGACCTCAGACAGAAATAACCATTCCCCTTGTCCATCGTAGATTCTAAACCTCCTATAGCAGAGACCCATCTCTAATAATGACTGTTCAGCACCAGACACATTGCTAGTGTTATATAAAGAATTATTAATCATAATAATGACCCAGGCTCTATGGACTCATAGTGCACTAATAAGTACATTAATTGTTTCCACAGGGGATTATTTCTACCCAGCTCTTCTTTCACTCATAAAGGGTCAGGACTTCTATGCCTGCCTTTTGGTTGTCCTTGTCTCCTTATTTTCCCACCTTTTCCCATTTCCTTTAGCTTTTAGTCTTCCCCCGTCTGCTGCAGTTTCATGACTTCTAAACTAAACTAAACTGTCTAACTGAGTCAGACCAATGGTCCATCTTAGCCCTGTATTGTCACAACATGACATGGCAGCATGGGGTTTCAAATTTGGGTCCAAATCCAACTCTTCCAGGGTCTCTGGCAGGGGCCATCTAGGTGTGCTGCCTGGGGCCCTTCTGGGCCCCCAGGTGGGCATGCTGCCCGGGGGTCCTGAGGTGGAGATGCTGGGGATTGAACCTGGGACCTTATACATGCAAAGCACACGCTCTTACCACTTGAGTTATCCCCCTCCCCCCCACCCACCCTTTGATGGAAGGTACAGAGCTACTCCATGGGGCTGTGGATTGGGAGGCTAGATTTGATTTCCAGGTATGCCGCTAGCTCAGTGTTACCTCAGGTTTGTGACCCCACTTCTCAGTGCCTTGATTTCTTTCTCTCTGTGAGTCGATAGGTTTTATCACCCTCCTACCCCCCCTCCCACCCTTTCTCTTTAAGGCAACCCAAACAAAGGGCTCCTTTTTTGTGTGGTATTTCTTAAGAGATATGCAACATATCACCAGATATAGAGTCTGGGTTCTTTCCTTCCTTGTGGGAACGATCCTGAAGAAAGGGGTAAGGAACGTCCAACCAGTGGCTGGTTTTTATTTGGTCCCTTTCCAATTCCTGGATCTGACCCATGGATCCAGTTCTTACCCTCAAGTGCTGAAAGAGTGAGCCCCGGGGAAGGCAGCAGAGATGAAACATGCACTTGAGGACAGGGGAAGATCTTCCTTCCATGAACCATGACCTTCCTTCCCCCATACTGCCGTTAAGCACCTCTCTCCCCGCTCCCCAACTTCTATACAGCCTGCAGAACTTGTACCAATTCTCTAAGTGGCCCACAAGAGAGAAAAAGTTCCCACCCCTGCTTTCAAGTGAGCCCCTCCCTTGGTCCCAGCCTTCCCTAAGGAGCCACATCCCCTGCCTGGGCTCTGCCTCTGCTAAAGCTTTCTCTGGCCATCGGCCTATCCGAGCTCCAAAATCAACCTCATTGAAGCTTTTGTCTCAGACTGAGCCTGTTAGTCTCAGAGTAGGTGTTAGGGGTGGGACTCTGGGCAAAATTTTGGTTTTGGTTTAGTTTGGTTTCAGTTCTCGTGAATTTTGGTTCTCCTATCGGTTTCGGTTCTCTTGATTTCAGTTTAACATTTTTCCCCACTGAAGTCAATTTGGGGGGGGGGGGGGGTGACATCGCAATGTTAAAAATCTGGTACAAAAATCAATGCAAAAGATCCGATAGGACCGAAACCGAAAAAGAACCGAAAGTGCCATTATCGACTACTTTCAGTTCTTTCCGAAGCGGAAATTCACATCCCTCGTAGGTGTGTCCACAGTGCAAATCCACTAAGGACCTGCTCCTATATTACAGCACCATGTGCTAAACACACTCTACCCTACAGGGATTTGGGGAGTCTCAAGCACTTATTGGGAAAGGCAGCAGAGACGAGCCCCATGTATTATTAATATTATAACCCACTTTCCAATTTACTGCTGAATCGTACTTGCTCTCTGTCCTGGCAGCCAGAGCTCCCAACCTCCCCCCACAGCAGCCAGCACTTTCATCGCTCCCAATGTTTAGCTAGGCCAACGGCCAATGTATACACTGGCTGGAGCGCTGCTTTGTCTAGATTACGGAGAGTGACAACAGTAACCGAAAGATTTCAAATCATCACAGATGACAAACTTCAGTAATAAACCCTGCACACCATTCCGGATACATGGTTAGTTCCCAGCAGGGTGAACAGAAATGTCTCCCCAGTAACGGTGGCTTTGAAATGGCGACGCCAGAACTGTCCTTCGGGAACCACTGTGTGCTATCGACCGAGGGTACGAAAGATGCCGGCTGCCAGTTGACAGGGGCTCTGGCAACATTTCAAGTACTACTGACGGCTCTGTAAAATGCACAGGCCTGGCTAAGTAACTTTTCTCCTTGTAGTTTACTTGCTGTCTGGGTACAAGGGGAAAAAACTCTAAGAAACAGAAATGGGTAGCACAATCCTTCAGCAGGACAGCACATGCCCAAACAGGTAGCACAGGCTCAAATCCCATTGACGTGAATGGGACTCCCACGTGCTCTAACTGCTAGCATGCCCTATCCTGCTGGAGGATGGCCCACAAAATCTGTTTGAGAGGCTCCGTATGCCAAGATGGAGGAACCTTTACCCTCTCATAGGCCACTTTGGAAATTAGTACAAGCTCCATGGGCTGGGTAGGGGGCGGGGGCAGGAGGGCTTTAACGGGTATAATCAGGAGGTGGGAAGGAAGGGGAGACACTTTGAAAATCAGTACAAGCTCAGAGGGCCACGTAGACACTGGGGATCGGGGTGTTTAAGGGCTACACTCAAGGGAAGGAGAGTCCAAATCATAGATTTGTGCCATGGATACATCCTGTCTCCTTGTGTCCGTGCCCTCATCTCGGCTCTCTTCCACGGAGCTCAGTTTTTCAGTGACTGGAGGTAGGAACTGGATCAGGGCCACCGAACAAAACTAGCCACAGGCCACATTTAACCCCTGGGCCTGAGGTTCCCCACCCTTGTACTAACCCATGGGTCAAATCTGGCCCCATCCCAATTCTTGGATCTAGCCCACAAATCCAGTCCTTACCTACAAGAGTGAGCTCAGGGGAAGGGAGAAGAGATGAGGGCATCTCATTCACTCAAAAATTGGGGACAAATCCATGACACAGATCCATCATCTGTATCCTCCCCTTCCTTCCTCCACCCAGAGCACCCACCTTTAAGCTCCCTGCCCCCAACTCCCCTCCAACCCATGCAACTCGTACTAATTTTCAAAGGGAACCAGGGGAGGGGAAAGGTTTCTCCATCCCTCCCCCACCTCAAACGCTTCTTGACAGATACTTTTCATTTCCAAAGAAAAGTGAGTGTCTGTCCTTGTGGGCGCCGTCAACGCAGCAAAGCCTCTTTGCATCTTGAGGGACCCAGGTGACTTTGCCAAGGGATTAGCTGTTACTGCATTTAGTTCTGTAAAGGGTTTATCTCGGTCCCTGTTCACAGAGGCTGCGGCTGAAGATCTTCCTGAGCAGACACCAGCGAGCAATTTTAGCCAATGCCAGAAGCGCATAAGCCACGGCTGCTTGGAGCCAAATGGAATCATTAATTGCCCAGACGAGGAATACAACTGTATCTCGACCACAGACCCATGCCAGAAACGTTTCTGTTTCACAGAACACATGCTCAGAGTAATACAATGATACCCGATTTGATTACCAACCTCCAGATCCAGATGCTAGAGGACTCATTCACACAACACCCTTCCCCCTTGCAAACTTGCCACTTGTTCCTTAATCTGTGTTAACCTTTTCTCATAACAATGTATTCCCACCAGCACCAGTTCCCCTGCATTTCAACACCTCCACTGCTTACATCTGATGGCAGAGAACAAAGGGACCGTCAAGGAGCACAGGAAGTGGTAAGGGTTTCACACAACACTCAGGATGTGAGTTTGGGCCACTACCCACTCTAAAAGAGTGTTGTGTGAATGATTTTTCGAAAGGGTTTCACAATCATAACCGCAGCAGGATTTCAGGGGTGGCAGCTCATGATTTTATCACCAGTCTCGTGATTTGCAGATACTCTAAAAGCCAGAAATCATGCGACTTGTGGTAAAATAGTTAGACTCTCGGGTTTTCTGTTTCTAGCCCCACCCCAGGGTTAGAGAGGGAAACTTGTCAATGTGGTCGCAGTATGTAGGATTCCTGCCTCCCTCTGGGCTTTTGCCTGGATGGGGTCGGACAAAGGGACCGTCGTGACCCTGATGTAACCCTGACACTGCAACACTTTGCAATGGGTGGGTTCATGAAGAAAAAGAGCAGGAAATTCCCCATGGCCCACCTCTTTTTCAGCATGGCTTCCCCCAGAAGCCCCAATTTCTTCAGTGTACCGGGGCACCCCTGGCTGACCTGGAGAAATTGGAGCTTCCTCTGGGGCCCAGAGTCTCCAGGCAAAACCCGGAGAGGAAGAAGACCTGGCAGTATGCCCTCCCGGCACAGAAGCCAGAAGACCAAGACTAATGTGTTGTACTTCCATGTAGGGTTGCCACCTTTTACAGTTTGACCCCAAGACTCCCATTTTGGCCTATGGAAGTTTCAGGGTCACACTGTGAAAGGTGGCAACCCTACTTCTGTGTGACCACAGAGGTATGGCCAGAGAGACCTGGAGCAGGGACTCTCTCCTCCTCCACGTCCAGGCTACTTTCCATTTGTTGCATGCAGAGATATTATAAATGCCTTCCTCCATGTCCTTTGCATCATGGGAAATACCACAGTGAAGTGGGAAAAGGAGTCAGCTGCTGTGTGAATGCATTGCTATAGGACAAGACACAGATTATGGAACAAGTGGGGAAAGTACTGTGTGGATGAGCATTTTAAAGCAAGGTCCCCTGGACCTTGACACCCGCTCTATTGATGATCTCGTAGCCTTCTGGAACACCTTGTTGGCTGAGACCACTGACAGAGTGGCTCCCAGGTGTCCGCTGCCCTGCCGAGTCTCCCGCATGTCTCCTTGGTTTACTGAGGGCCTGCGGTGTTTGAAGTGGGAGAGCAGGCGGTTAGAGCACCGGTGGCACCGGACTCGCGACCAGTATGATCGATCACAGCATAAGAGCAGTTTAAAGGCCTATGCTGTGGCGGTGCAGGCAGCAAAGAAGCAGTTCTTTGCTGCCCTTATCGCATTTGCAAAGTCACGTCCAGCGGAGCTTTTCCGAGTGGTGAAAGGTTTGGTCAGTCCTGCCTGTCTCCGCCTGGACTTGGAGCAATCCAGTGACCGCTGTGACTGGTTTATCGAGTACTTTGTAGATAAGATCGCTTGCATCTGCCACGATTTCGATTCCACACTTATTGCGGAGGATCATCAGGACAGTCCTGTCCTGTTTTGTGGGACCCGTTTCAGATGGTGGCGCCTGCTGATGTGGAGTCCTTGTTGGGATCTGTTCGTGCCACTACTGGTGAGCAAGATTCATGCCCGTCCTCGCAGGTGAAAGTGTTGGTGACTTGCCTGCGGGACCATGCCGGAATTGACGGAACAGTCTTGGACTGGTTTCGTTCGTTCCTGGCCAGGAGAACTCACCGGGTGGTCTTGGGGGAGTATACGTCTTCCCCCAGGACCTCACGTGTGGAGTCCTGCAGGGTGCCATTCTGTCCCCCCTCTTGTTTAACATCTATATGCAGCCATTAGGGGAGATCGTGAAAGGGTTTCAGGGCATGCAGTGTCATCAGTATGCTGATGACACTCAGCTCTACCTCTC
>QEPC01009365.1:3453432-3477379 GCA_003113815.1 Sphenodon punctatus | reverse complement strand
GGGGGGGGGGGGGGGGGGGGAGGGGGAAAATAGAAACTAAAAACCTCTCTGTTTTGTGCTGCCTGTCACTTTAATTCAAGCCGAGACTGTTAAAAACACTTCTGTTTGGGAGTGAGCTACCAATACAACCAACTAACTCTCACTACCCACCCAGAGACCCCAAGAGTCCTGGGTGCCAGTTCCCCCCACCCCCTGCTCTAACCCTCACTCCCCTCTTAAAGAACCCAGGAGTGTTGGCTCTCAGCCCCCACCCCCTGCTCTAAGCCACTAGCCCCAATCCCCTTCAAGAGAACCCAGGAGTCCTGGCTCTCAGTCCCTCTGCTCTAACCAGCTAACCTACACACCCTTCAGAGAGAACTCAAGAGCCCTGGCAAATGCAATGCACTGTATTGCTGATAGGGAAAAGGAGTAAGGGGGGGTGTGTGGAATGACAAAAATAAACAGGAGAAGAGGTGGAATAACAGGGAGGGAGACAGGAGAGGGGAGAGCAGCTATCTACACAGTTGCTATGGACTAAGGAAGGATTAGAGGTAGGGTTTGTCCACTTTGAAGAAGTTTCACGAATCACCAGCCTTTCAAAAATCACAAGATCACTTTCAAAATCATGAGATTTTTAAAGAGACAAATTTATTAAGGTTGGGGTAAGTGTTTAGGGGACTTGAGTATTGTCCTTCCCTAGCTTAAATGATTCATACATTTGTCCCCTAAAAATCACATGACTTCGAAGCTCATCTCGCTATGTTTTCCATGCAACCAAACTTTGCCTTCATCTTTCGGCCCCAGTCCTCTTCCTCTGCAGGTTGCGGGCAACACTGAAGCTGGCAACTGCAGGGACTGCTCTTTGACTACCTCTTACCATCTTTGCTTTCATTTGGGTGCAGGCAACAAGACAGCTCAGTATTGGGGGCCGTATATGGGGGATAACTTTGATGGATGCGGGATGCGTATAGAGAGACAATACTGGGGGAGCTGGACAACGGAGAAACTGTCTATATTGCGAAGGGGCAGCTAGGTGCTGCAGGACTGTTTGTGGAAGACAAGGCTGATAAATAGGTGATACATATGCATAGACAAGGCAGGGAGCCAGCCAGGGTGGAGGGAAGGTGTATGTATTGGCAATAGGCAGCCAGGTACTGAGAGAAGTGCGTACTTGAGGCCAAGGCTGAGACCGGAGTGATGTGTACCATGGACTAGGCTGGCCTCCAACAGTATTTCTATTCAATCATGCAATAAAAAGCATGGAAATTGCAAGTTAAGACTGTACAAAGTCTTTAATATCCTTTACAAAAAGCCATGAAATTCCACAATCAAAAAACCTCCAGTTTACAACGTGAGTTCAGGCTCTTACAAATTCAATCATGCACTAAAAAGCATGGAAATTGCAAGTTAAGACTCCCGTCTTAACGTACGTGCCATGTAAGCAGTGAAGACATTGTACAGTCTCACATATTGTGCTCACTTACAACCTAGGCTCCATGCATCCACACTTTGCCTTCAACTTTCAGCCCCAATCCTCTTTCTCTGAGGTTGGGGACAACACTGAAGCTGGGGGCAGGAGGGCCTGAGCTGGCACCTCACTCCCTCCTTTCCCTCTATCCTTTCATTTGGGTTGGGGAGAATGGGACAGTTAAGTAATGGCTCAGAAGCCTCTCTCTTAACCAGTGCCCCACTGCCCTCCCAGAGAACTTAGGAGTCATGGCTCCCACACCCCCTCCCCATCTAACCTACTAGGGTCCCCACCCTTTAACAGAGACGTCAGGATTCCTGGCTTCTTCTAGCCCCTCCAACCCACTAACCAGGTAGGCTGCACTCCCTTCACAGGCAACCCAACAATCCTGGTTCCCAGTCTGATCCGTTCTCCCCTGCCCTCAACCTTGTAACAGATAACCAAGGAGTCTCTGTCACATCAGCTCAGGGGCCTGGCCGAATCCTGACCGTGGTGCCGATCCAATACCAGACCGAGTAAGTGAGTGGCAGTGCTCAGGCACCATCACAATAGTTTTCACCCACTGGTGCAGAGGCCTAGCTTAGTTACAAAGGATAAGGGGACCCTGAATGAACAGCAGTAGAGGAAGCATCCACGAGCAGCCTATGGGTATAAGGAGCTGGGGGGTGGGGGGGAGAAATCAGATGGATGAGGTAAGTTTTTAATGGGGAAACCTGTTATTTTGTTACTGTGACCATTTAGGATTGCCAGCTGGTCTCCCATCATCCTATTTTTAACATTAGAATTTTAACATTAGGCAAAGAGCAAAGCACTCCTTGTGGCCTTTCACCCCAGTTTGGGGTTTTGTGAATGGCGTTTTTGTTAGAGCTCCATTTTTCCGATTGCCCAGAAGAATGCCACACCCGCCCTGCCCCACCCAATCAGGCACACGAGTCACACATTTATTAGCACGGCTGAAGTTCACCACTTGTTTGTAAAGGCCTCAAGGACGCAGCTGTTTGAGAAAATTCACATTTTCCCTTTCACATTTTCAGCTTGGGTGTGGCTGGAAAGTGGAAACACTCATGGGGCCTTGAACGCATGAGGCTCAGATGTTCCAGACCTGCGGGCTTTGCGCATTTCATTTTATTTTTCCTTTCCAGGCTGCTCGATTGCTCCATCGGCATCTCTCAGCACACATGGGAAAGATCACCAAAGTGACAGGCAAGCCCAGCTGCCTCCAACCCCACGGGGCAAGTGCTTTTAAGACAGCGTTCTGGCATGATGTGACAGAACACTAACAGCAAAAGAATCACCAGGGTGAGGGGAAGAAGCTGAAATCTTTCCACTCCTCCAGGGAAATGGGACAGAACTAGAAAGTCATTAAGGCTGACGGCAGCAGCGAGGCCATAAAAGACCGATGGGTAGGGCAGCCACGTCTCTGCTTTTGGCCTGGAGACACCAAGTTTTCATTCAGAGTTTCCAGTCCGGGCTAAGCCCCCATTTCCCCATGTCTACAGGGCTGACTTGGAGAAAACAGGGTCTCTGGGGGGGCATGCCAACAGCAGCGGGCTAGCCCTCGGCAGTGGCTACACTCTCCCCTCCCCTCAGCAAAAACAGCGGCCGGAGTCATCCACTAATCCGTGATTGAATCCGCCCTGATGTCCGATTGCACGTAACCAGGACTCAATAAGTTATTATGAGGTGTTAATATGCCACCAGCAACGTGCCTGGCACTGAACAATCATTAATCAGAGACAGGTCCCTGCCCCAAGGGGCTTACATGCTAGGAGCGACCAGGGAGGGGAAACCATAGGAAGAGACAGAGAAACATTGACAGAGCTGAGATGTTGAAGGTGTATATATTTAGCTTATTTACAAAGGAGAAAAAGACCCCGAGTGATAGAATAGTAGAGGGAATATCAATAAGCAGCCTATGGGAGGGCGGGGGTGAGACGCTAGCTGAAGCCTGCCCCAATAGGAGGGATTTGAAGGTTGAGAAGGAAGAAGCAGAGAGTATGTGTTCGGGGAAGGAGTTCCAGGCATGGGGGCACCATGGGAGGAGGGATGATGAATGGATCAGGGAGCAGGAGGCTCTGGGGCGGACAAGGTTGGGGGCAGAGAAGCAGCAAAGTTCCTGGGTGTGTGTGTGTGTGTGTGTGGATTATAGCAGGTTATCATTAGGTGTTACCTGCCTGGGGCAGGAACAGAAGTAAGGTGTATCCACGCATTAGGATAGCCCCGTGGCAACCTACAGGAGTAGGGTGATGTGCCATATCCAGGGCAGCTGCCTCAGAAACATCAGGAGCAACAGTAGTTGGCTACCATGTAGCCCAGGGGTGGGGAACTGTGTTAGGGTGGCCACTGACGCATGCCCAGAATACAGGACAATTGTGTGTGGGGAGTGGGGTGGGGGTGAGAACACAGGACATTGGCAATGGGGAGCGGGAGGAAGAGCACAGCTGGCTCAGAACTCCTTCCCCCAGCCAGGACTGAGCAACAAGCGTTGGGTGAGGGATGGAGAGGAGGGATGCAACGGTACCGGCAAAATCCCAGTCATGGGCGCATATTTTTAAAAATCCACCCGGATGGGGTTGAGCAGATCAAAAAAGTGGCCATGTCCTGGAAAATCCAGATGCTATGGTAACCCAAGCACTCCCCCACCCTCAGCACCGGGACCACTGGCTCCCCTCCAAGTCCACATACTGCTGACGCTGCTGTTCCCGCCTGGAAGTCATGAGATCATGACGTTTTGGGGGGGCGGGGTGTGTGAAAGTGGCAGCGCCGGCAGCTTGTGGAAAATACAGGACAAAGAACACATAAAAGGACAACGGACAGGACAAACCCTTCGAAAAACAGGACTGTCCTGTATAAAACAGGTCCAATGACCCCCCCCCTAACCCATGTACCTCCATGGACAGGGTGCAGGGAGCTGGAGGAATAGTCACCAGGACACTCTGGAACCGCAGGACAGAGGCATGTCAGGGCCCACCAGGGTTGGGAGGCTGTGGTCACTGGGGCAGGGAGGTGGGGCCTAGCACGCCTGCCTCAGTAAGCAGGTCCTGCCCCACCCACCTGCAGAACATTTTGGCAGGCCTGCCAGGCTCCACCCACTTGCATTCCAACACACCTTTCACTCCCACCCCTTCCCCAGCCCTGTGTGTCCTGGCTAGGGTTACTATACCACCCCTTTAATCCTGGCAGTTTATGAAAAATACATGGTGCAGGGCTGCATTGGTTCCAATTCAGGGTTGCACTGGAACCAATGCAGCCCTGCATCATGTATTTTTCATAAACTGCCAGGATTAAAGGGGAAGTACGGCAGCCTTAGTCCTGGTTTGCAATCTCACCTAGCCCCCCACCTCAACCCAAGTGCCTGCCTGTGGCCCCAGTAACCACCCCACCCGGGTGACCCTATGGATCTATGTGCAACATCCAGACGCAGTGGTAGCACAGAAATAACATTCCAAATCAGTGAGTTGGTCCTCCAGGGTGCCTAGAAGGGCTGAGCCTGGACCTTGGGGACAGAGAACACTGAGCCGTTCATTAACTAGCGTGTTTCTGGGACGGGGGGGCATGTTATGGGCTCTGGGATTTTTAGGCAAGGGGCGGGGAACCTTTTCTGTCCTGGGGGCCACACTGAATATTTATATGAGCTCCGATGGCCACATAGGAGGTTGGGGGCAGGGTACTTAACAGGTTTATTCAAGAAAAAAAGAGGGCCCAGATCATGGATCTGTGCTGTGGATTTGTCCACTACCCTTGTGTGCACGCCCTCCTCTTTGCTCCATTATCCCGAGCTCCGTTTTTCAGTACTTGGGGGTAGAGAATGGATCTAAGGGCCAGATCCAGGCACTGGAAAGGGGGCCACATAAAATCTTGCCGAGGGCCGCATTTGGCCCCCGGGGCCTGAGGTTCCCCACCCGTTTTAGATGCTCGTTAATAGGACACTGTGCTCATTGCTCCAGTCGCTATACGCTAACTGAATAAAACCACAAAAGCAACCTTGGTTCTCTCTAGAATGGCCAAGTCTGGTACTAAGGAGTTTACAAGGAGGTGGTTGATTTGTGGCCAGAGTGAGATTAAGCAAACACTAGTGGGCAAGGAGGGAGGGGGAATATTTCACAGAGAGCAGATTTTTAAAATTTCTACATATGAGTATTCATAGCGGAAACCAGACTCTCAAAAAATCTACGAGCCAAAGAAACATTCACAGGAATTGTTTAGCAAATAAAATCTCTGCGTGATTAAAACGAAGGAAAAACCCCATCTGCCTGAAGACGACTCAGACAGAAGCAACAATTCAAAAGGAGAATATTTCAACACCAAACTATCTGCTATTGATAACAAAGGGGCCTGTTCACACAATATTATTTTAGAGTGGGTAGTGACCCAAAGCCACCTTTGGGAAATCTTTCCCACTTCCTGTGGACCCTTGTTTTCGGTCACCTGATGCAAGGGGGAAGCCAGGGAATTCAGTAGCTAGATAGATGCATTGCTACTAGGCAAGGCAAAACACAGGTTTAGAAACAAGTGGTTAATTTGCAAGGGGGAAGGGTATTGTGTGAATGGACCCTGATCTGCTGTGTCCCCCCCCAAATAGGATTGACATCTCTCTGGGTTTCACCTGAATACTCCAGGTTTTGATCCAGTGTCTCTGGGGAATGCCCCAATTTCTCCAGGTCAAGTAGGGTGTCCTTAGTGATCTGGAGAAAACTGGGGAGTCCAGGGCAGCAGGGGACGGCTAGAATAAAGGGAGACATGATAGACGTCATCAAATATCTAAAAGGGCTGACACTAGGCATGGGCAAACAAGCTCCGAACTTCCGAACCGCGGACCGAACTCGAACAGTTTGGTCGACCGAACCAAACTTCCGAACTGAACTCGAATTCGTCCGAAAACCGAACCGAATTTCCGAACTCGGTTCTGTTCGCACATCCCTAGCTGACACCAAGAAGGTGGCCAGGAACTGTTCTGCATTGCTGCAGAAGGCTGGACTAGAATTAATAGACTCAAGTTAGAGGAAGGGAGATTTCAGTTAAATATCAGGGGAAAACATCCTAACAGTATTTTATTTAGATTTCTGCCCTGCCCTTTCCAGATGGCTCAGGGGGACTGACAAAACCAAATAAAAGCAATACATATAAAACATTAAAAACACAAACCCCTATCCTTTCCCCTCACCACTCCCCAACCTGACCACAAACCGCACAAAAACCCCATTCCCTATCCCTGCCTGCCAAAAGCCTTAACAAAAAGAAAGGTCTTGCACCGCCTCCGGAAGATGCCCAGGCGCGGGCTCAGACGAACCTCTAAGGGAAGGGAGTCCCATAGCATCGGGGCAGCCACAGTAGGCGCTGAGAGGCAACGCAACAAAGTTGCCTAGGGAGGTCACTGGAGGTGTCAAACAGAGGCTGGACAGCCATTTGTTAGGAATGTTGGGCATTTTTAGACAGGCCCCTTGTTTCTCCCAGCCTTCTGAGTCTGGGAGAAATAAACTTGTGCATGGAAGAGTGGGGCATTAGACGTTCACCCCCGCTACCAGAAGCTGGCCAGGTGCCATTGGAAACCGTGAGTGCTGGGAAACTTGTACATGCTTGGAGATCCGGACTTATAAAAACCTCGAGTTTTCACCTGAATACTCCAGGTTTTGACCCAGTGTCTCTGGGAAATGCCCCGATTTCTGCATGTTAACTGGGGCGCCCTTCAAGCACGTGTGAGTTCCCCAGTGCCCGCTGTTTCCAATATTGCCTGGCCGAGTTCCAGTAGCGAGAGTGAACATCTTCACACACACCCCGAGTTTTTTTCTCCCAGACTCAGAAACGAGGCTTGTCTAAAAACACCCCTTGTCAGGGATGTTGTAGCATCCAAGCAACGGGTTGGACTAGATGGCTTTTGAGGTACCCTACAACTCTAAGATTCTCTGAAACATGTACTCAACACTTGCTTTGATGTACAGCAACCCAAAAGCAATGAAATTCCAACTGCTGAAACAAAAACTATGACAGTAATTAAGTACAAACATTTCAAAGAGAGTTTCCTGGGTTGCCAGCCTATTTCTGAGAAGAACAAAGAGAGGAGTAATCCATGGAAGAAAAGCTTTCCCTTAGCTCCATTGAAAGCTACCCTCTTTTGCCGCAGGGAATTACAATGACATACTTGGTGTTCTTTACATAATCAAAATGTTTCGCTCAAAGCTGAGTGGAAATCCCAAGGCTGGTAAGCCTCAAAAAGCAGGAACCCATGCTTACTGTGCTGCTACAATTTGCCATGCTCCTTGCGGTAATCAGCCAATCCTTGTGGCGATTAGTTAACATCATGGGGAAGCTGCATGGGGAACCCTTCAGGCCCTTTAAATCCTGACTCAGTTTTCCCCCTTGTTGCTAGGGTTACTGCCTCACTTTGGAAGGAAACCTGGTGCGGGTGGGACCACATTGGAGGAGGCAGGACAAAGGGGCTGTCACGACTAGGCCTGAAATGGCACGCGGCAGTGTCCGGCAATTCTGTCGGAAACCTCCCATCCGTTGCCGTTTTCCCAACACGGCATGGACACGGCATCCCCATACTTGTTCCGATGCTTTGCTGCCGCTTTCTGCGATTGCCTGTCACTATTTCTCAGCAGCGGAGAAACTGTCGGAAACTGCCGCAAGTCCCACAAAGTGTCGGAAAATGCCGCAAAGTGTCGGAATGTGTTGCTGAAGTGTCAGAAAAACTATCTGAAATGTCGGAAAAAACAAGTAAAACTGTCGGAACTTGTCACTATTATCTTAAGTGCTGCAGAACACCTGGAACTGTAGCAAAATGTCAGACAGTGCTGTAAATTGATGGCAAATATCATCAGAGCAGCAGCAAGACTGTTGAAATGTCAACAGTGAAACAGCAAATAAATCTCTCGCTTCAGGCCTTGTCATGACCTTTTCTGACATAATCCCACTCCTTGCAGAGCCTCACAATGGAACAGCACCGCACAGGGTGGCCAGGAATGTCCCCTTTCTGGTGTAACCCTGCTCTTGAAGAGGATCGTGAAATCATGACACTCCATAGGGGAGGGGTGCACAGTAGAAAAGGGGCGATAAGATTCCTGTGGTCTGCCCCCTTGCTGATGGGGTAGCCTCCGGCATTCCTGGAAACCCTCGTTCTCCGGGTTAGACATGGGCATCCCTAGCCGAGCTGGAGAAATCAGGGCTCTCCACAGGAGCCTCTTGGTTGAAGTCTGGAGAGGTGGCAATCCTGATTGTTGCCCAAGCCCAGGCATCCTGAAGTAAAGGTTCAAGTGGAGAGGGCGCAACCTGAGAACTTGGCGGCCCCACCAGCTGGGAATTGAGTGAGTTGTGGGCAGGAAGACCTGGGTGGAAAGAGTTGGGGACTAAAACATTTATCAACAATTTCGACTGTTCTCAGTGTTCATAGTGCTTTACAATCCTTGCCTAGTCCACCCTCACAAAACCCCCGGTGAAAGGAGGAACCGCAAGCCCATAGGTGAAAGCCAGCCTGCAGGTTTATTATATTATTAATTAGTTCATTATTATTATTATTATTATTATTATTATTATTATTTATTTGACCGCTCTCCAATATCGTCATGCGGCCCATAAATCCAGTCTGTACCCCAGGCACTGAAGGAGTTCCCTCAGAGAGAAGGAAGCAGAGAGGAGGGCATGCATTCGAGGATAGAGGATGGATCCATTGATAGCATAGCTCTATAGTCAAGACCCTCCTTCCTCCTTCTTCCTATCCTGATCAGACCCTTTACACAGCCCCAATTCTAGCTTCTATAAACCCTTAAGCAGCCCCGCTCCTAGCTTCTATATCCAGCCCATGGGACTTGTACACATTTTCAAAGGGGCCAACCAGAGGAAAAAGATTTCCCTACCTTTGATGTATCATTTCAGACTTGAACTACAAACTCTTTCAGGAAGTGACTCTATCCTTGTTAAGATACAGTGGAACTTTGTTACTTATCAGCAGATAACGCTTCTAACAGGGTTGGGACTGTGACTCCAAACGTGAGTTTTTCTCGGGGGTGGAAGGGGAGGGTTGATGGATTTAAGCTCAGTTCAGATTGCGACCCGTCAGGGCACACAAAATCAGGAGATTTTGCTTTTTTTAATATTATTATTATTATTATTATTACAGCACAGACCTAGGGATGGAAATTTCAGATTTGGATAGAACCAAATCAACCCAAAAAGGGCCAATTTGGTTCTATCTGAAAATTCTGATCTTTTTTTATTGTGGGTGAGTCAGATCTTTTACAATGATTTTTTTATTCAGATATTTCCCATGGTGGTTTGTTCCCATTGACTTCAGTGGGGGGAAATGCATGCAAAAACTTCGAATCCGAAATCGAGATCCGAAATGACTAAAGAATCAAAACCAAAATCTGAATCTGAAATTCCCCCTGGACCACCCCACGCTGCCTCTCTGTGTTTTGCCCAGAGTCTTCAGGATCTGAGAGAAGAGCCAATTTCTCTGGGTCAGCTAGGGGGCACCCCCTCCACGGTAATCTGGAAAAATGGGAGCTTCTGGGAAAGCCACATCAGAAAGGGACACTCTCGGGTGGGGACTTTTCTAACCCCTTTCTGATTTGACCCAACTCCCCGCCAAGCATCATGGCATCACAATGTTCCATAAGGGTTGGGATTACAGCAGAAAAAGGTGTGGCAACTACTTTGCTCTGCCCCTACTGATATGGCCCCGCCCCCTTTGAGTGACAACTCAGAGGGAGGTGGTAACCCAACTCTTGCTCTCAAATACAGTATTATAATGAGGGCCCACTGCAATTGCAGACCCGAGCATCTTGGGACTCTGGCCAGTAGGTGTTACTGCAGTATAAACCATCAATAAAGGAAGAGGAACAGGTTCAGAGAAAGTAGAAAGAACAAATACAGCAAACAGCACCTTGGCCTCGCTTTGCATACGAAAGGTGCGGGCAGACACCAACTTCCTTATCAACCGGGTTCCTAGGTTTCCGTGACAAAAAGTTGGACATTCTCCAATAAAGAGACATAAATTCACTCATTAAACACAGAAAAATCTGTGGTTTTCGGCTATTAAAATTAAACACAAATTAAAACTCTCCTTCCAGCCTAGTCCCACACTGCTCAGCTCCAGGTTGCTCTCGCCAGCCCTGATCTTGGCATGCTTTATCCTCTCTCTCTCTCAGCTCTCCTCCCAGCCTGCTCCCATGCCACTCCAGGTCCTCCTTGCTGGCCCGCCGCCACTTGGTGCTCTCTCTCACACACACACACCTCTCTACAGATCTGCTTCCAGATCTTCTTCACTTGCCCGCCACCTCTTGGTGCTCTCTCTCTCTCACACACACACACCTCTCTACAGATCTGCTTCCAGATCTTCTTCACTTGCCCGCCACCTCTTGGTGCTCTCTCTCTCTCTCACACACACACCTCTCTCTACAAATAGTCTTCCAGGTCCTCCTCGCTGGCCTGCCCACCACCTTCTCTCTGCTTTGCGGACTCTCCGCTACCTTTTCAAACTTAAGGCAAAATCCTCTGCTAAAAGGCAAAAGCCATGTTTTCCTGTGATTTTCCATGCAAACCAGAAAACTAGGAACCCTGCTTATCAACAAAGGTGGGATTTCCCCTTGCTCCAAGCCAGATCATTTCCGCATCTCTTGGGCTTTGCTGTGGATGGAAGCTCCAATTAGGGTTGCCACTTTTTTTGCCGTTTGACCCGGAGACTCCCCTTTTGACCTATGTGAGTCTCAGGGTCAAACCGCAAGAGGTGGCAACCCTAGCTCCAGTCCTCTAAGCACATTGCTAGAACAAGCCTCATTCACTTCAGTGGAGCTTGCACCAGCAGCATGCTTTGAGGTAGGGCTGAAGCGGCAGCAGCTTTTACCAGGTTCAGTGATTCCATTCCACCATTGCCCGCGCCACACCGCGGCTTTTCTGCCGACATTCCGCTAATTCTGCTGGCATTCTGCAAATTCTAAAACTATCGGGAAAATTGCGGAATTGTCGGGAAACCGCTGTTCCGCTATTTTGTGGTGCTGGCGGAATGGCGGAAGTAGCGAAAATGGCATGTTTCTGCTATTTGTGAAGCCTGTGGAAGTAGCGGAATGAAATTAGCGGAATGAAAGCCTCTGCCACGCCGTACCACTAATTGCGGAAACGCTGTTTCCGGTGGAAATAGCTATCGCTGTGACTTTCCGCAACAGCCCTACTTTGAAGGTTGTACTGCCTAGCAGCCACTCTGTTGTAATTACATCAGCCCTGATGCTAATATCATTTACGCAGGCACAGTCGCATAAATTCCAGCACGTGTAGAATTGGTGGCTTTGTTTCTACGGTCCCCACCGGTCAGGTATGCAGCTAAGCAAATCTGCAACCTCCCCAGCTGGTTCCAATCGCTCTCTCTCCTCCTGACCCAACCCAGCTGGACTACTACAAAAACCTAGAAAGAGCCAACCCCTTCGACTGGCTGCTGGGTGGGACTCCTGGCTGGTTCTTGTATCAAGTTGCTCCAGTACTACCCTCCTCAAGCACCTCAACACTTTTCAGTGCCACAGTGTCATGTGAAATCCAGGGCTGAAATGAACAGTAAAAATGTTTATTTCCAAGTTTCCGAGGACTGGCTCCGAGTGTTCGGTCGGTCCTTGGAAACCCGGACGAATACTCGGCATTTGGTACTTGGTAAAATAAAACTGAGTACCGAGTATTTTCTGAATACCAAGTACTGAATCACCTTGTAGAGGGGGAGGAAAAGCCCCGTACGTTGGTCCGAGTACTGAACCAAATACCAGGCCTATTCCTCTGTTACTCAGTAAAACCGAGCTGAACACCGAGATACTAGGTAAAAACCAAGTAATTTTAAATACCAACTTTCAGCACTAGTGAAATCCTTACCCCTTCCTGTGCTATTGGATCATAAAGCTGGGAGGGACCACAAGACTCATCGAGTCCAGCCCCGTGCTTGGTGCAGGATCTGCCAAACTTAGATTGTCCCAGACACAGGCTCATCCAGCCTCTTCTTAAAAACCTCCAATGATTGAGAATCCACAGCTTCTCTAGACAGCCTTTCCCATTGCCTAAACCCTGATTAGCAGTCAGGAATTTCTGCCTGTGGTTCAGTCTTGATCTCCCTTTCTACAGATTGTACCCATTGCCTATTGTCCTGTTCTACACAGTGATTCTCCATTGTCTTTAGGGCAGCCTTTCAAATATTTGTAGACTGTTATCATATCCCCCCTTAGGCTGCTTTTACACATGACAAAAACAGGTTCTTATAAGTGCTTGAGATAATACGGAGCGTTATAAATGCCGGAGTTTTGTAATGTGCGAACACACTATTCCCCTTTTATGCAGCAAGATCTCGCAGCCTTGTAAGACCCACCAGATCAAGATCTCACTGCATAAAAGGGGAATAGTGTGTTCGCACATTACAAAACTCCAGCATTTATAAACACCTGGTATTTTTATTTTATTTATTTATTTCACTGCTCTTTTACCCCGCTGCTCTAATACTCTTTTGAGTATTAACTCAAGCACTTATAAAAACCCATTTTCGTCATGTGTAAAAGCGGCCTCAGTCTTCTTTTCTCTGAGCTGAATATACCAAAATCCTTCAACCTCTCTTTTCTCAACCTCACATATGATTTGTGTTCCAAACCCTTTCCTCTGCACCCTCTTGAACTTTTCTATGCCCTTCTTAAAATAGGGAGCCCAAAAATGAATGCAGTACTCCAGCTGGGGCCTTAGCAGAGGGGAAGGGTTTGGCACAATGACTTCACAGATCTTGCACAGGATATTGGGGAAATGCAGTGAAGATGGGTCCTTGCGTACAATGCTTCTGTTGATGCAGCCTCAGATGGCATTAGCCTTCTTAGCAACAGCATCACACTGCAGACTCCTATTCAGTTGCCAATCCACAACTCCTCTTAGATCTTTCTCTGCCATGCTACTACTGATCCCAGGGGGTAGTTAGGTTGGAATAGGCCCAGGTGCAAGAAATGGACTTGGGTCCACACTGTCACCATCCTCTCCCCTGTCCCACCCCTCCCCTCCTTTCTCCCCCAAGCATCCTTATTGCAGAAAGCTGTCAACTTACATGGTAAAGAAAAAAATGTATCCTCGCCTACTGTAACGTGCCCCTCTGCTCCCACACAGACCCCACACATCCTCCGTGCCCCCAACCAGCCTCTACACAGGGTGTCGTTAGACATAACATCAATGGGTGTCTGAATGTGTGTTTTGACTTGGATATGAACACCGGTTTGGCCCTGTGTTCACCATGTGGCGCTGCTTAGACACACGGCCCATCTTCTCGGGGCAAATCGGTGTTTTGCTCGCCACCCGATCTCAGCACACAACCGCTGCTGCCTCATTCCCCATGTTGTACCTGCTAACACGCCACGCAATATCATTACACACAATACTGCCCATGCGTTCAGCCAGAACACGCCAACTGTCCTTGTGATGCAATGGTGTTCACGTCGCGCATTCAACGGGTGGCCAAATTGGTGTTGGGATTGTTATGGTGCTTACACACAACGGCCAAACACCTGCTTAGAGGTTTTCACACCCGATCTCAATCACATGCACACACACACAGCCTGGGGGTGTGTGTCTATGTGGAGGCTGGTTGGGGACATCTCCCTGACCCCCCCCAGCCTCCCCAGACAACACAAAGCAGCGTAGGGGGGGCGGGGAGAAGAGCTCCACCCATCACTCTCCCTTTTCCAATCCACGTGTAGGGCCCCAACACTCTCCAATCATCCTCGCTGCTCTCAAACTCCTCCCAGGGCTGGCACCAGACACTCCTGCTCTCCCCTCCGCTCTGCCCGCCTCCGCACCGGACACCATGGCTCCTCTTCCTCCTTCCGCTTGCTGTGCCTGAGCCCTGGAGGCTGCGGCTGTGCCGCTTGCCTTGTGCTGCCAGGGCTTGCGCCATCCTGCGCCGCCTGCTGGGTGCGTCCCACGCGCACCCCATACTGCAGGTGCTTCCGCAGAGTCGCTGCCCGGCCACACCACAACAGGGCAGGATTTGTGCCCCCGCACAGAGCTTGAGCCTTGTGGTGCCCGCCAGCTTGGGCACCAGGACAAATGTCCTTCTGGTAGCTTGCCCCGGACTGATCCAGTTATCCCCCATTTTGCATTTGTTTCTTTTGCCCTATGTGTATAACCTTACACAATCCCTTTGACCCTGCCACTTGATGCAAAGAGTAGGCTGTTGAAACGCAGGGGAATCTACGGCTGTGTGACTGCATTCTTACAGGGCAAGGCCAACCCGGATTAACGGTGAAGGGTGTGACATGAACCCATCTTTAAAAGCTGCCCCGAGCGGTTTTCAGGAGGGGCGGGATATAAAAATCGATTAAATAAATAAATAAATAAGACCCACGACTGCTGTGCTGCTTATGGTGAATCCCAGCCCTCTTCATTTGCACCCAAGATACACACGCTGCCTGCTTAATAACTCCCTTTCCCTTGACCGCCTTAGCTTCTCGGAGCAGGGAATCCGCATTCTGTGTTTGGAAAGTGCCCCTAATTAACAACAACAATCTGGGTTTGCGGGGAGCTAGGACATTCAAGAGACTCTTTCCGAATGCACAATGCGACAGTGAAAATCCTTTAGCTCACCGTTCAAGTTTAAAAACAAACCCTCCTGCTGCTGCTTAATGCAGTAATTAAATGTGCTCATTGTAATCCCAATCTCCATTTCAGTTCATAATATTTTACCATCTGTTTGATTATAAAGGGAAAAAAAATGAACCCAGCAGTCCAGCTATATTATGTTAAATACTGTGCATTCAGCCATTGCTTAATATTCTAAAATACTCTGGAGTTATTCTTCCCCGTTATTAAATAGGTTTCAGTGTTTTGACTTTCCCACTTGTTTCCCTTTGTATTAGCAAGCCGCCAAAGTGTACGCTAATCACCTCAGCCTTTACAGGCGCAGAGCTTCTGCTGGGCCAGGACACCTGGGTTCTATTCCCAGCTCTCTCTGCCACAGACTTGCTGTGTAAGATGGGGTGGGGGGGGGAGAAAGCAGCACCTTTAGCCTTTTGGAGCATCAGTTTCCACCATCGATAAGACAGTGTGATGAGGGCAGGGTCATAGATCAAACTTTTCAAGAGGGGGCGCTATGGAGCAGAGGGCTACTGGAATAAGAGATGTCCGTTATGCCCCATGGAGCTGTGGTGTTCAGAATAAAAAGGTCATTATGTAAATAAGGGGGTGTCCCTTAGGTTCTATAGAGCTGAAGGGTTCTGAAATAGGCAATGCAAATTTAAAACAGTCAAAGGGGGGGGGGGGGGAAACCAACCAAACACATCCATCCCAAAAAGGTCAGCCCAATGTTTTCCCTAATCCTACCCGTCACAACAGCAAAAAAAAACCCGCTATCACTCTAAACAGTAGCATGCTTCTGCTACACAATGGAAACTAGTGGAGGCGACGTATACAGCAGAACAGCACATACAGCTCCCTGCGGGTTGTTTGCCAGGGAAGCCCAATGGCTGTGTCGGTGGGTGCTGTGACCGCCTGGGATACGGGGCTCGGAGATGTTGCAGGAGTGATGGATACCCTGGGCCTTTGCTGACATTGGGGTGAGGCCTGAGCATATGCAGAGATAACTGTCAAACCCATCCACGGAGACACAGGGTGGCAGACGCACACAATGGGGTTCCATGTCTGCATGATGGAGCGCAGGCACCGTGCAACCCTGCTGTAGCTCCAAGTTCAGAAAAATAAAAGAGTGGGAGCCCCAGACAAAATGAGCGAGTGGAATGCAGTCAAGATTGTGACTCTTCTGGACGTTTGTGCGCTGCCAGAAGTAGGACACTACACTAGTAGGACACTACCGTAGGACACTACACTAGTAGGACACTACCGTAGGACACTACACTAGTAGGACACTACCTCACTAACGAAGGTTGGGACCTTCCCTGCTGTTTTTCCTCATCACAGTCCTGATGACAGGGAGAAGATACCCATGGGGCCACCAGGGTGCCTTGATCGGATGGTAATTAAACTCTTCAGGGAAAGAAAGGATTCAGGGTACGGGGAACGCGAATGGACGGAAGGAGGTCTTGTTGCCCTATAGGAGAACACAAGGAGTTTGGACACGTGGAGAACTTGCAAGTGGAGATGTTTTCCGCCCCAACTGTATGGTAATGCAGAAGATGCTAGAGAGGAGATTCAAGAGGTGCATGTTTGACTGGGGGGGGGGGGTATGCAAACAGAGGGATTTCCAGCACCACAGCAGGCGAGAGAGACTCCGATAAAACCGTGTGCTACCACCTGACAGTACATTGCTGTGAGCTGTGGATGTGATAAAACCAGGTTGACAGCATGCAACGACCGACGACTTTGGCTTTCAATTTTTACCTTTGTCGTCAATTTTCACCATGGGCGCTCAACGAAGCATGCGGTTTGCTCAATAAACTCAGCATTCTGTGCAGAAGCAAAAGGTGATTTCCAGGCACCAAGTGCTGGCGAGTATAAACTCAGGTACGAACCTCCATGTGCGGGCGGGGATAGCAGGCACTGCACCACCTCCTGGAGTCATACCCTGGAAGGAACGGCTGCAGCGGCTTCTTCACATGGTTTGCCACAGCTGCGAGCCATGAGAGGGGGACGGGATATCGTGAAGGGGTGGGTTGTTGGACATCACACGGCAGGGAAGAACGCCTGCCCGTGCATTAGGTTTGTCGCGCTCAATCTGTGAGTGGGGCCTGCCTGAACACCTGCAAGGGGTTGCCCGCTTTTTGGGCTCTACATGCTAAACTCCAGAGAGCTACCATCTCGTTTCTTAAAACCCAGACTGGGCACATCTGTTGGAGAGAGATTCTGCTCAGAAATCCATTTCAGCTCTACTAAAAGATACAGGGAGGAAGAATAAAGTTATTATATCCATAAGAGTCATAAATATTGTCCAATAAAATGACAAGACTGTCAAGCTCCGAGCTACAGAGCTCCGGTGCCATCTCCCACATCTGGGCAACACCAGCCTCGGCTCCATCCTCTCACGTCAGCAAGGGGAAGAGGACATGATTGAGCGCAGCCTTGCAATTCCGACACACCAAATATTTATCCCATCAACGATACCATCAAGGGGCTCCGTCGCTGCAATGAATCAGGAGAGCAGCTTATGACACTAACCTGGGAGCCGCAGCTGGCATCAGCATTCGAATCTATGCAACATCTAGGGGGCCAGCATCCCCGCGATATGCAATAAGTTAACAAAAATTTGCATGGGAGGGTTTATGAGAATGATTGTCCGGAGGTTACCAGACATTTATTTATTTATTTATTTAGAGGATTTATACCCCGCTCCTCCTGCAAAAGCAGCCCGGAGCGGCTTACAACAATAAAAACATAATAAAAACAGTTTAAAACATCCAATATGATAATATTAAAACAGGGCTAAAATAACAGATAAGATAATAAATAGTAGATAGGTGGGGGAGCTAAAAAAACCACACCCTCCCCTCCCACCCTCCCCAAAGGCCTGGGCGAACAGCCAGGTTTTGCAACTTCGCCGGAATGTCAACAGGCTTGGGGCCAGGCGAGCTTCCTCCGGAAGGGAGTTCCAAAGGCGCGGCCCGGCCACCGAGAATGCCCTCTCCATTGTGGCCCCCCGCTTAACATGGGGGACCTCCAAGAAGGCACCCCCGGCAGACCGCAGGAGCCGCTCTGGGGCGCGGATGGCGAGGCGGTCCCTGAGGTATGAGGGGCCCAGACCGTGCAGGGCTTTATAGATCAACACCAATACCTTGAACCTGGCTCGGCACGCTATCGGCAGCCAGTGCAGAGCTCGGAGCACAGGTGTAATGTGCTCCCGGCGACCCGTCCCCGTAAGAAGACGAGCCGCCGCATTCTGCACCAGCTGCAGCCTCCGGGCCAAGAACAAGGGAAGCCCCACGTAGAGCGCGTTGCAGTAGTCGAGCCTCGAGGTGACGAAGGCATGGATGAGGGAGGCCAGGTCCGGGCCAGAGACATACGGACGCAGCCTACGTACCAGATAAAGCTGGCGGAAGGCAGCCTTAGCGACTGCCTCCACCTGCCGCTCCAGCCGCAGGTCTGCGTCCAATATGACCCCCAGACTCCGGACCTGCTGAGCTACAGGGGGGCAAACCCCCCCAACCAGGGGGGCCACCACCCCCTTCGCCCTCCCCACCACCATCACCTCCGTCTTATCTGGGTTGAGCTTCAGTCTGCTCCGCCGCATCCAATCCGCCACGGCCTCCAAACATTGGGATAGCAACGAGACAGCAGGGTCTGGGTCCGTTGAAAAGGAGAGGTACAGCTGAGTATCATCAGCATACTGGTGACAAACGCACCAGTGGTAAGCATGTTGCAAAACCATTAGGGATGGGACTATCGGTATCTGATTCATCCGATAATCGGCGATATCGGATTAATCCAATAAAACCGATACTATCGTTATCAGCATATCAGTTTTTTTAACATTGCTGATTTTTCGGATCTTTAACACTGCGGCCATTTTTAAAATGGCCACAAATGTTAAAGAACCGAAAAATCGGCAATGTTAAAAAACGATATGCCGATACCGATAAAACCAGTATCAGTTAAAATCGGTAACCGGTAATTCCCCGACAGTCCCATCCCTAAAAACCATCCTACGTTGAATTGATGATATCATAAAACTGTAGCCAGTTATACAAATGTTACTGCAGCTACGTGTTGGGCCAGCTAATGGACAGTCTCTTCCCACCAGCTGCGTCTCCCACCATGGCCTCCTTCCCCCTCCCCCAGTGCAAGTTGGATTAGCTGCTGGTATAGGACCCATGAGTAATTTTTCCCTCTTCTCTACCCTTCACTGTTTCCTTTGTCACGCAATCCACTAGGAGCACAACACACATATATATATATCCAAATTGCACAATCAGAAAATTCAAATTCTGCAGGTTGAAAAGCCAGATTCTGTGAGCAGAATAAATTGTGCAAATTGACCAAATTATGCAACTTCTTGAATGCAAATAAGTTTCACAGTATGCCAATCTATTAATTTTGGACACCTCAAATCTTTAGACACACACACACACACGCACACGAAATACCCCTCACCCCTCTCATCTATGGGGTCTTTCTTTCCAGCAGAGGGTTATGGGATGCTACTTTTTGGCAGAATAACCCTCTAGCACTAAGTTATATGCCAGCATGTCATTGGCTAGCTCACAGTGCTACCTCGGGCTGTGATTCTGCACTGCCTGAGGCAATTTCTTTAACATTTTGGCAAGGTGCCACATTCTGAAAAAATGGCTGCAATTGAGCTCAGCAGGGCAGAATTCATGGGGCCCTCATTACAATTACCTTCACCGCAGTCACTTCAAGAGAGAGAAGCAGTTTCGCTGCCTGTTAAAGACAACAGGGGCCCAACTTGGGACATGGAATGTATCCTAGTAGCGGGTGTGAGAAGGGGACACAGCTCTCAAACCACTAGCTCCTGTCTGGTTGATCAGGTTGAATTTCCAAAGTGGCAGCAGTCTTGCTTGCTTATGGGAGCTGCAGCCAATCAAAGTTACTGTTCCAAAAATGCGAGGGGGGGGGCAAACCTGGTACCCATTTTGTCAACTTCACCCGCTCAGCCTTCTGAGCAAGGGGAATTTGAGGGGGGGAGGGGAGGGGAAAGGGTGCCAGCAGGGTTGCCACCTCTCAGAGGCTCCCCTGAAGACTGGGTTTTGATCCAAGCTGCAGGGGAAGCCCCTATTTCTCTGGGTCAACCAGAGGCACCTGTAATGAATTTCAGGGCTCCTAGGGATGGTCACATCGGAAAGGGGTGGGCTACATGGACTTTCCTGACCCCTTTCTGAGGAGGTCTCTCCCCCTGTGGAACATTAGGCATTTTTACACACACCTTAAAGTGCTGGTCTTTCAATCTTCTGGGTTTACAAGTCCACAAGTAAGTTCCAGATGCATTCACACACACACACACACACACACACACACACACACACACTGCCCTGAGGCAGCCTAAAGTAGCCGCAGCTGTAGACGTGAGGGGCTGCCATGGAAACCAAGTGACCACAGCTGCCTGGAGCAAAGCAGTTTACCAGGAGAACTTTTTACACACAAAAGTTCTGGGAGAAGTTCTATGCAGAAGTTCAAAGAGCCAGATGTTTAAGATCTGGGTGAGTGATTTAGACACACACAAAGTTCAGGATGTAACAACAAACATGCAGGAGAAGTGTGTGTGTAAAAACACCCATTGTTCTATCATGACCCTACAAAAGGGGGCTTGGCCGCTGCTTTGCCCCACCTGTGCCAACGTAGCCATGCCACCCCTCAGGGAAAGCCTGCAAGGCAATCATAACCCAAGATGCCAGGGGATTGAGAGGGGCCACTCCATGCATATGGGCACATTTTAAAAAATGTGAGAACCCCTGCTTCATACACTCATCAGGGCTCTCTCTTTGCTCCCGTAACAACTACTACCTTCCGCTTGTGACTGGAAACTGCTACTGCCACCAAGTCCATGGAAGTTACGCCAGCAAGTTCACTGGGCACAGGATCAGGCCCATCACCACAGAAGCTATTTCCTACTTCGCTATTCTATGTCACCATGCTCCACATGCTGCCAGGTTAGCTAGCAATCTGGAGCACCTTTGGCAAATGCACGTGGGTAATTTTACAGCCCACACACTCCTAATTCCTCCAGGCAGTCTCCGCGAAGCTACTTAGCCCAAATAAATCTTCAGAGATCAAAAAAAAAACACATCAAAGAACAATGCCGCTCTGTGCTCTTGAAACCACGTGCTACCAAGAGAATTGCTGTCTGCTTTGTTCAAATAGTAGGAAACGAGGGAAGAAATCACCAGCCTCTGTTCACTCCTGCAACCTGGCTATGTTATTGGGGATTTGGAGAGCTCAGTCGGCCTCTGTTCTCCTGGGAGCTTTAACCGATGGTTGCGGTGGCAGCAAATTACTCCCCGGCTGATGCCATTGTAATCTGATGGGGTCAGACCTCAGACTGCAGCAGAACCTTATTAGCAGCTTAAATTTCACTTTGCGCCGACTTTCTCTCTGCTTTTGTCCATACGTTTAGTTTTGCTTCCGAATTTTCTTGCTGGAAATGGTGTTGGGGGTGGGGACGGAGTGTCATTACTGCAGCAGCTGGGGAAGAGAATTTTTTTTATTTATTTTTTTAAAGAAAAGAATTGGGGGAAGAGGGGGCAGTGGGAGGATTTAGAACAGTCTCTAGGGACAGGGTTAGAAATCAAAATAAGGACCAGCCTGCTATTAAATGACAAACACACATAATACACCCCTCTTTCCATGTTCACATGATCACTTATTACCAAGAGCAAGCTACTATCCTACCCTCTCTGATCAGGAGTGCATACCCTAAGAGTAACCACTAATCACCCCCTACTTCACTTTAAACACTGTTCATGTGAAGCGGGGGGTGCACTGAAGCCTCCACCGATCTCCACGCGCAGAGCATCCGGCATTGGTGCCTGTTGCTCCATGAGTGAGTGATGCGCGGAGCGCGGGAGCGCAAGTACACCCACAGCGTTCCCACGGGTGCCTACGGATACTCGCCGCGGCATTTGCATGGGCACCCCCCACACCCGAGGGGGGGGGGGGGAACATCCATGTGAAAACGGCCAAGGAACACATTCTAGCAAAGAGAGGTAATCCAAAGTTAACTACTACTCTTTGGCAGCATTCAGACGAACAGCGTAAACTGAAGTAGTACTGCAGCAATCTCTTGCCTAGTCGACGTGAAATCGGGGCCACCATCCTCACCCTTATAAGTGACAGGGGGTCACAGGAGGAGTTTCTTCAAAATACAATCCAAAAGGGAGCATGTACTCCTGATTTTGCAGGAGTACATAAATATGCATCTCTTTCCACTCCGGAATAACGTCAGTTTAATGCTCTGCTCCTACGAACACTTCAGGAGTAAAACCTAGCTAAGGTTCGACTACATCAAATTCACTGTTTGTCGGAACATGGTCAATTATGCTTTCAGCATTAGTTCCCAGAGCAGGAAATAACCAGAGCAAAACGCAGGTTGTTTGCTTCGCAACTAGGGCGCCAATCTACCTGCAGCTCTGACAGCAGGTCAGCTCTGTCGCAATGGAGAGGCCGAACCACCGCGATAAAGACGGCTCTCAATGTAAGTAACACGCCAGCTACGCCACAAGGGAGACATCTCTCTCCGCCTGGTTACTGGACAGACGCATTAGGCAGTGGCAGCGGCTTTATGAAAGCAATTTGTCATTCTTTCCTCCCGCTTCGCCTGCCCAGCTGCGCTCTGGTTGCCGTGGAGCAAGCACTTTTTTCCCTCTGTAGACGCGGGGCCCAGCTGGAGCGAGTGGGGAGGCTTCAAGGCAAAAAGCAACCGTGCTAAAAAAATGACACCTCTTGTCTCGGAGTTTGTTCAGAGAAAGGCAGAAGGGAGCCAACCAGAGATGATGGGGCGTTCTGCTATTATTCGCTTAAGACACAAGAAGTCAACGCTTGGTAAGCAGGATCTGCAACAGAGGATTCCAAACTGTAGGTCAGGATCCCAATCGGGGGACCACGTCCCTCCAAGGGGGGCGAGGCCACATCACAGGGGCAGGACAAAGGCGTGACGACGCCTCTTACGGATCAACGGGACACCACGATGTGCTGCAGGAGGTGGGGCCATGTCAGAAAGGGGGCCAGGCAAAATGGTTGTCAGGCCCTTTAAGCTGTAACCCCACCCCTTCCGGAGCATCATGACACTCCAGAGAGGCAGGCAGAGTTACATTGGAAAAAGGCCCGTGGTCCACTCCCTTTCTGATGGGGCTGCTACTGGAAGTCCTGATTCCTCCGAGCTACTGAAGGCGCACCTGGCTGATCCAGAGAAATCCGGGGGGTGGGGGGGTGGGGAAATCAAGGCTTCCCTCAGGAGCAGAGATGTTTCTTTAATTAATAGAGAGGAGTTGCATTCGCGGGTGGAAAAGTACAAAGTGCTGCACAATGCCAGCATTCACAGGCCTGGTTCCCTGGGGCTGAGCTGTCTGAAGGAGCAGCGAGTCATGGAGTTAAAATATTAACGTGGAAAAGTCATATGCAAAAAAAAATTCAGCTCTGCGTTCCAGGGTGTTGAGGAAAGCGGTCAGAATTCGCCACATCTCAAGTTTCAGGTTACTAAGGCAGGCTGCAGGACCTAGGCAATAAAACCGATGGGGAATGCCATCTTGTGGGTTTTAGATCTAAAGCCCTTTTTAAACGGGCCGCAGCAGAGGGGGCGGTCCATGGGCACACCGCTGTGTGGATGGGGCAGGTGCACAGGGGCACACACCGAGCCCCCCATATCCCCACACACAGAGCAACCGGCATTGTTGCCGGTTGCTCCGTGCATGGGAGGTGGGTGGGGATGTGTATATTTATTTATTTTCAAGCATTTTTAACCCACCCATCCTGCCAAAAGCAGCTCTGGGCAGTGCACAATATCAAACATTAATAACATTAAAAACAACTAAAAATATACAACAAAGAGAGGTATAAAAAATCCACAACCACCCCCCACCCTAACCCATTCCCCCTACCCTACCCATC
>QEPC01009365.1:3424889-3452688 GCA_003113815.1 Sphenodon punctatus | reverse complement strand
CCCCCCCCCATCAATGACAAGACAACGTTTCCCAAACTCTTTATGGACAAACAGGCCATCCACAAACTTCAAAATTGGTCAACCTCCCTGCGCTCACCGCGATGGCTGCAGCCCAATGTGTGCTTGTTGCATGCTGGCCAGAGAGCAGGGAAGAGAACCATAATCTGTATGAGTTGGATGCTGGGATTTTGCTACGGGTGCTGCTTCCAGCTCTGCTCTTAGAGCACCCCCCACCCCAAGCCTGTCCTGTACCGAGGCAGTCAGACTTATCCTTCCCAGGCCCGACTTCACCAAAGACGGCTCCATCCCACAGAGGGCTGCAGCCACGTCAGGAAAGGGTGAGGCAGTAGTTTAACCCTGCCCCTTTCCCAACATCCATCCCCACCCTCACAGTGCCCCCATAGGGGCGGGAGGAATGTCAGGAAAGGGGAGCAGCAGCAAGCAAGGAAAGGGAAGGAGGGGAAGAGGTCCCAAAGAGCCAGCTTCCTCACCCGCTCCTGGCTTTACACCCCCCTTCATCCTCTCTCTCCACCATCACGTATTGCCTTTTGCCCAACCAGGACATCCCCCGTCAGGCAGACGGCAGCATTAGGAAGAAGGGAGAGGTAGCACGCATGCTACCAAGGTGCGATCTCAGAAGGAGAGCAGGCAGCAAGGAGCACACAGCAGGGTTGTTGCCTAGTGGTCACGTTGCACAGAGACGGTTCCTGCTAGAGTCTATGGTGGACAATGGGGAGCGAGCTAGGATCAAGCAATCAGAAGCAGAGGGGCATGACATGAGACAACGGAGCCCCAAGGGCTGCACGGTCACACCGCGTTCTTGCAGCGGGTCTCAAAGGGGTGAATGGTCAAGGGCAGTTGTGTGCAACCCTGCAGAACCAGGCTTACGCCCAGTTTGTCCACTAGCTCTTCACAGTTAGATCTGAAATGGGTACCTGTAGAAACGCCTGTCAAAACTGTGGTACCCGAATCATCTTCACCACTAAACAATACCTGCTTCCGGCTCGACAAATTACCGGATTTCCCATTACCAAATGACTGAGTTATCAATGTACTCACCCTCCATTTCCATTCACCCATTGATGGTTCCATGGCCTCTCGTCGTGTGCATGCACAATGATGAAAAACGACAACATGTAGAACAACATTGGGGCCGATCCCAGGTTGCGCAGAGCCCACGTGCAGCTCTGCACAAACCACGCGGCTCTCCATAGCGGGTACGCTGTGCCCTGTGGAAACTGCGCATGTGCGCGCACGCACAGGACCTGCAGGGCATGGAGTCACGGCCACTGTGAGCAAGGCTGCTTTCGGATGCTACAGGGGAGGGGCAGGAACTTTCGTAATCGCCGCAGTGGCTCTCTAATTGAGAGGATTAGCGCCCAACAGAATACACTAATCCTCTCTTAAGGCGTGAGAACACCCACCATTGTAAAGGCTACATGTGGGGACCCGGTCATGCGCAGCTGTTCTTACGCCTTAAAAAAAAGGATTAGTGGATTCCGACGGGCGCTAATCCTCCCAATTACAGAGCAGCTGCGGCAATTGCAAAACTTCCCTCCCCTCCCCTGTAGCATCCGGAAGCAGCCCAGGTCAGAATGGGTCAATAAAAGTCAACTATTCAGCAACAGCAATCCCTGGTATGTTGGGTATTCGGTTAGTCCGCTTGGTATTCAGGTACCAATCAAGCTATCCAAAATTATGGGTACAAAATTGGCTACCCGTTTCAGCTTTATTTACAGTTTCAGAAGCAAGCACATTTTCCACACAGCACAGCAGCGGGAACAATCCGTCCATTCGGCTCCCGAGTTCTCATTCCCTTTAAAGCCAACGTAGCTGGTACGCCAAAACATTTACAGCAAATTTGGTCAGTCCCTTGCAGGTTTTTACCAGCTCTTCCNGTGGGTGGGGATGTGTATATTTATTTATTTTCAAGCATTTTTAACCCACCCATCCTGCCAAAAGCAGCTCTGGGCAGTGCACAATATCAAACATTAATAACATTAAAAACAACTAAAAATATACAACAAAGAGAGGTATAAAAAATCCACAACCACCCCCCACCCTAACCCATTCCCCCTACCCTACCCATCCTCCCCCCCAAAAAAACCAGGCGAAAGAGCCACGTCATGCAACAGCATCAAAACGAGGCGAGATCCAGGGCCGAATGAGCCTCCACCGGCAGGGAGTTCCACAGCCATGGGGTGGCCACCGAGAAGGCCCTCTCCATCGTGGTCCCCCAGCAGACTCGGGGGACTCCCAGCAGAGCACCCCCCGATGACTGCAGGGGCTGATCCAGAACCCGGGGGGCGAGGTGGTCCAGCAGATAGGTTGGGCCGAGACCATTTAGGGCTTTATAGGTGAGCACCGACACCTTGAGACTACAGGCAGCCAGTGCAGAGACCAAAGAACCGGTGTAATATGTTCCCAGCGGCCCAGTCCCACCAGGAGAAGGGCCGCCGCGTTCTGCACAAGCTGCAGTCTCTGTACCGTCACCAAAGGTAGCCCCAAATAGAGCGCATTACGGTAGTCAAGCCTAGAGGTGATGAAGGCATGGATGACGGTGGCCAGGTCAGAGTCCAAAACATACGGCCAAAGCCTACGCACCAGATGTAATTGGCGGAAGGCACTCCTTGCCACAGCCTCCACCTGAGCATCCAAGCGGAATTGCGAGTCAAGGAGCACCCCCAGACTCCGTACCTGAGGAACCAGCGGAGAGCAGACCCCCCCCCATCAATGACAAGACAACGTTTCCCAAACTCTTTATGGACAAACAGGCCATCCACAAACTTCAAAATTGGTCAACCTCCCTGCGCTCACCGCGATGGCTGCAGCCCAATGTGTGCTTGTTGCATGCTGGCCAGAGAGCAGGGAAGAGAACCATAATCTGTATGAGTTGGATGCTGGGATTTTGCTACGGGTGCTGCTTCCAGCTCTGCTCTTAGAGCACCCCCCACCCCAAGCCTGTCCTGTACCGAGGCAGTCAGACTTATCCTTCCCAGGCCCGACTTCACCAAAGACGGCTCCATCCCACAGAGGGCTGCAGCCACGTCAGGAAAGGGTGAGGCAGTAGTTTAACCCTGCCCCTTTCCCAACATCCATCCCCACCCTCACAGTGCCCCCATAGGGGCGGGAGGAATGTCAGGAAAGGGGAGCAGCAGCAAGCAAGGAAAGGGAAGGAGGGGAAGAGGTCCCAAAGAGCCAGCTTCCTCACCCGCTCCTGGCTTTACATCCCCCTTCATCCTCTCTCTCCACCATCACGTATTGCCTTTTGCCCAACCAGGACATCCCCCGTCAGGCAGACGGCAGCATTAGGAAGAAGGGAGAGGTAGCACGCATGCTACCAAGGTGCGATCTCAGAAGGAGAGCAGGCAGCAAGGAGCACACAGCAGGGTTGTTGCCTAGTGGTCACGTTGCACAGAGACGGTTCCTGCTAGAGTCTATGGTGGACAATGGGGAGCGAGCTAGGATCAAGCAATCAGAAGCAGAGGGGCATGACATGAGACAACGGAGCCCCAAGGGCTGCACGGTCACACCGCGTTCTTGCAGCGGGTCTCAAAGGGGTGAATGGTCAAGGGCAGTTGTGTGCAACCCTGCAGAACCAGGCTTACGCCCAGTTTGTCCACTAGCTCTTCACAGTTAGATCTGAAATGGGTACCTGTAGAAACGCCTGTCAAAACTGTGGTACCCGAATCATCTTCGCCACTAAACAATACCTGCTTCCGGCTCGACAAATTACCGGATTTCCCATTACCAAATGACTGAGTTATCAATGTACTCGCCCTCCATTTCCATTCACCCATTGATGGTTCCATGGCCTCTCGTCGTGTGCATGCACAATGATGAAAAACGACAACATGTAGAACAACATTGGGGCCGATCCCAGGTTGCGCAGAGCCCACGTGCAGCTCTGCACAAACCACGCGGCTCTCCATAGCGGGTACGCTGTGCCCTGTGGAAACTGCGCATGTGCGCGCACGCACAGGACCTGCAGGGCATGGAGTCACGGCCACTGTGAGCAAGGCTGCTTTCGGACGCTACAGGGGAGGGGCAGGAACTTTTGTAATCGCCGCAGTGGCTCTCTAATTGAGAGGATTAGCGCCCAACAGAATACACTAATCCTCTCTTAAGGCGTGAGAACACCCACCATTGTAAAGGCTACATGTGGGGACCCGGTCATGCGCAGCTGTTCTTACGCCTTAAAAAAAAGGATTAGTGGATTCCGACGGGCGCTAATCCTCCCAATTACAGAGCAGCTGCGGCAATTGCAAAACTTCCCTCCCCTCCCCTGTAGCATCCGGAAGCAGCCCAGGTCAGAATGGGTCAATAAAAGTCAACTATTCAGCAACAGCAATCCCTGGTATGTTGGGTATTCGGTTAGTCCGCTTGGTATTCAGGTACCAATCAAGCTATCCAAAATTATGGGTACAAAATTGGCTACCCATTTCAGCTTTATTTACAGTTTCAGAAGCAAGCACATTTTCCACACAGCACAGCAGCGGGAACAATCCGTCCATTCGGCTCCAGAGTTCTCATTCCCTTTAAAGCCAACGTAGCTGGTACGCCAAAACATTTACAGCAAATTTGGTCAGTCCCTTGCAGGTTTTTACCAGCTCTTCCAAGAACTGTATTTAAGCCCATGAATTCCCAGCAAGACTCCTTTGAGGTCTTTCCCCATTGGCAATTACTTGAGTGCAATTACTTGCTACCCAGATCCCCAGCCACTCCACCAGCGCAATTAAGTTCGTGCCATAGAAGCACTTGAGGTCTAGATTGAAAGCAATATATAAAACAAAACTTAAGGGATTTAAAGTGCATGGCTCCAATTATACCTGAACACGCATAATTCCCATTTTCTCTGCACAGGGTGACGGTTGGGAGTGGGGAATGAAATCACAAGTTTCCAGCAGAGATGCAAAACTGTAGTTTGAATTCAACAGGGAAAATAACTGTGTTCTAATTATCAAATGATTCTTTGGCTTGGCACACATCAGGGAGTTTGGGCACGTTCGACAGTATAACTTTACTAAAATGAATCTGCCTTTGGGCTAACCTCCATTTCTTCCAACCTCAGCAGCAAAACAAATAAATAAATAAATGTATTCAACAGAAATTAGCCCTAGCAGGACAGTTAATGGGAACAACTGAGCCACCTGAGCACAACCACCTGGGACCTCGCATCTTCGTGAATGTTACACTCCTTGGGTAATTTCAGATATGACGGGCCCGAAGGCCCACCACGCTGAACCACGGTCTGGGCTCCGAAATGAATCCCAGTCAGGAATCAGTCCGGCTGTCCTTTAGATGTGCCAGCCTGATTCCGGTGGCGGATCGGGAAGGGGGCGGGACTGCGCAGTACGACGTGCAGGCGCACAGCCCCGCTCCCCTGCGCTCCCCCGGCCGCCCGCCCTCTGGGAGACAGGCAGGCGCAGCAGCCAATTCGGGCACTGCGCCCGATCCCGTCCTGTGGTCAGGACCGCAATCAGGGATGGGCCAAACGTAACAGATGTTACATTTGGCCCATCCCGGATCGTGGCCAATCTAACCACAATTCTGGACCTCCGGGCGGTCGGAGATCCAGAATCGTGGTTAATATGATTCCTGCCAGTGATTCACTGTGGTGAGCATCTGGCGGGAATCATTTAGACGTTACGAGACAAACGGCCACCACAGGGGAATCACTGTGGTTGTCCCTGGTCTCGTAATGTCGGAAATTATCCCTCATCTCTCCCTCTGTTCCCCTTCCTTCATCCCCCCTTACAGTCTCTCAGATTGTAAGCCCTAGGGCAGGGACCGCGTCTATTCCATTACTTTGTAAAGCACCAGGTACATTGCTTGCGCTATATAAATGCTTGCTAATAATAACAACAACAACCATACAGCAATCTCATTCAAGAGCTGTCTGTACAAGGTTTGCAGAGCTAAAACAAATATCCAGGGCGAAAAATTGGACAATTTTGTCCGCTTCATATTACATCCCAGAAAGCAGATACCAACCGCTACATGTCCGCATTTGAAGTTCAAAAGCAGAAAACTGCCTGAGTGTATAAAACGCCCCCCTCGTTCTCCCGGCTGGCTGACAGAAAGAGGACATGGCCCACAGCAAGGATAGAACCCAGGACTCTTTGAGTAGCTGCCCCGAAGCGCAACCACTGAGCCACGCCGGCAGGGTCTAAGGAGGGTCTAACCAACAGCTAGTTCTCTACGTGAGCAACATCCAAAAGGAAAAAAACAGCAGCTGCTGAGGAAGCTCAGGTGGTAGCGCTTCGAAAAGGAAAAGTAGAGAGTGCAAGGGTTCAAGACCCTTTTAGGCAAGGGAACATTATGTATCTGCGGGAGTTTCATTTCCTTTAATTTTTTTATTTTATTTTTTAAATGAGACTCCACATGGGAGAGAAAACCTAGGCATGAGACGAGCATGAACAAAGCTCTCCAAGAAGCTTGACTCTCAGTGCAGCAGAAGATCCGTACAGGAGAGCCGAGCCAAATTTTAAGCTAGCTTGGAGTTTAGCATGAAACCTGTATTCACCGAAGCAATGTAGCAGAGTGGATGAGCTGCTGGGCTTTGTCCTGGGATACTACCAGAGCTCCAATTCCATCTTACTGGCTTGTCTTGGACTCAGTTCCCCATCTGTAAAATAGGAATAATAACGACCTACCTCACAGGGTCATTGTGACGGTGAACTAGCTAAGGATTGCAAAGCACTCTGAACACTGAAAGTGCTACAGAAAGGATTATTTATCATCAGGGGGCTCTGCTCTTGCTCCCTAAGTTTGGATCGGTCAGGGCAGGAAAGAGTATTTGCTCTGGCTGTTCCTCTCAAAAGCCATCTTGCCACCTGCCCAGTTGTTAGTGGACAGCAGTCTACAAAGAGGAGTTCATGAGAGAGAGAGAAGCAGCTACGTGTTATCAGTCTCTCCGCCCCTAAGCTTCAGTCCTCTGTCAATCTGGGCCTACCTGTGTGTGTAAGGCAAAGATGAGAAGCAAAATTCAATGTGAAACAAATGGAGCCAATTGGGAGTTAATTTTCCTAACTCCAGCAAAAATAAAATACAACGACCCAACTTGGCAGACTGCCAGGCATTGCACCAGCTTCCAACTGGGGATCACAGCACTTGCTCCTGATGGCTCCAGTACCATTTGAAGGAGGAGTTCATCCTGTGAACCACACGCCGGCACTCTGCCAGGCTAAAAGGGTGAGGATCAGGGGTTGGTGGGGAGAGACAGATGCACAAAAGAGAGCTGGCATCTGTCCAAGTGCAAAATCATACCAGAAATCCCTTTCTCGGGAACGCTGCTCTGTTCTATACTGTACGCTGCAGGCTTGTGTATGTTTAATTGCTATCCATGAAAAGCCATAGAACGGGGCATTAGAGACTGTATTTTTATTTTTATTTTAAAAAAAAAATGAGAGGAAGGGAGAGTGTAGAGTAGAGTGCATTTTAGGGGCATTTTCAGATGGCAAAACTAGTCTAGAGTAGTTTGAATAAACCCTAGTGCTTATTAGTCCGCGCTTACCAAGGTGTACCTTTCAGGCGGACAATCTAGTCCGGGATAATTTTTAGTCCAGGCTAACCATGTGAACAGAACACTGCTGTTAGCACGGTGCTAACAGAGTCTCTAGAATGAATTTCAATCCCATGGTGCTTTTCATCCGTGCTCAGAGCACTTATTTCTTGGATTGTAGCAAATCTGGTTTTCTTCATTTTTCTGATTTCTGAGTTGAAGAAAATGGAAACTCATCTCTCAGGGTATTTAAACTTGGAGCTCTGCAACGCATTGTTGAAGGATGACAGAGGTACCATGATCACCCCACAGTCATGTGCCCCTAGATACCACAGAGGCAAAAAATGCCTAGAGCGTCCGTCAGGTCTTGCCATTGGACTCCGTGGCCCTCGTTATGGGATCATCAACTAGTCCGGGATAGTAATTCAGACAGACATTAGTCTGGACTAGTTTAAGAACAGTTGTTATCAACCCCAACGATTGTGGTTTTATAACAACCGGGTTTATTTGTTAACGCACACTAATAAAAACGGTTGACAGCGTTCAGACGGACAACCTATCACAGACTTAACGCAATTAGTCCGGACTAAATGTGCATCTGAAAATGCCCTAAGACAAGACTCTGACCTACAACCAGCTGATCATTAAAACAACAACAAACCATGGGTCAGTAACAGCAAGCCAAGTAATCAATGAATGTGAGCCTAGAACAGGGGTGGTGAACCTTTTACCCTCCCACAGGGCATTCGAAAAGGACTGCAAGCTCATGATCTATGCCATGAATCCATCTCCTGTCCTCCTTGAGTGCATGCCCACATCTCCACTCCTTTCCCCCACGCTCAGTCTTTCAGTGCTTGAGGGAAGAGACTGCATTTGCAGGTCAGATCCAGGAATTGGAAAGGGGTCAAATTAAAAAAAGACAGTTGGTGGCTGGATTTAGCCCATGGGTCACAGGTTTCCCATGCCTGGGGTTTCCACAGTCAACCCATACACACTAGGGAACTGGCCACAGCGCCAACCAAAACCGAAGCCTGCCATTGTTGAGGAAGCTGGGGCGTCTAATAGCACGACTCACAGTAGCCACCTCCCTCTTCGCTTTAACCTAGATGGGGTGGGGCCATGTTGGAAAAGGAGGCAGGGCAAAATGGAGGGTGTGGCCGCACCTGGAATGATGTGTGCAGTTCTGGTCGCCCCATCTCAAAATAGACATCGCTGAACTAGAAAAGGTACAGAGAAGGGCAACGAGAATGATAAAGGGCATGGAACGGCTTCCGTACAAAGAGAGGCTTGACAAGCTGGGTCTCTTCAGCTTAGAGAAGAGAAGACTGAGAGGGGACATGATAAAGGTTTATGAAATCCTGAGTGGTGTGGAACGGGTAGGTAGGGAACAGTTATTTACCCTCTCAAATCGTATTAGAACTCGGGGACACTCCATGAAACTAGCTGCCGGCAGATTTAAAACAAATAAAAGGAAGCACTTTTTCACTCAACACATAATTAACTTATGGAATTTGTTACCAGATTACATTGTCAAGGCCAGTAGTATAGCTGGGTTTAAAAAAGGACTGGATAAGTTCTTGGAGAGTAGGTCCATTAATGGCTATTAACCAAGTAGCTCACGGGATGAACTTCTTACTGTCGGGAGCTGGGAGTGAACAATGGGGAATGGATTGCCCTTTGGGACTGTTGGTTCTTCTCCCATGCGATCGAGATTGGCCGCTGTCCGAGGACAGGATGCTGGGCTTGATGGACCATTGGTCTGACTCAGTATGGCGCTTATGTTCTTAAAAGAGCTGTCATGCCCCTTTCTGATGTAACCCCACGCCTTGATGTTCTATACAGACCATGTGGGAAGATCCTTACTGTCAGCCCCCTTTCTGACATCTGACCACCTGAAGCCCCTAATTTTGCCACCACCTGAAACCCCTAATTTTGCCAAGTTACCAGAGAAACCCCTGGGTGACCTAGAGATATCAGTACCCCTCCCCCACCAAGCTTTGAGACTGGGGTTCAAAACACGGAGTCTTCAGGTGGAAACCCTGAGAAGAAATGGCAACTCTAGTGGGGCTCCAGCCCCATTAACCTTGTAATTGTTATTGTTCAATACAGTTGAACGGTATGGTACAGCAAACCATGGAACACAGCTTCAAAGCTATAGATTTTCCCTTTAATGCAGCACACCATCATTAAAACTCTAAACAGACCCAGCGACACAGTTAAAATGCAAGCCAGCTACTGCTTCTCCCAAGCCCACTGGGCGTGATTTGCATACAAAGCACAACTTGGCATCCTCTAGCGTCGCCCTAAAAAGGCAGTCGGTAGAAATCGGGTCTAACAAATGGAGCTACCTTCCTCGCTGCAACATGGATTTTGGTCTCCCATCAGCAATTATTTGCAAGCTAACATTCCCTAGCAAGGCACTATTCCACCCATGTCAACTCTCAATGAGTAAGGTTGCCACCCATGCAAATTGTTTGTGTTGTTGAGGGGGGGGAGGGGGTAGTTTTACAACTGCTTTATTGGTATAAGAAATGGACAGATAATATCAGTATGTTACAAATGCAAATCACAATTCAGTGAAGCACAAAACTGAAAAGGTTTACAACACACCAATATGCATATTGTCGCCAACCAAAGGAATCCCTCCCCCCTGCACAACCCCACCCCCTCCAAAAAACAACCCAGTAAGCCAATCCTCTCCGTAATGAATAGCTCACCTGTCTGAAGAATCATAGAACATCAGATTTGTCGCAGTAAAATAGTATTGTCTTCTGCACGGAAACTTATGAAAAATACATGTTACAGGGCCTAAGGCACCTCAAAGAGACACAAGCCCCCTTTTTCACAGGCAGCCCGCACGCTAGAACACCCAGAAATCTGGCTGTTCTAGTGGGGTGCTGCCCATGTAAATCCTGCGGGGGGGGCGTGCTCCCATGCACACACATCCCCACATACGGAGGCACCGGGAAAGGCGGAGGTGCCCCCGTGCATGGGGATGGACGTGTGCCCCGTCAGAACCCTCCCCACCGCTAACCACAGCGCACCCCCACGGCCCGTGTAAAAAGGGCCACAGGCAGCAGAGAGTTAAGTCGGGACCCTCCCACATCGTTACGGTTGTTAACCTGGAGAATGGGAAACTTATTCCAGTCCTCCGATTTTATTTATTTATTCCCATTTTTATCCCGCCCTTGCCTTAAGGCTCAGAGCTTCTCGAGTCAGCAGGACTCTCTTCCCCGTTCAGTCTGATCATGGGGATCAGACTGACGGAGCTGTATTCTCTCTCTCTCTCTTTTGGCAGCAATTAAACTTGCTTCCTCAAGAGAGGATGGATTCAATCCAGTGGGATTTAAATTTCAGCTACGAAAAGGGGCCATCTCCCCCCTTCCAAACACACTGGTCACCATGGAATCGGGTCCCTTTTTAACCTCTGGGCCTTCTGCACCTATAACCAAGTTTGGATGAAATCAGCCTTCGGCATTAAAAAGTGAAGGGGAGAGGGAACATAGACAAGATGCTGGGTGATCACGTAAGTAAGGGGTGGGGGACCGTTTCCGTTTCCCTCCCGTGGGCCACGCTGAAAATCACTTCAAGCTCTGGGGGCCACAGAGGTGGGGTGCTTGAGGATGGGGAAAGAAAGAGGAAGGTCTAGATCAGATGTGGGCAAATCAGATGTGGGCAAACATTGGCCCCCATTGAGGTGGCTCTCAGGATTAGGGAACTTTGTCCACCCCTGGTCTAGATAATGGATCTAGGCCATGGATCCCTCCCTGTCCTTCACTGCTTGCCTTCATCTCCTCTCCCTTCCACTTAGCTTAGTCTTTCAGGGCTAAAAGGAAGGAACCGGATCCGTGGGCCAGATCCAGGAATTAAAAACAGGCCAAAATAAAAACCAAAAGACAGCTCTACCCCTGGTATAAACCTTCTTTCCATAAGAAACCAAGGTTAAAAAAAAATTAGGGCTGAAACACAATTCTTGCTTTTCTCAGCGAGAATCAGGGCTCTCAACTCAGTCTTGCAAACAAGAATCAGACGAGAAACTATGTGGATTCTCCCCAAGAAAAGCAAGAAACTCGAGAGAGCCCCCCTCCCCACACGCTTCCCTTTCCCCAACCTGTCAGGAAGCACCTTGCAAACTGCTGCCCGGGGGGCCAGAGGGGAAGAGCAGATTCGCTGCTCTCCCCCCCCCCAACGTAGCGCTTTGCAAAGGGGCTTGGGGGCACTTCCTGAGTGGTCCCCGACTCCCCCTGCCAGGGCTGCCCCTCAGGAAGCCAGTTTTGCAAAGGCCTATTCATTTCTAGCAGAGTGGCCGCTTGCAAAGCTGCACATGGCTTCCTGGTCAATTTCAACCTGAAAAAAACCAGGCGGCTGCTTGAGGGCTTTGCAAGGCACTGCGTTGGCCAGGAGAGCTGGGACCCTGCCAGAACAGCCTCTTGCAGAGCTGGATCAATGCGCTTCCCCCCCACAGATGTTTGGGGGGGGGGAAGAACCGGGCTCAAAATCTCACCGAGAACCCAAACCAGGTGTCAAAATCCCAGCGAGATCTCTAGCGTGGTTCTCTAGCTTTGTTTCTATGCAAATAAAATAAACAAACATGTATATAGCACTGACAATGTGCCTGGCTGGCACTGAACCGCAAGGCTTACAAGGTTGGATCAGGGATGGGAGACAGACAGGGATCCCACAACCAACCCCCTCCACGCTAGGGATGGTCGACCGAACCCGACCTTCCGAACCGAACTCGATTTTGGAACTGACCGAATTTCCCAACTCGGCTCTGTTCGCCCATCCCTACAAGATAATATTCCATTTAGTTCAATGGGGTTTGAATTTCCAAACTTTGTTCGGAAGTTCAGAGTTCGGACCGAACTCGAATATTTCGATCGATCGAACCGAACTTCCGAACCGAATTTCTGAACTGAACCGAATTTCCCAACTCAGTTCTGCTCGCCCATCCCTACTCCACAAATTTCCTTCCCAATACAAACCGACAAACAAAACGGAAGGCAGCGCTCATATATTCAAAAGGAGGGGAAGTAAGGGACATGGTGCGCCTGTGCAGATTTAAAGTGATTGGCTATAAGATGCAGTAACCAAGAAACCGACACAAACCTGGAAATGATAAACCAGTAACTTGGCTAAATGGCAAGTTTTAGTAATCAGATACTGCTATTACCCAGAATTTGGGGTTGTCTGTTGCTCGACTCCATAATTGGCCAACTAACACGCTTCTCAAATTGTGGCTATTACCCGTGGACAGCAATTCTATTATCCGTATCTGCTCTAATTGGTTTCACGGCATAAAATAAGGCCACCGCGGAGACAGCGACTGATCTGGTCTGAACAGGGTTGCCCCACCTCGCCCCAAGGTTCACCTGAAGGGAGATGGGCCACATCAGTGGGAGCAGGACAAAGGGGGATGGCAAATCGAGAATAAGCCAAGAATTGCCTGGATTCTCATCAAGAAAAGCAAGAACCTCATCAGGACCCAGGAAGGGCATTTTGCAAGCCCTGGCTAGGTTTGCAAAAAGCCCTGCATGCCATGTGTTCACCGGAACCGCTCCATCCACCGCTGAGTCTCTCTCTCTCTCTCTCTCTCGGTTCAGCTTCTCTGCCCGGGGACATGTGGAAGCGAGGTTGCCAAAATATTATAATGCACATTTGTGCAATATCTCGTGAGATTTTGCACCAGGGCCAAGATCTTGGAGAGATCTCTCGGTCCTGACTGAAATCTCACCAATTTGATTCTCGTTTCAGCCCTACCCAACAGCATTGGGATCGGATCAACTCCAGCAGGGCTCGAACCACCACACACGTTCACATTCAGCCAGAAAGCAAGGGCCCTCTGCAGCACAGTGGGAGACAGAAACAAGCCCACCTCCGTAAATGGCGCTGAAACAAAACACCGCCCAAGTGAGCTGCAGCACAACTCCTGTGCACGGGGATAACAGCAGCATTCATGTCTTTTTATGCTCACGCCCGTGTAATTAGTGCAGCCCACTAACTACCTAACAACTTTGCCATAAACTTTCCGTTAACAATACAGGCTCAATTAATATTCCTCCTGCTCCGTGCCTCACAGCTCCTTCAGAGCACAGCCGTATTGATAGGAGGCACTGGAAACACCTCCAGCATGCGTCTTTCCAGCACAAAAGCACGACAGGTCCCAGAAAAAGAGGGCTTTGAGAACCAGCACACACTGAGGGAAATGCTGCTCACTCTCAGCAGACAGCAACTTGTGTCACTGACCGAGATCAGTCAGACCCCCGAAGTAGCGGAAAGTCTCCCACACTGAGTTCAACAACTGTCCTGGCCACAGAACTTGGGTTGCGCCCCCAACCCTCATCCCACCCCCCACATCTCCCAGACACACGCTGGGCTGTGGGAGGAAATCCCAATTTCTCCAGGTCAGTCAGGGACGCTCCAGATAGTCCAGAGAAATCGGGACTTCTGAGGGCAGCCATGTCAGAAACGGAGTGGGCCACTGAGCCCTTGGCCCCGCCCCATGGAGCACCAGGATATCACAACCATCAGAAAAATGATGCGACAGTCCCTTTCCCCACCCTCTTTCCCACATGGCCCCACCCTGGGTGTCAGTAAGCCTCCTCCGCACATGTATTAAAACAGGCTTAGATTTAAATCTGTTGCAGAGCCATTCTTATTAAATCAGTTTAAGAGGGACATTAAACAGGTTTAAGAAAATATTATATGTCAGGGGTTGGGAATGTTTCCCCTTTAACTTGCCCCTTTGGACATTCATACAGCTGCATGGACTGGATAGGAGTTGGGGGCTGCTTAGGAGGTGTGTTCCGGATGGGGTAAGGAAGGGGAGAATCGGGATCATGGATCTCTGCCATGGATCCATCCTCTGCCCTTAAGTCCATGCCCTCATCTCTGCTCACTGCCCCTGAGCTCACGCTTTCCGCGCTTGAGAGAAGAGACTGGATCCTCAGGCCAGATCCATGAACTGGAGAAGGACCAAATAAAAAATAATTTAAAAAAAAAAAAAAAAACAGCTACAGGCCACTTTTGGCACATGGGGGCAGAGCTTTCCTAACACCGGTGTAGGTGAATGATCTTGTCCGTATGCCAGTGTAAGATATAGGTCTGCAAATCAGAACTAAGATTGACAGGACACAACTGGTCCCATTGGGGTTTGGTTCACATGCATTCCTGGCCCAAGGCTCTCAGGGTCATACCAGGTTGGGCATAGGGTGGCCAGACCTCCCCTTTAAAAGAGGACGCTTATGAAAAATACATAGTGCAGGGCTGCACCGGAACCAATGCAGTCCTGCACCATGTATTTTCCATAAGCGTCCTCTTTTAAAGGGGAGGCATGGCCACGCTAGTTGGGCACCACAGCTGCTACAGGCTCAGCTTCCCTGGAGCAACTGCAATCCAGATGGGGCCTGATCCAGGGGCATAACCAACAAGGAGCCAGAGAAAGCTTGTGAGCCCCCCCCCCCAATCCATTTCTCTCCTCTCTCTGTGTGCTATTTCCCTTCTCCCACTCCCCACCCCCCAAATGCTCCTCTATGTGAAAGATATTGTGCATTTTCAGACAAGACACTTTCCACCCACCCACTATACATGTTGCAGGGCTGCAGGGTTGCCCTATGGGTGCCCTGTAACATGTATAGTGGGTGGGGAGTGTCCTGTCTGAAAATGCCCTTGGTTCTGTCACTGACTGGCCTCATTAAAAAGGGGCAGGAGGTAGGATGGCCAGATGTGCACATTTTTACAGGATACTTATGAGAATCACAGACTTTGGGCTGCACTGGAGCCAGTGCAGCCCTGGAACCTGTATTTCTTATGCATGTGCTATAAAAAAATTGCATATCTGGCCATCTTATTAAGAGGACACGGTAGCTGCCCTCCTTGCGAGGCGTTGTGACGTCACGGGGCTCCAGAGAGGCGGCTCTATGGCCTAAAAGGGGTGTGGTTAAAGTATCCTCCCGCCTCCTTCCGGTGCGGCCATGGTGCTCTCTGGAGGGGGCGGGAGCCAATTGGACAGATAGGGCCAGGCTCAGAAAAGCCCAGCTACATCAGACTCAGGCCGATGCATCTGGATCTGGTCAGGCTTTGGCCCAAACTCAGTCCCAATTGGGACTCTAGGAGGGCTTAAGCCAGCCCCAGAGGCTACTATCCATCGCCAAAGCCAGCCTGCTGTGTCATGCCTGGCAAAGTCGTTCTCCTTTCCACCTCTCCGCTGTCCCATCGGTAACCTCCCACTCTTTTGACAGGAGGATTAGGCAGATTCGTTAAGTCAATGTTTGTACAGAACTGTGAAGCCCGCCCCCTAACCATCACTTCTGATGCCTTACGCAACCGTCCAGGTGCCCATGCTCCGCCTGCGATTTCCAGTCAGCCACATCTTCACACAAAGTGCCACGGGGTTTTGTCAGGGCAGCTCAGGCACAGCTCACTTAACACCTAGCCAGCCATGCGGCCCTTAAAATCCCCCTCGCCGCCGCCTGTTCCCCTGGGCGATCCGTCTGCCGCACACTAGGGTACTGCATAGTCTATCACATGCTGGAGAAACCTGGGTTCGGATTTAGGTACTGGTGTTTTGGTTTGTTTTTTTAAAAAAAACCTGCTATGCATCCAGCTGCAGTTGCAGCCAGCTCTGACAGCGCAATCTGTCCAAAGATGCCTCGTCATTCGGTTATTATCTAATCTACAGCTATTGTAACAAAGAGAACCACAGATTGGTCCTTGGAGCTCCACAGGAGAATTTAATTTGGAGAGACGTTAGGGGGACAGAGGGGATATAATCAAGTTGCCTTATTAGCCTGAGAAGGAGGGAGGTGGGGGCGTTCACGATGCCAGAAGGAAAGTACTCCCTCGTCGGTGAATGAAGACATGATGGAGCTTTGTGCTGCATTGCAGATGGATGGGAACGAGCCCCTTGTTCAGGATTAAAGACAGGGTTCAGGTTTAACAGCTCACCTGAGAAACACTCGGAAGGGGACACACACACACGCGCGCCTGTTCGTTCTGACCCCTTCCCATCCAAAGAAAGTTAACTCTTTAAATCCCTAAGGAAGTCAGAAAAAGGAGGTGAAATCCTGGCTCGGTGGAAATCAAAGGCAAGAATTCCCACTGATTTCCAGGGAGATAGGACTTTATTTTTAGGGGGATTTATTTTTTTCAGGACATTAGGATTAGGGTACTTTGAAAATTACTACAAGCTCCTAGGGCACGGGGTGCTTCAGGGGTTCACATAGAGAAGAGGCTCTGTCCCCTAACCGTGTGTGCGTGCCCTCATGTCTGCTCCATTACCCTGAGCTCAGTCTTTCAAGTGCTTAGTGGTAGGACTGGATCCAGGGGCCTGATCCAGAAACTGGAAAGGAGCCAAATAAAAACTTCTGGCCCCCCAGGCCGGAGGTTCCCCACCTCTAATCTAACACCTAGAGAGAATTTGGTCGCCGTGTCGGTCCCAAATAGAAGAGATTGTCAGGACCATGTGGTGTGTAAGTGCTTACAGGATCAGGTCTGAGTCAGGGCACAGTCCGAAACCGAGGACAAAGCACACAGAACAAGACCCATGTCTAGGGTAGTAGCTGCTTCTCTGGGTTCATTTGGAGATGCCAGGTTTTGACCAAGAGTCTCTGGGCTCCAGGGGAAGCCTCGATTTCACCGAGCCAGCTGTCATCATGATGCTCTGTAAGGGGGCATAGTTATATCACAACAGGGTGTGACAGCCCCTACACCCTGTCCCCTCCGGGCAAAAGCTCAAACGAAGGTGGTAACCCTAGTCTAGGGCAGGGTCAAGGATGGTTGCCACCTCTCTTAAGTCCTTGCGGAAGCCTTATGAAAAATACATGTTACAGGCCCTGAAACATGTATTTTCCATAAGGTTTCCTTAACAATTTGCATGGGGGCAACCCTAATGGCAGCTGGGTGGCCGGGATGGTTAAGGGCTGGTGGGGAGAGGGCATGGCCAAGCTGACAGTGAGAAGCCTAGAGGGAAAAACACAGTGGCTCTGCGGAGCCATCCCTTCAGAACCCTCAAGGTCACCAGTTCAAGTGTGGGTTCCTCACAGAGATGGAGAGAAAGCAGCTCAGGCCAATTCCTACAGGTGAGAGCATGCAAGCTTTTTGGCTACGAAGGGCCCTTCCTGCAACGTTTCGAAGGTCAGAACTGCCTGAAAGCTTGCATACTCTCGGCCACAGACGTAACGGCCTAATAAAACATCCTCTGAACCACTTTGACTTCCGCTTGCACCTAAGATTCGAGACAACAGCTGGAGTCTCGCACACCGTCTCCCCCTCTGCAAGAGGGTGTAGGATCAAAGCATCGAGATGGGATTTCTTTTCCCTTTAAAGCGACAGGATTGTGAGGCTCTCTGGGTGCCTGAGGCAGCTTCAAAAGATCATTTCAAAGCAATCCTACGTGCAAAGCAAAACCCATCAAAGCTGCCGTGTTATTTTGCAGCAGGGGGAGGGAGGGGGAGTGAACAACCCACTAACAGAGAAGGCATCAATTTGGCTCGAACCAACAATGAAAGGTGAAGCCAATCAAACAACCTGCTGCACCAATGGTTCCTGCAAGGCTACACTTCCTGTTGAGTTACAACCACAACACAAAAAACTGTCTCTTTCCCCTTGGCAGGGTCGCCGCAGAAACCAATATCACTGCAGCCCAGGCAGATTTCATGACCAGCTAACGTGTCCAAGTCATTATGCGAGTACAGAAAAACGAATCTGGGAGAGAGAAACCGCGATAAGGCGGCTGGCAGCGCACCTGCGTGTCAAGAGATTGAGAGAGCATTAGTGGGGAGGAACAAGAGGCAGGCACTTGATACAAATCTAGGCGAGACGCCGATTAGAATCTGGTTTAATCCCAAAAATCAATATTTGCACTAGCCAGGCTGATACGGCAGGGCACATGGGCCGCAAGGAGAAGTTCGAGCTGCAAACTAGAACTCACTTGCAGAGCTTTTGAACAGTGTAGCCTATGGAAAAAGGCAGGGATGGGAAATTCCAAGCACAGGGGCCAAATGCGGCCCACGGCTAGATTTAATTAGACTCCTTTCTAGTTCCTACCCTCAAGCGCTGAAAGCGCTCAGGGTAAGGGAACAGAGATGACAGTGCACACACAAGGATAGGGGAAGAGATCCAAGATCAGGATGCTCTTCTTCCCAAGTACACCCCTTTCTCACCCCCAACTTCTATATGGCCCTCAGAGCTTGCCTTACACCAGGGCTCACAAGTTGGGAGGGTTATGCTCCCAGCTGCAACTGCATTCCCCGCCACTGAAAGGGAGAATGGGGGTGGCAACTTTCTGCCTTCTGCACCAGGCCCCATTCCAACCAAGCTACTCCCCCCGCCATAGCTAGGTTGCAGAGCCTCATAGCTGACGCAGGATCCGATTTTCCAGTCATCCCCCGTCCCCGACAATATTGGGTTTCTCATCTTGATGCACACTTTTTCCACGCAGACGGCTATAAACTTGGAGCAGCCGACTTTCCCCATCAGGCTTTCCCTAGTGCCTCCCCACCCCCACTCCCCATCTACGCTTCTCTTCAGACTGCCTTATCCTTCAGGATCACTCTCCTCCCCTTGTTTTATGACCTAATCCGTGCCTTTCCCTCACCATCATCATCTCTCCCTTGTCCATTCTGGACTGTAAGCCCCTCGGAGCAGAGACATGTCTCTATTCATGGCTTTGTAGCTCCAGGCACCTTGCTGTTGCTATGCGAATAATAAAACCCTCATCACGGTACTCCTCACTGCACGTTGCGGTCCAGAAATAGGCATTTCACCATTAAGCCCACTATTTCGCAAAACAGAAAAATAGCCCTGTCACATTCAAATTCTGCATTTTTCTTTTGTGCACCAATTTACTTGGGGTCATCTCCTCCACCCATTGAAGTCAACAGCCAAACTCCCATTGATTTCAATAGCGGAAGATTGCAGACTTCAATTGCAGTGTATACGTCCACCTATTTTCACCATCAGCGCATTTTCAAATGAATAAAAACAGAATCAATACCAGAAAAATTAGGAGAAATTGATTGTATCAATTTGGCGGAAGACATTTTAAAAAGGAAAGGCACGGCAGCATGCTTGATCCTTTGCAGGAAGAAAATGAAAGTTGATGTCATGGAACAGACTGCACATCAATAAAGTGAATGGGCGGTGTATCTTAAGGGCTAAACAAAAATAAAAAATGTAAACATTTTTGCACATTTCTCCCAGCAATGGGGAACGACATTCTCCACTAAATTAGGTCAGTTTCGTGGAAATCATGAAAAAGATACACAATCTTACTCCATCTCTAAACATGAAGCAGAGTGCCAAGCACTTTGAGATTTTATTTTGGTGCTTAAAGCCAACTGATAATGCGTACTTTCTAAAATAAATTAAAAGTGAGGTTAAAGGAGAAGAATTTGAAAAGCACTCAGAGTACCCAGACGAGGCATAACTTTGGTCTGAAATGGGAGATTCTGGATCCACTTGATACACACAAACCTCCCCCTTCTCGCCCCCCAGCTTCAGGAAGCAGGGAACCACAACATTTAGTAGGGGATGGGTTTATTTTTTCCCCCTGTAGTGGGGCTACAGGGAGCAGTGGAGGCTGGCTGGCTTCCAAGCCAGCTATACTAACAGGGCATAGATGAGCGGAGAGCAAGCCTAATGGGGAATGAGAAGGATCAGGGCTCCACCTGTAGAAGCAGGAAGCTGCTATATAAGCAGCCTGGCCCAGAGGAGAAGGGGTCCAGCCTGGCTGTTTGGGAAGCAGCAAGTGAGTTTGAGGCAAAGGCTCCAAACCGAGAAGCCAACACAGCAGGAAAACCCTGGGCTCAGAACCATGGAGACAGAATGATAGAAACCCAAGGTGGGACTGTAGGTCTTCTGCCCAGAGAGACTATTCTGAGGATTTTGCACAACTGGTGGGGCAGACTGGCTGTAAGGGGAGGCTGGAGGCCAGGTCTACTCCACTTAGAAGCAGGTTAAATCAGCATAGGGCTGTGGCAGGTAGTGTGCTAACACCCCTGACTGGACATGACACTCCTAGAAGGATTACACCCACACAACACTGCCACGCCCCCACACTCCTAAATTTGTGGGAAACTATGTCCCCCACTATAATTACACCCATGGTATTCAGAGATCTGTTGCTATTTCATGAGCAGGCACTATTGCTGCAAACTATTTGCCCCAACCTGATCCTAAACAAATCGACCAAATAACTAGATCTTAGGTCAGATCTTACTTGCCTCATGCAAGTCCAGTTTTTATTTGCACGACTGTAACCTTCCAAGGACTATGCCCATAAAATAGGCATGCAGAATTTGACTTTCAGGGAAACAAACCCACATCCTTCCAAGCTATCATATCCCCTCTCCATCATCTCTACTCCAAGCTGGAGAACCATAACCTAGAAGGCTCTTCTCCTGTGGAAGCCACCACCCAAGTGTTTAGTCATAACAACCTGTATACACAGTGTCGCACTGACTGACTGCATTTGAATGGGGCACTTTGGTGTTGATACCCAGGCTTAGACATCCCTCATACCCTGTCTCCAGAACTGCAAGAGATTCCCATTACCTGCTGGGCCACATACAATCACTGGCCCTTGTCACACAGACACTCTAACACGGATTAAATGGGTGTTACATTTTATTATACATGTTGCAGGGCTGCAGGCGTGTGCTATGGGTGCCCTGCAACATGTATAATAAAATGTAACACCCATTTTATCAGTGTTTGGCATGTCTGTGTGAAAAGGGCCAATGATTGCTTTACCAGTCGTCTATCCCCACTGCAGAACTCGGAAACCAGCTGTTCAAGTTTGCAACCAGTTTTCCTACAATGCAGCCAACAAGCATTTTTTAAATTCTGGTTGCACAGGGTAATTTCCAGGGTCAAATTTCAGGAGCATGTCAGACAAAGAAAGAACTGCAGTGCAATTTGTACAACGACAAGCATCAGACATTTATACAGCAACATAACACCGGAGTATGTTACACCTACAGTGCTACGTTCTGCCTTAAGGCTGCAGTCAAATCTTTTTTTTGTAAGCTCTTTGCTATCAGTCAGTGTCACTATTATAAATAGAACCAATCTTATAAAAATCCCATTTTAAATACAACCTATAGATACAAGAATTACTGATGTTTGCAACTTGATAGAATTTGAGAGAAAAGCAAAAGTAGCCACTGACTTTACAGCCTGTGACAGGGTTTATGAAAACAGCACGTGTGTAACACACATGGTTTTCATGTGACTGAACAATAGATATTTGTATCTTTGAAACCATTATGTAAAACATGACAGGTTTGGTGTTGTCGGAGTTGTCTAGAAATGCTGAGTCTAATGAGGGGGAAATGTGTATGTAGGGACAATATAAAGAAAAGTTAAGTTTAGAAAGTAGAAAACAGAATGTGAACCCAAGTTGGGCAGGTTTAGGGACAGGCAGGGAAGACCACTGTAGCGTACATAAAGTCTTGCATTTCCCAGTAGCTTCCAGAGACTGGGGGAATGGCCCAGAAACAGAAGGGAGAACCTTCTGCAAGTCATCTAGAAAGTATTTAAAAAGACAAAGGCCCTTTCCACATGGGCACCCCTCCCCATGCACACCTGTGGGGGGGTACCCATGCAAACACTGCAGCGGGCGGGTATACAGTGGGGGGGGGGGGCATCCATAGGAATGCCGCCAGAAGTGGGTGGGGGTGCGTGTGTGCTCCCATGCTACACTCATCTCCACCCATCACCCGCGCATGGAACAACCGGCACCAATGCTGGTTGCTCCACGCATGGAGATGGGTGGAGGTGGGTGTGCAGCCATGGGAATGGTCACACACCAACCTCCTCCACCTGCTGCTGGCGCACACTCGTGTGAAAAGGGCCAATGAGAAGCCAAAGGAGAGACACCCATTCGACCAGTCCCAGCCGAGACATGGACTGAGAAGCATCATATGAGATCAAGGCGGCAGCGGCTCAGTTACAGGCATCTAGCTCTCTAACATGGATTTTTCCTAGTGATTCCAGCATTGTGTTTCTTTTTAAGGCTTGCACTCTTGAATCAATTTTGTCTTGTAATTAACCTGAACTTATAAATACAAATTCTTTTAACCAAGCACTTGCGTGAGAACACAGTTATCAGTTCTCACACACGTCTGTGACTTGGGGGGCAGGGGGTAAGGGTCTGTGGCCACTAACATGGCTCTGCCACAGAGCACCCACACATGTGGGGGGCGAAATGCAAGGGCAGCTCCCAGCATGACGACCACGGAGGCAGTCTCTGCACATTTGGCTTGCCCCACAAGGCTCACTCCACGCTTTCTGGCATGGCTCCCCAAGTGGCAGTCAGAGAGTCGATGCTCCGTAGCTCACAGGAGCTGCCCCACCTTCAGATGGGCAGTAGGATCCGTTGCTCATGGGTGGCCCGATGCGGGGTAGCATCTCGTCTGAAAACCCCCCAGTGATACAATTTCTGTGACTGGGAAATTCCAGGGACAGAGGTGGCAGGATAGCTACGCTCTCACAGCCTGGGACAGTTCTGGAAGGAGCTGCGGCCAGCGGAGACAGCAAGTGGGGAAACTCAGTCATGACCAGTCAGGAAGGAGAGATGGATAAAAGAAGCCCAACCCCATCATCTTGATTAGCAAGGAGAAAGATCCCTCCCCCTGCTACTGAGGAATGATACACAACCTGTTTTTTTGTTTGTATGTATGTTTTAAGTGGGTTTGGTCTATTTATTTCTTAGTTCCTAGTAAAATTCACACTCCAATATATATAGTGCAAAAGGGTCCCATTGGCAACCCTAGAACAATCCATACCTTTGTATCTGCCTACAAGTGAATTTGTTTGCATTCGGTGAAACACAGTAAGGCTACAGTCTTCACGTCATTTGCCATGGGTGCAGTCCTCCACCATTAAAGTCAACGGAAGCTGAGCTGTTGATTTCAATGGAAGGAGGCTGCACCCTAAGTTACACTAGTTAAAAACAACAGGTATTCACTCTCCACTAAGCCCTATGGAGTTAGGACAGATTTTCCCTTCACACCAGTGTGTGCACAGGACAAAGATGTATCATGGAGTTCCACTTCTGCTCTTCCAAGAAGCTATTCTGGATTTGCACTGGTGAACAAAACAGAACCCAAACCTCATTACCTACCCTGAATTGCTTACAGGAGAGAGAGAGAGACGTTTAGCCAAAAAAAAGAAAAATCAATAAAGCCCATCCATCCACGCAGAAAGAGTCCTGCAGTAGCAGATCTGCCGAGAAGAATTATACTCAGTGCTCAATCATTAAAGCTTAACTTCATTGCTTTTCTTTTTTTAAAAGGATTTCAAAAGCATTTATCAGTATTCACACCAAGTTGAAGAAATACAGTACTGATCTGCCCATGCTGCTGATTTCAATACGTTTGCCCATACACCAGGGATATTAGCCCTACCTGCTACACTGATGCCCCATCGCAATGATGATTTGTAATCAGTGGGGTATCAAGAGTCCCTAGGTGGCGCAGCCCCTACTCTCCAAAGCCCATCATGTAAAAACAGAACAGATAAGTGGAAAGGACACATTCCCCTGAGATTTGGGGTCCCTCCCAATTATAGCCCTTATCTTCAATTATAGCCCAGAGGATGAGATAGTCCTCTGCACCCAAAATACAGGCAGGAGTCAGGGGTACATCCCCTATCCCTGGCTTGTAATGCAGCTTTAGGAAAGAGCACTCAGCGAGATGCAGGAGGTGGGAAACCTTTATATCGCCCATGGGGTGCTTTGAAAATTAGTACAGGGATCGCTACTAAGGATCCAGCCCCTATCCTGAAATACATGCCTTCTTCCTCCCCTCCCAGCTCACTGCATCAGTCCTTGAGGGCAGGGACCGGATCCACGCACAAGGTCAAGGAATTGGAAGGGGGTCACATAAAAACAGCCAGGGGCTGGATTTGACCCACAGGCAAGGAAACCTGGAGAGGGAATCGGGTAGAATCTGCTTCTCCCCTAGACACCTTCTGGGCTGGGCTAAAGCAATGCAGCTTGAAACTGACAAGCAATCTTTCTTCTCTAGACGAGCAGGCACCCAGGGGGCACCAAGCAACCACAATACACCAAGCAGCTGAGCTCCAGTCATCACGCAGCGATTCCCTTCCATCAGACTGTGAAACGGGGCTCCACAATCTCCCTCCCCCACCCCCCTCCTTTTTTTTTTTTTTTTTTTTGGTTCCCTTAGCGCTGAACAAGCTCGGTAGTTCGTCGAAAGAAACACATTTTGCTTTGGCTCTCTGCTGCGAGCTGCTAGCAGAGCTACTACTGCCAGGTATCTGGGGGATGGGGCCACTCCGTTTGGGGGACCAGGTGGGACATCCTCCCCCCGCCCCCTTTCAGTCTAAGAGCCCCCTTAGGACAGGAGAGCCCCAGATTGATTAGGTCCCTCTTTCGAGATTGCAATAGAAATCCGGCGACACCAGCCAAATAAGCCTAGCGAATACACTGCCACCTCGTTATAACGCGTCCTCGTCGCGCGAATTGGGCTCCCAGCCGGTTACAACACAAGTAGTTTGTAGACGCGGCTGGGAGTTATAAGTAACCCCGGTCGGTGTGAGGCACGGCACCCAAAGACAAGGTTTACAGCCAGTGCGTCAAGCAGGCTCGGTCGGTGGCCACCCCCTTCCCCAGAGTTTGGGGGGATCTCGGCTCTAAGATCTGACATTAGAGATGTGCCCGCTTCTGCGCCCCAGGAGGCAGCCAGCGTGCCGGGCATCAGAGCTCTGGCTAGTCAATTACAGCCAAGTTTCCCCAGCCCGAGGCGGAGAGGCAGAACCTACCTTCCCAGCTGAGCACTGAGTCCAGACGCATTCACACAGAGAGCGGTGTGCGGCAGATCCCCTTAGGCGGCGGAGGCTGCAGCTACTCCTAGCATCGAGCCCCTCACCTGGGAGCAGGTGGCTGGAGGCGCAGGAACTGCAGGCTGCTAACGCGGCTCCCAGTCCCTGGGCAGCTTGCAACGTGCCTCTGTTTGCAGAGACTAGCCAAAGTAGCAGGCAAGCCTCCAATCCGCAATCCTGTCCCGTGGCCAGCGCTCTCGGCTCCCCTCCCATTGGCACGCTGTGACAGCCAGCCTGATTGGCAGAAGAGAGATTCTCCCTCCGAGTCCTCATTGGATGGTGTAATTAGCTTTTGGGAAAGGGCTTGGCTTCCTATTGGGTCTTTGCTTCTGAGCTTCCCATTGGCGTTGCGCCTCGAAACCTGTTGTAAATGGCATGGAGATTGGTGGGTTCAACCAGCGCTTGTCCACAAAGAAGTTGCACAATGGGTTCTTCTTCCCATGCGGAGCGGTGTTAACTCGAGCCTTTGCCAAGATCCAGCACTGCCCTGTCAGACAGCGGCAGCGGGAGGCTTCCACCAGCCTCCTCTGGAAAGAGAGTTGTGCATGCAACCCGATTGCTACTTGCATTCCAAATCTCCCACACGCAGGGCTGGATCAAGAGCTGCAAACTCATCCGGATTAAAACTACTAGAAAATAAAATCTGAGCGCATCTGCCCCCCAAACAACTAAATTGATTTCATAGGTCGGTGATTTGCTTGTACTTCGGTATCCTTTACATGTCCGAGCAGCGGCATTCAGGTGCATTCTCGTGAATGATTATTTATTCATTTATTATGATTTATTTACCCTTATTTATTGTATTAATCATTTTAGTGCTACCCTGGTTTTAATTGTTGTCATTTTATTATGTTTGTTTGTTTGAATGTTTATTGTCTTGACCTTTAGTCATAACAAATACAAAATAACAAAACAGAAATGTCATTTTATTAGTGTTTTTTTAAATGTTTTATAATTGTATTTTTATTTATTTATTTTGAGATTGTTAGCCGCCCCAGCTGTTTTCAGGAGGGGCCGGCGGGATATAAATTTGATTAAATGAATAAATTAAATTAAACTAATAGCACCAGCAACACGCCTTGCACTGAACAGATGTGATTAGAGAGAAAGGTCGCTGCCTTACAATTTAGAATGAACAAGTCAGGGAGAGAGGGAAACTAGGGGAACATATGGAGAGAGAGTCTACACTCAGGAAGCTCAGAAAATTGAGGTGCATGGGTTTAGCTTAGTTACAGTGGGAGGGGAGGAATCCTCAAGGATGGGGCAGTATACAGAGAAGCATAAAAGAGCAATCTATGGCGGGGAGGAGCTAGGGAAGGCCTGACAGAAGAGGTAGGTTTTTAGATGGGAACCAAAACATCTTGTGCGGTGAACCCTTTCCATATTTGCATGGCAATCACGTAAATCCAGAATACTCCACATACAAGGCGTGAAGGGAGATGTCTTTTTGTGCACACTTCCATGACATCACCACTGGGATCTGATTGTGGTGGCACTAAATCAGTGGGTTCGTGGGAAAGCGGCCATAGCTGCTATTTGCAGGCACACAATTCCTATGGAGCTAATTCTCACCATTTGATCATAAGTCTCGAGATTCAAAGCAAGAGTCAGTCTTGGACAAGGTGGGGAACCTCCATCCCAGTCTAGTAGGTTGATATTTTTATTTGGCCCAGTTTCCAATTCCTACATCATTCTAGCCCATAGATCCCTCAGAACTGAAAGAGGAAGCTTGGGGGAAAGAGCAGAGATGGAGGCGTGCGCTCAAGGGTAAGAGGTGGATCCATGGCAGAGATCCATGCAAGGAATCCTCCCTGTCCCCTTCCTTCCCACACCAGCACCCTCACCTCGCCACTGCTGTCCAGCCTTTGTACCATTAGGTTTGTGTCTCCCAGAATCACCCTTTGAAAACGAGTGTTTTTTAAAATTTGCTTTTCCCTCCTGGGAGTACGGCTCGCACTGGAGTATTCCAGTGCAGAAACAGCCATTCCCCTTTCATTTTCCAGGGATATTACACCGCAACCCAATAAACCTTCAATCCAAAGACTCCATTTCAGGAGTTACAAATATAGTTTAATAGGGCCTGCATGTATAACCGCTTATTGCAATCACATGGAGACGTGGCAAAAGAGCACCTAATGACTAGCACAATTTGAATTAAAACCTTGCCAGCAGATCCCCTAAATTATTGATCATTCACAGGTTTTATTCTAATTCATTTTGCCCACAGTGAAACACATCCCATCAACTGACAGTTATTTCTGAAGGATAATCTTGAATCCAGTTGAGTAGGGTGCACTTCAGCACTGATCAACACTCCCACTGTTCCAGAATGAGTGTTTACTTTGCAACTAAGGCTGTTTTTAAACGGGTCGGGGGTGGGCCGGGTCTGTGTGCAGCAGGTGGCACGCCGCTGCAGAGGCCGTGCGTGGGAGGGAGGGTGCAGGCGGG